>CM072525.1:1242078-1384578 GCA_036898135.1 Oncomelania hupensis | reverse complement strand
AGCCTAAAAGTTTTTTGGGAACATCAGTGTTTCTCACTGTGCAGCAAATTTGTATTGTATTTTTTAATTTGAAACAAACGTTATCGTTAATATAACAGCTGACATTTTATTATTTTAAACAAAAAAAATCATAAGTAATGTCAGAGAGTTGTAACTTTTTAGTTATGTGATGGTTAACTGTTGCCTATGTACAAATCTAACTAAATAAATTAATGAAAACATAAACTTAGATAAATAAACCAAATACAATAATAATAATAAAATACAATATCTTTTATGAATTACTGACCTATCATAACGTAGCATAACTTAACACAACGTAAAGTAGCATAACTTAACATAACGTAAAATAGCATAACTTAACATAACATAACGTAGCATAACGTAAAATAGCATAACTTAACATAACATAACGTAGCATAACGTAAAGTAGCATAACTTAACATATCATAACGTAGCATTACTTAACATAACGTAAAATAGCATAACTTAACATAACATAACGTAGCATAACGTAAAATAGCATAACTTAACATAACATAACGTAGCATAACGTAAAGTAGCATAACTTAACATATCATAACGTAGCATAACTTGGATCTTTCGGCCGCCTTTGATACCATCGATCACGAAATTCTTTTGAACAGACTTAAAATTTCTTTTGGTATCTCTGACTCTGCCCTCTCATGGTTTCACTCCTATCTCTTTGATCGCTATTGCTCTGTTTCGGTCTGTGGCCTGTCTTCCGATCCTTCTCCTCTACGTTTTGGTGTGCCCCAAGGCTCTGTCCTGGGGCCGATCCTTTTCGTTCTCTATACTCAACCCATTGCCTCTATTGTACAACGTCATTCTCTCTCCCATCACAGTTTCTCGGACGACAACCAGCTGTATGCTTCTGGACCCCTCACCAATCTTCCTGTTCTTATTTCTTCCACTCAGGCCTGCGTCTCTGAGCTTAAGGTTTGGATGACGCAGAACAAGCTCAAACTTAACGAGGATAAAACTGAACTTATCATCATTGCTCCTCAAAAAATCTTTTCATCTACTTCCTTACCTTGTTCTGTTTCACTCTGCGACACCGACATTTCTCTATCAACCTCTGTCCGCAATCTTGGTGTCACCCTTGATCAAACCCTCTCTTTTCAGATGCATGTAGCTAATATTTGTAAAACCTGCTTCTACGAAATTCGCAGAATCTCATCCATCCGTCATTTACTTGCTGAAGATTCAACTAAGACTCTTCTCTGTGCCTTTGTACTGTCTCGTTTAGATTACTGCAATGCTATTCTTTCAGGCTGTCCTAACAATCTTATTTCTAAGCTCCAAAGTGTCCAGAACCATGCTGCTAGGCTTGTCTTTCGCTCTTCTAAATTTGACCATATCTCCCCTCTCCTACACTCTCTCCACTGGCTTCCTGTTCAACAGAGAATTTCTCACAAGACTGCCACACTCTGCTATAAGTCCCTTGATGCTTCTGGCCCACAATATCTATCTGACCTACTCCATCTCTATACCTCATCCCGTCAGCTTCGCTCTTCTGCAGACTCTCGTATCTTTACGATCCCCACTGTCAGGACTAAAACTTTTGGACAAAGGTCTTTCTCTTATCAAGCCCCTGTTACCTGGAACCAGCTCCCCCACTTCATCCGTCATTCACCCTCCCTGCCAACCTTCAAAAAATATATCAAAACTTATGTATTTCCATCATAGTCTTTAAATCTTGATTGTTTTTGAGTATGTTTGGTGTGCTTAAGCTTCTCGCAGTGACTAATTTAATTGAAGTTTTTGTTTGTCTTTATTATAGAAGTGATTATGTGTGCGTGCGTGCGTGTGTGTGTGTTTTGCAGATGGTGGTTATCAGTGAAAAAGTTATCTTCTTTTCTTGTATTGTTTTGTGTGTCTGTGTGTGTGTGTTTTGCAGATGGTGGTTATCAGTGAAAAAGTTATCTTCTTTTCTTGTTTTGTATGTTGATTCGTTGTATATTTTTGACTTTGTAAACGCCTAGGGCTTTGTTTAGATTAGGCGTCAATAGCCATAATAATAATAATAATAATAATAATAATAATAATAATAATAATAATAATAATAATAATAATAATAATAATAACATAACATAAAGCAACATAACTTAACATAACGTAAAGTAGCATAACTTAACATATTATAATGTAGCATAACGTAACATGTCATAACGTAGCATAACGTAACATAACATAAAGTAGCATAACGTAACATAACATAAAGTAGCATAACGTAACATATCATAAAGTAACATAACGTAACATATCATAAAGTAGCATAACGTAACATAACGTAAAGTAGCATAACGTACCATAACGTAAAGTAGCATAACGTAACATAACGTAAAGTAGCATAACGTAACATAACATAAAGTAGCATAACGTAAAGTAGCATAACATATTTTCTTTAACTGTTTCCAACAATGTATACAGCCTACAAAAACATGTACATAAACTGATCTGACATTTTTGTTTCCCCAAAACGGCTGCATCTGAATGTTAGCACAACAATTTCAGAAGACTTTCTCGGCAATCAGTTGACCCCACTTTTTTTTTCTTAACACTTACTATCCCGTGGTCTGGTCCGGCGTGATCCACACAACGCTACGTACACAACTACGGCAGCTTGTCACATTCCGTTTACTACACCTCTGCTGTACAGGGTGGTCTGTGCGTGCAAGGTCGACGGTGGAGGTGGTGGTTGTGATAATGATGAGGAGGAGAAGACGGAGGAGGAGGAGAAGGAGGAGGAAGATGAGGAAGATTAGATGACAACAATGATGATGACAACGACGATGATTTTAATAATTACGTCGATGATGATAGTGATGACGTCGATGGTTACGGCGATGACGTCAACAATAATGATGATAACGATGGCGACGACGATGATAATGATAGCGACAACGATGATGAATATGAATATGTAGGCTGTCTCATATTGATTGGCTAAAGTTACATACATAGGCTTCCGTTTGATTAGCTGACCGATTTGCTCAATTGAAACAACGGAATTTTATACCATGGACGCTTGGCTCCCCGCACGGTTCCTATAATCGGTGGCTACCAAACTTCACTGGCTAGTTGGATTGTTTCTTTTATTTCCGGCAGATACAATCTTTCAGCTAATCAGTTGACAGATTGAGCACTCAAAGCGCGTTTATCGAGTACACACCTAAAAATGGCGACACCTATGTTTGTGCACGTTTTCTCGCCAATTCAAGGATGAAAATCCGTCATGTTCACACGTCCTATGATGCACACTTATGGAATTCCTTTTGTAAAATATTTATTGGCCATATTTGTCGGTGTTTTTTTAAACACTTTCAGCTAAATAATCTTTATATAGAAGCATGTTTTCTAAATGATCATTTGTTTACAAACAATGTAAGATTTCTCTAAATAATATATGTTCTCTGTAAATAACTTATTATTTACCTAAACAATATATTGTTTACTTAAGTAAATCATTATATAAATAAATAAGGCATTGACGCTAAATAAACAATTATTTACATATGTATAATGTATTATTTAGCAGATTGTGTGAAATAATGTATTATTTATAAATGTTTCTAAATATTGATTTATTTTTATATACAATGTAGCAGAATTTGATTTGCTAAATAAAGTATTATTTAAAAGATGTTGCTAAATAATGCATTATTTGCGTAAACAATTCATTGTTCAGAAACTGCAATTTTCATTATTTAGGGGATTCCAGGATTCGCTTGAAAACTTGGTTTTTATAATTTGACTGCTTTCTACAGTTATATGCAAGATCTTTTCTATCCTATCCTATCCCGTAACTCGGAGGTCGTAGGGGCACAACAGATGATCGTTTTACCAGCGTACTCCATCTTTCTCTGAAGATCCTCAGCATTCCTCAGTTGAACCAATCTGGTTACCGTAGCAACCCTTGGGGGACAAACCCAAACCAGCAAAGCTCCAGCCTTCATCGATGCTAAGTAGTAGGGAATTGTAGCTCAAAATGAGAGTCTTTAGCTAATTTGTTAGTTAGTCATTGCTTACAGGGACCAGCGAATTGCAAAGAGCCGAATCAGGACCACATAATCTACAACTTGGTTGAAAGAGTACTCAACCCTGTAGTTCCGTATAAAAGATCTGTTAAAACAACCCTAGTGGTAACACTGAAGGCATTCCATCAGCCGGTCACTTTACAATAAAGGCATCCCATGCAGGTGACGCCGAGGCTATAATCTAATTTATCGAACCCCGGTTTACAAAAACAAAATAGAATATAAACATCATTATAAAATATAAACAAAATAATACATACATATAAAATGCCTACATTGCTAAATAATAATATCATAGGAAGTTCTAGTGACCATTTGGCAGAAAGCGTCCAATATTCCCAAGCTGACCCAACAGACCTCATACACAAATTAGGAGTTTTGGAAGAGGTTTCAAGAGAAAAGGTAGGTGACTCGTCTAGCGAAGAAGATAATAGTAGATTGCTAGAACAGAGTAGAATGAGAAAGAACAAATGAGAAAGACAGCGACAATGGGAATTTAAAGCACTAAATTTGCAGAAATTGGGGATATTATTTATACAGAAATCCCAGGCACCCCCAAGGCGGAGCCCCTGCTTGAAAGATTCCAATTGGCGATTAGGGCTACAAATAAATTGTTTTAAACCGAGTTTCTGTTGCTCCGCGCTACTGTTGTCACCGACCTTGACCCGTTTCAGCGTTTCCGGATAACCAACAGTCTGGTACAGCGTGATAAGCTCCTTCCATTTAGCGCAAGATTAGCACGAGGGGCAATCGCAAAACCATGCCGTTGAGCTGCAATGTTGGTCAAGAGCACAGGATTTAGGCCTATTGTCATACTGTCGTATATAGCACACACAGTCCAACTAGGCAGGAGCTGTGGGAGATTGCTTTGAACCTAAGACTAATTCACAATGCATTATTACACTGTCATTTTGTTTACAGTGTGTAATTCTGTTTACAATGCGTTACAGTGATACCGTTTACAATGCGTTACAGTGAAACCGATTACACTGCTTTACAGTGTGATACGTTTACAATGCGATTCTGTTCACAATGCTTTACAGTGTGATTCTGTTAAAAATAATTTGGTATACAAGTACTTCAAATCATGGGCAGCCTTAATGTTGTTGAGTTTTGGTATACAAGTACTTCAAATCATGGCCAGCCTTAATGTTGTTGAGTTTTGGTATACAAATACTTCAAATCATGGGCCATCCTTAATGTTGTTGAGTTTTGGTATACAAGTACTTCAAATCATGGCCAGTCTTAGTGTTGTTGAGTTTTGGTATACAAGTACTTCAAATCATGGCCATCCTTAATGTTGTTGAGTTTTGGTATACAAGTACTTCAAATCATGGCCAGCCTTAATGTTGAGTTTTGGTATACAAGTACTCCAAATCATGGCCAGCCTTAATGTTGAGTTTTGGTATACAAGTACTTCAAATCATGGCCAGTCTTAATGTTGAGTTTTGGTATACAAGTACTTCAAATTATGGCCAGCCTTAATGTTGAGTTTTGGTATACAAGTACTTCAAATTATGGCCAGCCTTAATGTTGAGTTTTGGTATACAAGTACTTCAAATTATGGCCAGCCTTAATGTTGAGTTTTGGTATACAAGTACTTCAAATCATGGCCATCCTTAATGTTGAGTTTGGTATACAAGTACTTTAAATCATGGCCAGTCTTAATGTTGAGTTTTGGTATACAAGTACTTCACATCATGGCCAGCCTTAATGTTGTTGAGTTTTGGTATACAAGTACTTCAAATCATGGCCATCCTTAATGTTGTTGAGTTTTGGTATACAAGTACTTCAAATCATGGCCAGCCTTAATGTTGTTGAGTTTTGGTATACGAGTACTTCAAATCATGGCCAGCCTTAATGTTGTTGAGTTTTGGTATACAAGTACTTCAAATCATGGCCATCCTTACTGTTGTTGAGTTTTGGTATACAAGTACTTCAAATCATGGCCATCCTTAATGTTGTTGAGTTTTGGTATACAAGTACTTCAAATCATGGCCAGCCTTAATGTTGTTGAGTTTTGTATACAAGTACTTCAAATCATGGGCCAGCCTTAAAGTTGTTGAGTTTTGGTATACAAGTACTTCATATCATGGGCCATCCTTATTGTTGTTGAGTTTTGGTATACAAGTACTTCAAATCATGGCCATCCTTAATGTTGTTGAGTTTTGGTATACAAGTACTTCACATCATGGCCATCCTTAATGTTGTTGAGTTTTGGTATACAAGTACTTCAAATCATGGCCAGCCTTAATGTTGTTGAGTTTTGGTATACAAGTACTTCAAATCATGGCCAGCCTTAATGTTGTTGAGTTTTGGTATACAAGTACTTCAAATCATGGGCCAGCCTTAATGTTGTTGAGTTTTGGTATACAAGTACTTCAAATCATGGGCCATCCTTAATGTTGTTGAGTTTTGGTATACAAGTACTTCAAATCATGGGCCAGCCTTAATGTTGTTGAGTTTTGGTATACAAGTACTTCAAATCATGGCCATCCTTAATGTTGTTGAGTTTTGGTATACATGTACTTCAAATCATGGCCAGCCTTAATGTTGAGTTATGGTATACAAGTACTTCACATCATGGGCCATCCTTAATGTTGAGTTTTGGTATACAAGTACTTCAAATCATGACCAGCCTTAATGTTGTTGAGTTTTGGTATACAAGTACTTCACATCATGGCCAGCCTTAATGTTGAGTTTTGGTATACAAGTACTTCAAATCATGGGCATCCTTAATGTTGTTGAGTTTTGGTATACAAGTACTTCAAATCATGGCCAGCCTTAATGTTGTTGAGTTTTGGTATACAAGTACTTCAAATCATGGCCATCCTTAATGTTGTTGAGTTTTGGTATACAAGTACTTCAAATCATGGGCATCCTTAATGTTGTTGAGTTTTGGTATACAAGTACTTTAAATCATGGCCATCCTTAATGTTGAGTTTTGGTATACAAGTACTTCAAATCATGGCCATCCTTAATGTTGAGTTTTGGTATACAAGTACTTCAAATCATGGCCAGCCTTAATGTTGAGTTTTGGTATACAAGTACTTCAAATCATGGCCAGCCTTAATGTTGTTGAGTTATGGTATACAAGTACTTCAAATCATGGCCAGCCTTAATGTTGAGTTTTGGTATACATGTACTTCAAATCATGGCCAGCCTTAATGTTGTTGAGTTATGGTATACAAGTACTTCAAATCCTGGCCAGCCTTAATGTTGAGTTTTGGTATACAAGTACTTCAAATCATGGCCAGTCTTAATGTTGTTGAGTTTTGGTATACAAGTACTTCAAATCATGGCCAGCCTTAATGTTGTTGAGTTTTGGTATACAAGTACTTCAAATCATGGCCAGCCTTAATGTTGTTGAGTTATGGTATACAAGTACTTTAAATCATGGCCAGCCTTAATGTTGTTGAGTTATGGTATACAAGTACTTCAAATCATGGCCAGTCTTAATGTTGTTGAGTTTTGATATACAAGTACTTCAAATCATGGGCCAGTCTTAATGTTGTTGAGTTTTGGTATACAAGTACTTTAAATCATGGCCATCCTTAATGTTGTTGAGTTTTGGTATACAAGTACTTCAAATCATGGCCAGTCTTAGTGTTGTTGTGTTTTGGTATACAAGTACTTCACATCATGGCCATCCTTAATGTTGTTGAGTTTTGGTATACAAGTACTTCAAATCATGGCCAGCCTTAATGTTGTTGAGTTATGGTATACAAGTACTTCAAATCATGGCCAGCCTCAATGTTGAGTTTTGGTATACAAGTACTTCAAATCATGGCCAGCCTTAATGTTGTTGAGTTTTGGTATACAAGTACTTCAAATCATGGCCAGCCTTAATGTTGAGTTATGGTATACAAGTACTTCAAATCATGGCCAGCCTTAATGTTGTTGAGTTTTGGTATACAAGTACTTCAAATCATGGCCAGCCTTAATGTTGAGTTATGGTATACAAGTACTTCAAATCATGGCCAGCCTTAATGTTGAGGTTTGGTATACAAGTACTTCAAATCATGGGCCATCCTTAATGTTGTTGAGTTTTGGTATACAAGTACTTCAAATCATGGCCAGCCTTAATGTTGTTGAGTTATGGTATACAAGTACTTCAAATCATGGCCATCCTTAATGTTGTTGAGTTTTGGTATACAAGTACTTCAAATCATGGGCCAGCCTTAGTGTTGTTGAGTTTTGGTATTTAAGTACTTCACATCATGGCCATCCTTAGTGTTGTTGAGTTTTGGTATACAAGTACTTCAAATCATGGGCCAGCCTTAGTGTTGTTGAGTTTTGGTATTTAAGTACTTCACATCATGGCCATCCTTAATGTTGTTGAGTTTTGGTATACAAGTACTTCAAGTCATGGCCAGCCTTAATGTTGAGTTTTGGTATACAAGTACTTCACATCATGGCCATCCTTAATGTTGTTGAGTTTTGGTATACAAGTACTTCAAGTCATGGCCAGCCTTAATGTTGTTGAGTTTTGGTATACAAGTACTTCAAATCATGGGCCATCCTTAATGTTGTTGAGTTTTGGTATACAAGTACTTCAAATCATGGGCCATCCTTAATGTTGTTGAGTTTTGGTATACAAGTACTTCAAATCATGACCAGCCTTAATGTTGTTGAGTTTTGGTATACAAGTACTTCAAATCATGGGCCATCCTTAATGTTGTTGAGTTTTGGTATACAAGTACTTCAAATCATGGCCAGCCTTAATGTTGAGTTATGGTATACAAGTACTTCAAATCATGGGCAGCCTTAATGTTGAGTTTTGGTATACAAGTACTTCATATCATGGCCTGCCTTAATGTTGAGTTTTGGTATACAAGTACTTCAAATCATGGCCAGCCTTAATGTTGAGTTATGGTATACAAGTACTTCAAATCATGGGCCAGCCTTAGTGTTGTTGAGTTATGGTATACAAGTACTTCAAATCATGGCCAGCCTTAATGTTGTTGAGTTTTGTATACAAGTACTTCAAATCATGGGCCATCCTTAATGTTGTTGAGTTTTGGTATACAAGTACTTCAAATCATGGCCATCCTTAATGTTGTTGAGTTTTGTATACAAGTACTTCAAATCATGGCCATCCTTAATGTTGAGTTTTGGTATACAAGTACTTCAAATCATGGCCAGTCTTAATGTTGTTGAGTTTTGTATACAAGTACTTCAAATCATGGGCCATCCTTAATGTTGTTGAGTTTTGGTATACAAGTACTTCAAATCATGGCCAGCCTTAATGTTGTTGAGTTTTGGTATACAAGTACTTCAAATCATGGCCAGCCTTAATGTTGTTGAGTTTTGGTATACAAGTACTTCAAATCATGGCCAGCCTTAATGTTGTTGAGTTATGGTATACAAGTACTTCAAATCATGGCCAGCCTTAATGTTGTTGAGTTTTGGTATACAAGTACTTCAAATCATGGCCAGCCTTAATGTTGTTGAGTTTTGGTATACAAGTACTTCAAATCATGGCCAGCCTTAATGTTGTTGAGTTATGGTATACAAGTACTTCAAATCATGGCCAGTCTTAATGTTGAGTTATGGTATACAAGTACTTCAAATCATGGCCAGCCTTAATGTTGTTGAGTTTTGGTATACAAGTACTTCAAATCATGGCCAGCCTTAATGTTGTTGAGTTATGGTATACAAGTACTTCAAATCATGGCCAGTCTTAATGTTGAGTTTTGGTATACAAGTACTTCAAATCATGGCCAGCCTTAATGTTGAGTTTTGGTATACAAGTACTTCAAATCATGGCCATCCTTAATGTTGTTGAGTTTTGGTATACAAGTACTTCAAATCATGGCCATCCTTAATGTTGTTGAGTTATGGTATACAAGTACTTCAAATCATGGCCAGCCTTAATGTTGTTGAGTTATGGTATACAAGTACTTCACATCATGGCCAGTCTTAATGTTGTTGAGTTTTGGTATACAAGTACTTCAAATCATGGCCATCCTTAATGTTGTTGAGTTATGGTATACAAGTACTTCAAATCATGGCCAGCCTTAATGTTGTTGAGTTTTGGTATACAAGTACTTCACATCATGGCCAGCCTTAATGTTGAGTTTTGGTATACAAGTACTTCAAATCATGGGCCATCCTTAATGTTGAGTTTTGGTATACAAGTACTCCAAATCATGGCCAGCCCTAATGTTGAGTTATGGTATACGAGTACTTCAAATCATGGCCAGCCTTAATGTTGAGTTATGGTATACAAGTACTTCAAATCATGGGCATCCTTAATGTTGTTGAGTTATGGTATACAAGTACTTCAAATCATGGCCAGCCTTAATGTTGAGTTTTGGTATACAAGTACTTCAAATCATGGCCTGCCTTAATGTTGAGTTTTGGTATACAAGTACTTCAAATCATGGCCAGCCTTAATGTTGAGTTTTGGTATACAAGTACTTCAAATCATGGCCAGCCTTAATGTTGAGTTTTGGTATACAAGTACTTCAAATCATGGCCAGCCTTAATGTTGAGTTTTGGTATACAAGTACTTCAAATCATGGCCAGCCTTAATGTTGAGTTTTGGTATACAAGTACTTCAAATCATGGCCAGCCTTAATGTTGAGTTTTGGTATACAAGTACTTCAAATCATGGCCAGCCTTAATGTTGAGTTTTGGTATACAAGTACTTCAAATCATGGCCAACCTTAATGTTGAGTTATGGTATACAAGTACTTCAAATCATGGCCTGCCTTAATGTTGAGTTATGGTATACAAGTACTTCAAATCATGGCCTGCCTTAATGTTGAGTTATGGTATACAAGTACTTCAAATCATGGCCTGCCTTAATGTTGAGTTATGGTATACAAGTACTTCAAATCATGGCCAGCCTTAATGTTGAGTTTTGGTATACAAGTACTTCAAATCATGGCCTGCCTTAATGTTGAGTTTTGGTATACAAGTACTTCAAATCATGGCCAGCCTTAATGTTGAGTTTTGGTATACAAGTACTTCAAATCATGGCCAGTCTTAATGTTGTTGAGTTTTGGTATACAAGTACTTCAAATCATGGCCAGTCTTAATGTTGTTGAGTTTTGGTATACAAGTACTTCAAATCATGGGCCATCCTTAATGTTGTTGAGTTTTGGTATACAAGTACTTCAAATCATGGCCAGTCTTAATGTTGTTGAGTTTTGGTATACAAGTACTTCACATCATGGCCAGTCTTATTGTTGAGTTTTGGTATACAAGTACTTCAAATCATGACCAGCCTTAATGTTGAGTTATGGTATACAAGTACTTCAAATCATGGCCAGTCTTAATGTTGTTGAGTTTTGGTATACAAGTACTTCAAATCATGGCCAGCCTTAATGTTGTTGAGTTTTGGTATACAAGTACTTCAAATCATGGCCAGCCTTAATGTTGTTGAGTTTTGGTATACAAGTACTTCATATCATGGCCATCCTTAATGTTGAGTTTTGGTATACAAGTACTTCAAATCATGACCAGCCTTAATGTTGTTGAGTTATGGTATACAAGTACTTCAAATCATGGGCAGTCTTAATGTTGTTGAGTTTTGGTATACAAGTACTTCACATCATGGCCATCCTTAATGTTGTTGAGTTTTGGTATACAAGTACTTCAAATCATGGCCAGCCTTAATGTTGAGTTATGGTATACAAGTACTTCAAATCATGGCCTGCCTTAATGTTGTTGAGTTATGGTATACAAGTACTTCAAATCATGGCCATCCTTAATGTTGTTGAGTTTTGATATACAAGTACTTCAAATCATGGCCAGTCTTAATGTTGAGTTTTAGTATACAAGTACTTCAAATCATGGCCATCCTTAGTGTTGTTGAGTTTTGGTATACAAGTACTTCAAATCATGGCCAGTCTTAATGTTGTTGAGTTATGGTATACAAGTACTTCAAATCATGGCCAGCCTTAATGTTGTTGAGGTTTGGTATACAAGTACTTCAAATCATGGCCAGCCTTAATGTTGTTGAGTTTTGGTATACAAGTACTTCAAATCATGGGCAGCCTTAATGTTGAGTTTTGGTATACAAGTACTTCAAATCATGGGCCATCCTTAATGTTGTTGAGTTTTGGTATACAAGTACTTCAAATCATGGCCAGTCTTATTGTTGAGTTTTGGTATACAAGTACTTCAAATCATGGCCAGTCTTATTGTTGAGTTTTGGTATACAAGTACTTCAAATCATGGCCAGTCTTATTGTTGAGTTTTGGTATACAAGTACTTCAAATCATGGCCAGTCTTAATGTTGTTGAGTTTTGGTATACAAGTACTTCAAATCATGGGCCATCCTTAATGTTGTTGAGTTTTGGTATACAAGTACTTCAAATCATGGCCAGCCTTAATGTTGTTGAGTTTTGGTATACGAGTACTTCAAATCATGGCCAGCCTTAGTGTTGAGTTTTGGTATACAAGTACTTCAAATCATGGCCAGCCTTAATGTTGTTGAGTTTTGGTATACAAGTACTTCAAATCATGGCCAGCCTTAATGTTGTTGAGTTTTGGTATACAAGTACTTCATATCATGGCCAGCCTTAATGTTGAGTTTTGGTATACAAGTACTTCAAATCATGGCCAGCCTTAATGTTGTTGAGTTTTGGTATACAAGTACTTCAAATCATGGCCAGCCTTAATGTTGTTGAGTTTTGGTATACAAGTACTTCAAATCATGGCCATCCTTAATGTTGTTGAGTTTTGGTATACAAGTACTTCAAATCATGGCCAGCCTTAATGTTGTTGAGTTTTGGTATACAAGTACTTCAAATCATGGCCAGCCTTAATGTTGAGTTTTGGTATACGAGTACTTCAAATCATGGGCCATCCTTAATGTTGTTGAGTTATGGTATACAAGTACTTCAAATCCTGGCCAGCCTTAATGTTGAGTTTTGGTATACAAGTACTTCAAATCATGGCCAGCCTTAATGTTGAGTTATGGTATACAAGTACTTCAAATCATGGCCAGCCTTAATGTTGTTGAGTTTTGGTATACAAGTACTTCAAATCATGGCCAGCCTTAATGTTGTTGAGTTATGGTATACAAGTACTTCAAATCATGGCCAGCCTTAATGTTGTTGAGTTATGGTATACAAGTACTTCAAATCATGGCCAGCCTTAATGTTGTTGAGTTTTGGTATACAAGTACTTCAAATCATGGCCAGCCTTAATGTTGTTGAGTTTTGGTATACAAGTACTTCATATCATGGCCAGCCTTAATGTTGAGTTTTGGTATACAAGTACTTCAAATCATGGCCAGCCTTAATGTTGTTGAGTTTTGGTATACAAGTACTTCAAATCATGGCCAGCCTTAATGTTGTTGAGTTTTGGTATACAAGTACTTCAAATCATGGCCATCCTTAATGTTGTTGAGTTTTGGTATACAAGTACTTCAAATCATGGCCAGCCTTAATGTTGTTGAGTTTTGGTATACAAGTACTTCAAATCATGGCCAGCCTTAATGTTGAGTTTTGGTATACGAGTACTTCAAATCATGGGCCATCCTTAATGTTGTTGAGTTATGGTATACAAGTACTTCAAATCCTGGCCAGCCTTAATGTTGAGTTTTGGTATACAAGTACTTCAAATCATGGCCAGCCTTAATGTTGAGTTATGGTATACAAGTACTTCAAATCATGGCCAGCCTTAATGTTGTTGAGTTTTGGTATACAAGTACTTCAAATCATGGCCAGCCTTAATGTTGTTGAGTTTTGGTATACAAGTACTTCACATTATGGCCAGCCTTAATGTTGAGTTTTGGTATACAAGTACTTCATATCATGGCCAGCCTTAATGTTGAGTTATGGTATACAAGTACTTCAAATCATGGCCAGCCTTAATGTTGAGTTTTGGTATACAAGTACTTCATATCATGGCCAGCCTTAATGTTGAGTTTTGGTATACAAGTATGTTACGTTGAAACGCGAATGATAGTATGGCTGAAGCGTGTACGATAGATCTAATCGTTTCGATTTGCAAAGTATTCAATAATGGAGTTTATTTACCTTTGATTTGAGTTTGCATTGTTGTTAGGAGAGGCTTTGTATAACGTTGATAATTTGCGTTAGTCGATATTATTTGAGAATCTTCTGGATATGCGTGTTTACTCTTGATAGAAATTTCCCGATGGATATTGAAGGTCGTGAATGTTCCCGGAAGTAGAGGAAACAGGTATGACGTAAGTCAGTGATGACGATCTTTAGTTCGATTGGTGGCAGTACGTCATTTCTACCATGTACCCAATTGTTCCAGAAAAGAGAGAGGTTATTTAATCGTGTGCCGAGTCGGTGTTGAGAGAGTAAAGTTGTTGATAGTGATTTGAAGAGTTGCTGTGAAAGTTGTTGAGTTGAATTGAGAATTGTATGCAGTTGTTGATGTGTGCTGAATAAAAGCGGAAAACTTCATACGTGGACTTTGTGACTTGTATGCTGTTTGAGCAGGCTGTGTGAATAAACGAATCTGAGTTACACCCTATCAGGAATTCAAGCATCGGGGCTGAATCAGATACTGATAGAAAACACCAACATCAAACAGAGTGTAACATTTTGGGGGTCAAGCCGCGATTCACGCCATAGCCAAGGGTTCAACTGCTACAACAAGCGAGTCAACGTTACGAGAAGCAGTCATCGAGGGTAGCCGCCAACGAGTTGCGTCGAGAGGGGCCAACATACTGGGACTACATCACCGATAGGTTCGGGTTGACTGCAAGGGCGTGTAGTCGCTGAAGAGTTGCTTCGTGAGCGAACAACAGAGCGGGACTACGTAGCTGCCGCAGGACTACGTCGAGGGACAGTCTCGGAGCTACATCGCCAGTGTTACAGAGAGCGGCGAGCGGACGTCGCGTCTACTTCAGCACAGGAGCGTATACATCAACACCAGCGTGGTGCAGCGTCGCATACGACGAGGACAGCGGGGCCTGCGTCAGCGAAGGCGACTAGGGACAAGCATCAGCGCTACTGATTGATTGATTGATTTATTATTGCTTTAGGTCCAGCGGACTCTTCCGAGCCAAATCAGGACCGGACAACCCCCGATCCGCATAAAAGATCTGTTGAAACAACCCCAGTGGGAAAATTGAATGCCCTCCACCGGCCAGTCACTTTACAATAAAGACATCCCACGCGAGGGACGGCTGAGGGTTGACCTCAACTACGCGAACTCCCCGATTACAAAAACAAAATAGAATACAAACATCATTATAAATCATCAACAAAAAACATACATATAAAATGCCTATAGTGCTAAATAGTACATTCATAGGAAGCCCTAGTGACCACCCGGCAGAAAGCGTCCAACATTCCCAAGCTGATCCAACAGACCTCATACACAAACAAGGAGTCTTGTCCAGGAAGAGTTTTCAAGAAAAAAGGTAGGTCATTGATCTAGCGAAGAAGAATATAGTATAGCAGAGTGGTAGGACAGATCGGGAATGGGAAAGAGCAAATGAGGAAGACAGCGACAGTGGGAATTTAAAGCACTAAATTTCCAGTAAGTGGGGATACTATTTATCAGCGCTACTGCAGAAAGCGTGCTGTTCTAGAACAGTCTAGAAGGGTGCAGCACAGTCAAGAACTTTCTAGAAAAAGAACTTTCCAGAAAAGAACTTTCCAGAAAAAGAACTTTCCAGAACTTTCCAGAAGCATCAAGATGGCTGACTTCTGGCAGAAAGGGATTCAACTGAATCTAAAAGGGAAACAGTTGACGGAGTACGTCAAGTCCCAGGAGAGAATACAAGAACGAGAACTAGAAGAGCAGCGTCGCCGTGAAGAAAGAGAACTAGAAGAGCGGCGTCAAGAAAAAGAAGAGCAACGACGTCGAGAAGAAAGAGAGTTCGAAGCGCAGCGTCGCCGAGAAGAAAGAGAGATGGACGAGAGACAATTAGAGGCTGAGCGTCAGTACCAGCTGGAGTTGGCGCGTATCCAAAACAATCAGCATGCGCCACAAGTCGTCAGCGACCACATGGCTCCAAAATTGCCAGCTTTCGTCGACGGGAAGGACCAGATCGACAGTTATTTGGCGAGATTTGAAAGGTTTGCCAAAAGCTCTAACTGGCAACCTCAAGACTGGGCGATTCGACTAAGTGCACTTCTGACGGGAGAAGCACTCGACGTCTACACCAGATTGTCGGACGATGACGCTAAAGACTACGACGTCTTGAAAGAGGCCCTGTTGCAGTGCTACAACTTTACAGAGAAGGGCTACCGTAAACGCTTCCGTGAATGCCGGCCTAAGTCAGATGAGACGCCAAAGCAGTTTGTGGAGCGCCTGTCGTCATATCTACACAAGTGGGTGGAGTTATCAGGCGAAAGGAAGTCTTACGACAGTCTCACTGACCTGATCGTGAAAGAACAATTTCTCAATGCCTGTCACAAGGACCTAGCGACCCACTTAGAAGAACAAAAGCTGCAGACGCTTAAAGATGTGACTGAGGCTGCTGAAAGATATCTCATCGCTCATGGGAAAACCCTGGGGCTACCCAGCGCGACGAAACATTTTCAGAAGACTGCAAACCATGGGAACCAGGTCCAAGGGAGCCAGACGAGCCAGAGACAGACGGACTCCACGCCTCCTCCCAGGGAAGGGCACTCAAGAGGCTGTTTTATCTGCAACGCTACAGACCACAGGGCGGCTAACTGTCCTCAAAACAAAAGTAGCGGACAGCGGAGCAGTACGGACAATGCAGCGGCGGGCAACCGGCAGAGGCGGTTCTCCAATCAACGGCAAAACAGAAGATCTGACCATCAAGTGTGCGGCGGGAGCGTCATTCTTCCGAGTGAGACCGAGCGCACAGCTACCCCTGCGGACGTGCAAGAGTGCATGACTGATGGCCAACTTCTCCTTGCCAACGGAAAATCCATCCCCGTCGTCGCCAGCGCAGCTGTGACCGTCCAGAACATGCCTGTTTCCAAGGGACGCGTTGGAAATCATGAAGTGACTGTCTTAAGAGACTCTGGCTGTAGTGGGGTCATCGTCAGAGAAGACCTAATCGCTAAAGAACAGTTCACTGGCGATTCAAAATGGACACTTATGGCCGACAGCAAATGTGTGAGAGCGCCAGTTGCGAAGATTCATGTCAACACCCCTTTCTACATAGGCGAAGTCGAAGCGGTTTGCCTGAAGAAGCCGCTGTATGATTTGATGATCGGGAACATCGATGGCGCGAGACGACCCGACGACCCCGATCCAGAATGGAGTCCTGCCTCAACCCAACACGTCGAAGTTGTGGAGGAGGATCCATTGCCGTTTCCCGATGGAGACCTTACAGAGCTGCTACGGGACAATGTGGTTACTCCGGCTCAGCCCTGCCGACCAGAGATCGTCAGTGCTGTTACTACCAGGGCCCAGGCCAAGAGAGTCAAGGTGTCTACACCACTGAAGGTCGCCGACAACTCCAAAGCTGCCATCGTGGACAGAGATAAGCTGATCCAGCTCCAGGAAGCTGATAGCACTTTAAACAAGTACAGGAACCGCCAAGACCACGTGACCAAGGGCAATGGCACGGTCTATTTTGAGGTGAAGGCCAAGATCCTGTACAGAATCTTCCAGCACCCGAGGATCAACGGAGGTAAACCACTACGTCAAGTACTGGTACCATTACCCTTAAGGCGCCAGGTGATGGAAGTAGCGCATGACTCAATTATGGGAGGTCACCTAGGCATCAGGAAGACGTCGGATAGAATCCAGGCGGTATTCTACTGGCCAGGGCTTCATGCGGACGTCAGCCGTTTCTGCCGATCATGTGACATTTGCCAGAAGACCATACCTCGAGGAAGGGTCCCGAAAGTGCCTATGCAGAGGATGCCTCTGATCGACCGACCTTTCAAGAGGGTGGCCTTAGACTTAATCGGCGAAATAAGACCTCCGAGTGAAGAAGGTCATCGGTGGGTACTGACTTTAGTGGACTATGCGACTCGGTACCCAGAAGCAGTGCCACTGAAGAAGATTGACACTGAAACTGTAGCAGAGGCACTGGTGGACATGTTCAGTAGACTTGGAGTGCCTGAAGAAATTCTGACAGACCTCGGGACACAGTTCGTCTCTGACTGTATGAAGGAGGTCAACAGACTGCTGAGCATCCGGCATTTGACTACGACACCCTACCATCCAATGTGCAACGGGCTCGTCGAAAAGTTCAATGCTACGCTGAAGTCCACCCTGAAGAAACTGTGCAGCGAGCAGCCCAGACAATGGCATCGTTATATCAACGCCTTACTTTTCGCCTACAGAGAAGTAACGCAGGAGTCCACCGGCTTTTCTCCGTTCGAGCTGCTGTACGGAAGAACCATCCGAGGGCCGATGCACATCCTGAAAGAACTGTGGACGAAAGAAGTAGACACCCCAGAGGTGAAGAACAGCTACCAGTACGTGTTTGAGCTACGGGAGAAGCTGGAGCAGACTCTCGAGATGGCCAGAGAAAACCTGAAGAAGTCCCAAGACTGTGGAAAGCACTACTACGATCGTAGGGCTGTGAACAGGAAGTTTAAACCTGGCAACAAAGTGCTGGTGCTGCTACCTACCGATCATAATAAGTTGCTGATGCAGTGGAAAGGCCCGTACGAAGTGGAGACCGTGGTGGGGATCAACGACTATAAGGTGAAGGTCGGCCAGCATTCCAAGATATACCACGCCAACCTCCTTAAGCTGTACGTGGAAAGGCCGCCAGAGACTGTGCATGCAGCAACAGCAGCTGAGATCGACAACAGCTTTGACAGCGAGGAACTGTTGGAACTGGGAGACTTCCACAGCAAAGAAGGCATCGATGACGTTAAGCTAGGACCAAGCTTGACGGAAGGTCAAAAGATGGAGCTCAAGGACCTTATGGGCGAATTTCCCCATAGCTTCAGTGATGTCCCAGGCTCTACGACTTTGGTCGAACATGAAGTCCACACCCAGACCTGGAAGGAGCATCTGCAGACCTTGAGGGAGCTGTTCCACCGTCCCGCAGAAGCCAACCTGACCGTGAGACCCAGCGAATGCATTCTGGGAGCTGACAACGTCGACTGCGTCGGACATCCGACGGGAGAGGAAGACAACGGAGGATGCACTGACTCCAGGAAAGCCCACGAGATCACTGTCTTTGACCCTGGGCCGATGACGACCGCAACTGACGAGGGCGTCGTTTCCTTGCGAATGAAAGAACATTGACTGTGTGGATGAACTAAGAATATTGGTAATGACAGACTTGAAAATGAGAAACGTTGACTGGGTAAATGATCTGTGAACATTGACAGTATCCAGAAAGACTTGCAGATGAGAAACTTTGACTCTGTGTGAATGAACTGTGAACATTGACAATATCCAGGCAGATTTGAAGATGAAAACCATTGACTCTGTGTGAATGAGCTGAGAACATTGACAGTGTTCAGACAGTCCGAAATAAGTTTTAATTCTGAATTTTGTTTGTGCATTACGTTTCAACGTTGTTGAAAGAAATTGGGTAAATTTCTTCTTGAGTGGGGGGTTATGTTACGTTGAAACGCGAATGATAGTATGGCTGAAGCGTGTACGATAGATCTAATCGTTTCGATTTGCAAAGTATTCAATAATGGAGTTTATTTACCTTTGATTTGAGTTTGCATTGTTGTTAGGAGAGGCTTTGTATAACGTTGATAATTTGCGTTAGTCGATATTATTTGAGAATCTTCTGGATATGCGTGTTTACTCTTGATAGAAATTTCCCGATGGATATTGAAGGTCGTGAATGTTCCCGGAAGTAGAGGAAACAGGTATGACGTAAGTCAGTGATGACGATCTTTAGTTCGATTGGTGGCAGTACGTCATTTCTACCATGTACCCAATTGTTCCAGAAAAGAGAGAGGTTATTTAATCGTGTGCCGAGTCGGTGTTGAGAGAGTAAAGTTGTTGATAGTGATTTGAAGAGTTGCTGTGAAAGTTGTTGAGTTGAATTGAGAATTGTATGCAGTTGTTGATGTGTGCTGAATAAAAGCGGAAAACTTCATACGTGGACTTTGTGACTTGTATGCTGTTTGAGCAGGCTGTGTGAATAAACGAATCTGAGTTACACCCTATCAGGAATTCAAGCATCGGGGCTGAATCAGATACTGATAGAAAACACCAACATCAAACAGAGTGTAACAAAGTACTTCATATCATGGCCAGCCTTAATGTTGAGTTTTGGTATACAAGTACTTCAAATCATGGCCAGCCTTAATGTTGTTGAGTTTTGGTATACAAGTACTTCAAATCATGGCCAGCCTTAATGTTGTTGAGTTTTGGTATACAAGTACTTCAAATCATGGCCAGCCTTAATGTTGTTGAGTTTTGGTATACAAGTACTTCAAATCATGGCCAGCCTTAATGTTGTTGAGTTTTGGTATACAAGTACTTCAAATCATGGCCATCCTTAATGTTGTTGAGTTTTGGTATACGAGTACTTCAAATCATGGCCATCCTTAATGTTGTTGAGTTTTGGTATACAAGTACTTCAAATCATGGCCAGCCTTAATGTTGTTGAGTTTTGGTATACAAGTACTTCAAATCATGGCCAGCCTTAATGTTGAGTTATGGTATACAAGTACTTCAAATCATGGCCAGCCTTAATGTTGAGTTATGGTATACAAGTACTTCAAATCATGGCCAGCCTTAATGTTGAGTTTTGGTATACAAGTACTTCAAATCATGGCCAGTCTTAATGTTGTTGAGTTTTGGTATACAAGTACTTCAAATCATGGCCATCCTTAATGTTGTTGAGTTTTGGTATACAAGTACTTCAAATCATGGCCAGTCTTAATGTTGTTGAGTTTTGGTATACAAGTACTTCAAATCATGGCCAGCCTTAATGTTGAGTTATGGTATACAAGTACTTCAAATCATGGCCAGCCTTAATGTTGAGTTATGGTATACAAGTACTTCAAATCATGGCCAGCCTTAATGTTGAGTTTTGGTATACAAGTACTTCAAATCATGGCCAGCCTTAATGTTGAGTTTTGGTATACAAGTACTTCAAATCATGGCCAGCCTTAATGTTGAGTTTTGGTATACAAGTACTTCAAATCATGGCCAGCCTTAATGTTGAGTTTTGGTATACAAGTACTTCAAATCATGGCCAGCCTTAATGTTGAGTTATGGTATACAAGTACTTCAAATCATGGCCAGCCTTAATGTTGAGTTTTGGTATACAAGTACTTCAAATCATGGCCAGCCTTAATGTTGAGTTATGGTATACAAGTACTTCAAATCATGGCCAGCCTTAATGTTGTTGAGTTTTGGTATACAAGTACTTCAAATCATGGCCATCCTTAATGTTGTTGAGTTTTGGTATACAAGTACTTCAAATCATGGCCAGCCTTAATGTTGTTGAGTTTTGGTATACAAGTACTTCAAATCATGGCCAGCCTTAATGTTGTTGAGTTTTGGTATACAAGTACTTCAAATCATGGCCAGCCTTAATGTTGTTGAGTTTTGGTATACAAGTACTTCAAATCATGGCCAGCCTTAATGTTGAGTTTTGGTATACAAGTACTTCAAATCATGGCCAGCCTTAATGTTGAGTTTTGGTATACAAGTACTTCAAATCATGGCCAGCCTTAATGTTGAGTTATGGTATACAAGTACTTCAAATCATGGCCAGCCTTAATGTTGTTGAGTTTTGGTATACAAGTACTTCAAATCATGGCCTGCCTTAATGTTGTTGAGTTTTGGTATACAAGTACTTCAAATCATGGCCAGCCTTAATGTTGAGTTTTGGTATACAAGTACTTCAAATCATGGGCCAGCCTTAATGTTGTTGAGTTTTGGTATACAAGTACTTCAAATCATGGCCAGCCTTAATGTTGAGTTTTGGTATACAAGTACTTCAAATCATGGGCCAGCCTTAATCAACAGTCCGGTTGTCGGTCAGTCGGTAGGTCCGTTGCCCCTAATTTAACTTTTTGATGGTTGTTGTTCAAAGCTCACTGTTCGCCTTATCTCAAGAATAAGTGAACCGAAGTTGATCATCTTTTACTTCACGCGCCCTTTACCCACTTGCTAAAACATGTTGGATCATTCGTATTTAGACTTTACCCACTTGCTAAAGCATGTTGGATCATTCGTATTTAGACTTTACCCACTTGCTAAAGCGTGTTGGATCATTTGTATTTAGACTTTACCCACTTGCTAAAGCATGTTGGATCATTTGTATTTAGACTTTACCCACTTGCTAAAGCGTGTTGGATCATTTGTATTTAGACTTTACCCACTTGCTAAAGCATGTTGGATCATTCGTATATAGACTTTACCCACTTGCTAGAGCATGTTGAATCATTCGTATTTAGACTTTTAGACTTTACCCACTTGCTAGAGCATGTTGGTTGGATCATTCGTATTTAGACTTTACCCACTGGCTAGAGCATGTGGAATCATTCGTATTTAGACTTTACCCACTTGCTAGAGCATGTTGAATCATTCGTATTTAGGCTTTACCCACTTGCTAAAGCATGTTGAATCATTCGTATTTAGACTTTACCTACTGGCTAGAGCATGTTGAATCATTCGTATTTAGACTTTACCCACTTGCTAAAGCGTGTTGGATTATTCGTATGTAGACTTTACCCACTTGCTAAAGTATGTTGGATCATTCGTATTTAGACTTTCTCAAATGGCATTGTGCTTCAGAAAGTTTGTAAACTCACTTTGCCCTGTATCATTGCCTGTGCCGATTTTGATGTTTAGTGTTGCTTGCAGATAGCTCAGGCAGGGGCCTATCATTTCCATGGTTCCTTTTAGCTTTGTGTAGGGTAAAGCCAGTCGCAACCCCGCCAACACAATTCACAGTTTTAAAAATGTTGATATTTCAGCTAAGTGTGTCACTGTGTGGAAATACCTTGGAATGGCTTGCCATCTTGTATTTTCATGTAAGTCTGCTATTCTTTTTTTTTTCTTTAAAGAAAAAATTAAAGTTATTTATTGATTGCCGACGATAAACTTTTTGTGTCTTTCGTATGTTCTAGCGATGGTTTCCCAAACACTTGCCTTCAAACCGGAAGTGATGACTCACACGACGGAAGTACCATGTCGATCACGTGAGTCAATAACACGCCATCAATCACACCATTCCGGGGGCGTCGCATTACAAATTAGCAGCTAGCGTTGTTGTTGTTGTTGGGGATGCTGGTGGTGGTTGTGATGGTGGTGGTGATGATGATGATGATGATGATGATGATGATGATGATGATGATGATGATGATGATGATGATGACGATGATGGCGACCAGTTGAAAGTTGCTGTTTTGTCAATGCTAGCTGCATGTTATGCAATACAATATTATACTATCCTATTTTAGCCGATCCCGTAACTCAAAGGTCATTGGGGCACCATAGATGATCGTTTAACCGGCATACTCCATCTTTCTCTGTCCTCAGCAACCCTCATGGCTTCGTTCAGTGTCAAACCAGTCCATTCTCGAATGTTGTCCTCCAACCTCTTTTTCTATTTTCCTCTCCTTTTGCCTCCTTGCACCGTGCCTTGCAGGAAGGTCTTTGTAAGGCTTGATGCTCTGATGACGTGGCCATACCATCGGAGTTTCCGTTTTTTCACCACTGTGAGCGTGTCATCGTGTTGTCCAATGGCTTGTGTGATGGTCTGTCGGACTTCGTCGTTGGTGATGTGCTGGGTTAGGAAATGCCCAGAAGTCTTCTGAAGCACCTCATCTCCATGCTTTGTATTTTTCGTTGTATGTCTGCTGTGAGGGTCCATGTTTCGCAAGCGTATAGGAAGATGGAGATGACAAGGGAGCGCAGCAGCCTTACCTTGGAATGTAGACTGATGGTCCTGTCTTCCTAAATGGGCTTCAACCTTGTCAGGGCCGCAATACGATACAAAATAATTCAATTTAATACAATATAATACAACACAATACAATACAGTGCGATTCGATTCTATACGATACAATACAATACTATACGATACAATACAATACGATACAATACAATACTATACGATACAATACTATACGATACAATACAACACTATACGATACAATACAATACTATACGATACAATACTATACGATACAATACAATACTATACGATACAACACAATACTATTCGATACAATTCAACACTATACGATACAATACAATACTATACGATTCAATACAATACTATACGATACAATACAACACTATTCGATACAATACAACACTATACGATACAATACTATACTATACGATACAATACAATACAATACGATACAATACAATACAATACTACACTATACGATACAATACAATACTATACGATACAATACAATACTATACGATACAATACAACACAATACAATACAACACGATACAATACAATACAATACAATATGATACAATACAAAACAATACAATACGATACAATACAACACAATACAATTGAATACAATACAATACTATACGATACAATACAACACAATACAATTCAAAACAATACAATACAATACGATGCAATACAATACAACACAATACAATACAGTGCGATTCGATTCTACACGATACAATACAATACTATACGATACAATACAATACTATACGATACAATACAATACTATACGATACAATAAAATACAATACGATACAATACAACACAATACAATACAATGCAATACAATACGATACAATACAACACAATACAATACAATACGATGCAATACGATACAATACGATACAATACAACACAATACGATACAATACAATTCAATTCAATACCATACAATACGATGCAATACAATACAATACAATACGATATTGGAATTTGGGTCATCGGTGTGCCGGGCGAACACTGTTGCACTGAGCTATGCCGGTGAGTCTCATTGTTGTCACTTTAAAAGATGATACAATGGGAAATCGTGATCTCAAACTGACCGCTGAGCATTGAATGGCAGGTGCGTTTTCCTTGTTACGTAAACCCAACAACTGGGCCTACTTTACACGCTGTCGCTGCGGAGCTTTTTTTTTCCATTAGAACGAACCTTGGCGCAGGAACAAACGAAGTTAGTGATTGATATTACTGTGACGGTGGGTCTATTGTGACTGGGCTCTGCACAATGGAATGCTATAACCCATTCGTCTTTCGTCAATGGGGATCGCTAGTAAATCTCCCGGTGACTAATTTTAATACATTTATAAGTTTAGCTCGGTCTGTGTTAGGCTTGGGTTACAGAGATAGAAAGAAAATGGTAAAAGATTCACTGTCACACTAGCTCTCACACGGCTAGGAAACATAGGTAGTCCAGCTACTTGTTAACAGTAAATATCACACATTTCTTTCCTCTACTCTATACAAAATCTCTTATCACTATACTAACTTAAAAGTCCAAATATCACTTCGAATAGTTCGCTCATTTACTATTTCATTACTGTTGTTTCGTTTTCATCTATTTTTGCCACTTGCCTACTGTGTGTCTGCGGGTTTTGTGTTGAGTTTTCCATTCTGTTGCATTACGTAAATAAATGTCTATTTACATGTGTTGTGTTGAGGTTTTCATTCTATTGCATTACGGAAATAACTGTCTACTTTTACGTGTGTTGTGTTGAGTTTTTTTTAATTCTATTGCATTACGTAAATAACTGTCTATTTACGTGTGTTGTGTTGAGTTTTTCATTCTATTGTATTATGTAAATAACTGTTTATTTACGTGTGTTGTGTTGAGTTTTCCATTCTATTGCATTACGTAAATAACTGTCTATTTACGTGTGTTGAGTTTTCCATCCTATTGTATTATGTAAATAACTGTCTATTTACGTGTGTTGTGTTTTCCATTCTATTGCATTACGTAAATAACTGTCTATTTACGTGTGTTGAGTTTTCCATCCTATTGTATTATGTAAATAACTGTCTATTTACGTGTGTTGTGTTTTCCATTCTATTGCATTACGTAAATAACTGTCTATTTACGTGTGTTGTGTTGAGTATTCCATTTTATTGCATTACGGAAATAACTGCCTATTTACGTGTGTTGTGTTGAGTGTCCCCTCTTATTGTATTATGTAAATAACTGTTTTACGTGTGTTGTGTTGGTGTGAAAGGCGCCATGAATCGCCATGTAGGCCTGCCGTGAGATGCGTGCGCTATATAAATCCTTGTATTATTAGCACACAGTGCCGCACCGTGTTTTTTCCATTAAACTTGACATTTTGTGTGAAGGGAGCAACTCCTGAACAACGAATGTTGACGCGTTTACTCCTGTGGTCATAATGGGGTAGGATTGTCTTTATTAATGTGTCGTTAGACCTGCGCTAACATAATTATCATTTTGATATAAATAAAATGTATAAAAAATTATCAAGCTTGTTAGATCAGTGCCGATCTCAGCCTGGCATGTGTCAGTTTGCCGGACATTTGCTAGATGCCTACCAGACATTTGCTAGATTAGACGTGTGACCGAAATTTCAGACACGATTGTCAGAGACATGAATGCACTACTGAGATGCATCTAACAGCCTAGATAGGCTTCACCAAATTCCAGTGTATTCCGCAACTGACTGCATTTACCAAGCGTACTTACAACCTTGTAAAAACAACATTATAAAACTAAACAAGCACATGCATTGGGTGTACGGGTGAACAGAGATTACTACAGATATAACGTAGAGGGATAATATTGGTATTTCGTTATCCTTTTTCTTTACAATTGTCCCTCCAGGCTGTTTGACGTACGTAAACACTATTTGCATGTGACCATTCATGATTGGTGTGCCCTGACACAATATGAAGTCATGTGTTTGTGTTTGGTCAATAAACCATGCATCTTGGTCGATGGGTGCAGTCTTTTCCCGCGAACTTGTTTTTTTCCAAACTAGTTCCAGTCATTCGCCGAAAAAGGCAATTGCCGCTGTCAAACGAAGCTCTCCGAGTCGAGCGAAGCGATGCTACGTGAAACATCCTTGCATAAAAATAGCCGCTGTTGTTTCTAGATCTAATTCTGTTTCGATCTGCACAGCTTCAAGCTGTAAGTAAAGTTGATATTCGCATTTTAAAGCAGTTAGTATGATTATTATTTTATGATGATTGATATACTGACACAATTAGTAATAAAGAGTAAAAATAATACATAACACATAATGCACACATATAACGATATTTCACATCTATATCAACAATAAAACCATGACACAATTTCAAAGCACTATGGACACGTTGATATCCCTTCAGCACAACAAGGCAAAGCAAGTTTATTGGTCTCCGAAAACAGTGACATTTTTATTGCAAACACCAAAACAATTATTTATTTAACTAATATTATTTTTAACTGATACAGTAAATTTGTTATATGTATTTTAATTATATGTATTTTAATGAGAAACGCTTATAAAAAAATGTTCCGTGGAAGGCGGACATTTCCATAAATCATCTGAAAACTTTGGTAAATCGATAAGAAAAACTAACCAGTTACACCATCTGAATATTTCGGGCCACACCCAACTTCAGCAAACACAAACAAAACGTCAATGACCAAATTTACACCATTGAGCAAGCACAGCAGCACACTATTCTAAAAGAAAAAAAGTACATAATAATAATAATAATAATAATAATAATAATAATAATAATAATAATAATAATAATAATAATAATAATAATAATAATAATAACAACAAACAAACAAAACAACATAAATAAATAAATTAAAGAATTTACTAAATAAATATACTACTACTACTACTACTACTACTACTACTACTACTACTACTACTACTACTGCTACTACTACTACTACTACTACTACTACTACTACTACCACTACTACTACTACTACTGCTACTACTATTAGCGAAGTTGTGGTCTTGATTTTGTGGTCATGATTCGGCTCTTTGCAGTCCGCTGGACCCTGTAAGCAATTAATAACTAACTAACTTTTAATTTAACTCTGATCTCGAGTTATGGAAGAAAAAAAAAAGATTTCGCTTAGCCTACTCGTCCTTCTCCAAGAATTTAAAGATTCTAATATTATAAAGTATATGCCAAAATATTATTACTTAAAATAGAAGCACGGTGGCCTAATGGTAGAGCTTTGGCTTGCGGATCTGAAAGTCCTGGGTTTGAGCCCAGGCCGGGGCATTGTGTTATGTTCTTGGGAAAGACACTTTACTCCCATTTCCTACTCCTTCGGATGAGAGTGTAAACCGAGGTCTAGTCTGTGTCGCATACATTCTATCATAACGGACTTTAAAGATCCTGACTCTCATGTCCTTGACGGGCGAGTGTCGGTAACAAGAACACACCCAGCATGCACCTCGTGGAATAATTTTCCTCGAATACGGGGTATCCACATTATTACGAAGAAGAAGAAGATGTAATAAGGCCTAATAATTATATTCAGCTAGTGACGCTACTTCGCTACGCGTAGACTGACTTATAATATATAAGGTAGATTAAGCCTATGTATATAACAGTGTCGAGGCAGGAAATGGGGAATGCTATTATTATCCTACTGCTGAGAACTAACTAAAGCAAATCTAGGGACGCAACTATTAAATATGGTCGATAATAATTATGCTCATCTTAACAAAGTATACCGTTGCGAAAAAGAATTAGAAGCAATAGCGATCATTTTTAATCTTTAACTAGTCATAGTCATGCAAGTGTCATTTCGTAACGCATCGGAGAGCTTCGTTCGACTTCGGTAATCGCCTATTTCGGCGAATGACTGGAACTAGTTTGGAAGCTTCCGGGCGGACTAGAGTGTGTCACGAATTGGCTAGTTTAAACTGCCTATCGACTATTTAGCATTGTGTAGCCTTTGTAACAGTAGAGAGTTAGTACAGTACACAGTAGCAATTAAATTACAGCACACTGCGAGCCTGAGCCACACACACAGCGCAGTGACGTCAGCACTTGAGTTTTGAATATGAACATTTTACCCAATGAGAGCTTACGCAAAGCGGTTCGAGCCAGTTTGACTGGGTCCGAGCCTAACACATTTTTGGGCAGTTGGGAGTAATACACCGAAGTGTTAACAGCTAGAAAGCTGGCAGAGAAATCTCTCTACACTTAGACCAGGAAGCAGGACTTAGGAATCGTAGAATTCTATCAAGTCACACGGGCCTGAACTTGTCAAACAGGTAAATGAACACCCTTCTGTTTCATCGTGATATATGTGTAGTATTGTTGGAAATTATGTTTGAAGAATTTGCTATGCATAAATGTGAATTGTTAATCCGAATTTGCGTGACCATGTGGAAGAGCCTACCACGAGGCGAAACACGACCGGTTACGCCGCCATGTTGCATACCATACGGAACCACTGTTGTTTAACTTATATGTATGTTTGCAGACCAGTGGCTGTACCACTGAATGTTTATAATATTATTAATTCTGTATGTGTATAGTTAGCCACGTTTGATATTTATGTATGTATAGGAATTTAGAGTGAGATTCCAGTGGAACCCGGAAGTAGCAGAATGTTCGTCGCTTATGTATAGAGATGTGGAGCTATCACTGAGGGCTACTTGGCTTTCAGTGAGACGCTCTGCACAAACCGATTATTCAGGGTTGTGCAGAATTTCGTCTCTTATATTACAGACGGGCAGGCGAGCTATCCCGAGCTATCCCGAGCTATCCTGTGAACCCCACTCCACAGAAACAGTTGGTTGAGGAGACTCTACCGCACAAGACGGAAAGAGCTGCCTTGAAAGACACCCTGTCAGACCCCACAGCGTGGCAAGGGAACCCAACTACACAACCACCCAGGTGGACCAGAAGCTACCTCACAGAAGGACTTCGCACGCTCCATCTAGCAGTTAAGTGAACACGCCAAGGTGCACTTAAACTGATCATAACAGGACCACAGTAGTCCAACTATTCAGAAACTCTAAAACGGACCACAGTAGTCCAAATCTACATGAGATATACTAGCGAGTGCCCGATGAAGATAGAACAGCTGCATAGACTATCAGCGATCGAACTATTAGCATTGAAAGAGACTTTTTAAGTTAGATTAGTACTTAGAGAACCTTGTATAGAGTAGAAGAAATAAATGTGTGATTTTAACTGTTATCAAAAGGCTGGACTACATATGATTCATAGCCGTGTGAAAGCTAGTGTGACAGTATTCTTTTACCTTTTTTCTATCTATTTCTGTACCCCAACCTTAACACAGAACGAGCTAAACCAAATAAATTTATTAAAGTAATTCATAGGGTGACTTACTAGCAGTTCCCACCGAATAAACGTGAGGGTCCATAATTCCATTGTGCAGAGCCCATAAACCCCACGTGACACTTTAATTGGCGAGCCTGCCAGGATCTGTGTATAATAGGAATTGGGTATAAACGGATCTAAGTACAATAAAATTAGATAACAGTAGGAGTAGTAGAATAACTTAGAATAGTGGTAACATTGACTCAGTTTGGGTGCACTATTCTTTAGTTAAAAACTTTTTTGCTTCAATTATTTTTGTGTCTGTATGTTGCATTGTTCTTTTGCAGGTTTTGCTTAAGTAACTGTTGTATGCCATTTGACTATTGTTTTATTCTATTATTGATTACGAATTTGATTGTCTTTGCATTGTTTTTATTGACTTGCAATATTGCTAGTGTTTTGGTATTCCACGTGATTCAGAGGGTGTTCATAGACACGTTTGGCAATGTCGGACCCAGTGGCCTTGAGATTGCGTTTCAAGGAATTGGGAGAAGCTTTACACTTAGCAGGGGCGGACCTAATTGCGTATATAAATGCAGAGGTAGAGAAACAGGAGGCTAAGGCAGAGAGAGCAGCAGAAAGGGAGGCGAAGAAACTAGCCTTAGAAGCAGAGCAAAAGAAATTAGAAGCAGAGCAGAAGAAACTAGAATTAGAAGGAGAACAGAAGAAGGCAGCATTAGCAGCAGAGAGAGAAGCAGAAGTTAGGAGATGGGAGTATGAGAGGGCAGAAAAAGAAAAAGAGAGGGCAGAGAAAGAAAAAGAGAGGGAAGAAAAGGAAAAAGAAAGACAGCATGAGTTAGAGCTAAGAAGATTGGGATCAGGAGCTTCAAGTTCTTCCTCAACCCCTTCCCACTCAGATCAGCTAGAGGTAGCATCCAACCCTGTACAAGGAATGTCATTTCCACTGGGAACATTCAATGAGAGAGAAGAAGGTCTAGATCTCTATCTGACTAGGTTTGAGCGCCTAGCAACAGAGTATAAACTAGATCCCACTCATTGGTCTTTCAAGCTTAGTCAAGGACTTAGAGGAAAGGCTTATGACATCTACAGTAAGCTACCGACTGACAGAGTGACTGACTATCACAAAGTAAAAGAGGCACTCCTAACGGGATTCGAACTGACAGGAGAATGCTACCGGCAAAAGTTCCGCACCAATCGGAGAGTGAAAGGAGAGAGCTATGCGCAGTTCGCGGATCGGTTGTCCACAACGCTGGATAAGTGGATTAGCCAGTCAGCCACGGCTAAGACGTATGATGGACTGACAGAACTGTTAGTATGGGAACAGCTACGGGAAACCATGACCCCCGAGCTGAGAACCTTCTCAGTAGAGCAGGGCGCGGAAAGACTAGAAGATCTGGTCAAGGTCGCAGATAGGTACGTGGCCGCACACGGAGAAGCCAAGAGCTTCAGGCGAGACCTAAAGCCTAACGGGAAAGAGGCACAGAAACGAAGCCCTAACCGAGAAGAGCGCACCGCGAATAAGCCGAATAACCCCAGACCTGGGCAAAATAAAGGACCCAACACGGAATTCGGGAAAAGAGGTCCCGCAGAACAGAGACGGTATTGTTCGTTCTGCAACAGAAACAATCACTCCACCGCAGAATGTTTCAAGTTGGCCGCACAACGTAGGGAAGAGCGCGAAAGCCGGCCAGCGCACAGAGTTCTAACTCAAAGCAGCGGTAACAAGCCACACACTATCGGAGATCACCCATCGGTGACAGACACGGTCAAGGTCAACGGAAAAGAAGCGAACTGTCTGTATGACACAGGTCTATCATACGACGCGATAGTCAGCGAGTCTCTTGTATCGCGCGCGGACTTGACAGACAAGACAGTCGACTTACAAGGAGCAGACTTGACGAAACCGACGACTACTTGCCCAATAGCTTGGATCGAAGTAGAGAGTAGGTACGTCACAGGACGAATCCAAGCAGCTGTTTTACAGAAACCCCTGTATGATCTAGTGATAGGTTGTAGGTATGTGTTCTTAGGCACGCCCCCAAAAACTGTAGAGATAGCTGCAGTGCAAACCAGGGCCCAAGCTAAAACCCAACCACCCCAGCCCGAGTTCGCTCCGAATCCAGGACTCGAAGAGATCAAAACAGCACAGAAAGAAGACACCTCGATAGCGAAGTGCTTCCAGAAGCTACCCAAGGCGCACACACCCCCGCACAAGGGAGACTTCTACATGGAACAGGGAGTTCTACATCGACAAGGAGATGGAGATCATACCCAACTAGTACTGCCAGCCACCCTTCGAGCCCAAGTACTAGAATTAGGCCACAGCATGCCACTCAGCGGACACATGGGAATTGGAGCCACAGTGCAGAGAATCAGCGCACACTACTATTGGCCAGGAATCACGGAGGATGTCAAGCGCTACGTGAAATCTTGCCACCAATGTCAACGATATTCCCCGCGACATCACACCGTACCAGTTACCTTAGGACCATCAGTAGTAGTCGGCGTGCCATTCCAGCAAGTCTCAGTAGACATAGTAGGACCACTGCCCATGACCAAGAAGCGGAACAGATTTCTACTCACACTCGTCGACGCATGTACGATGTGGTGCGAAGCAGTCCCGTTGCCAGCGATCGACACCAAGAAGATTGCAGATGCACTCATCGCCATCTTTACCAGAGTCGGATTCCCGGACAGCATTAGAACGGACAACGGATCTCAGTTCACCGGCCGCCTGATGCAAGACGTGTTCGAGTTGATACAAGTCCATCACATTCGCACACCACCATACCACCCCGCCAGCAACGGACAAGTAGAAAGACTGAATGGAACCCTTCTCACCATACTCAGGAAAGTCGCCGACGACAATCCAGAAGCGTGGGACACCTACGTGAATGCGGCACTGTTCGCATACAGAGAAACACCCCATGCAGCCACAGGCTACACCCCGTCAACATTGCTATTCGGCAGACCTCTAGCCGGACCGCTAGAAGCCCTACGCAGAAGTTGGGACGGAGGCCAAGATAGACGACACACCCAGAGGTGCCACCAAGTACGTCGCAGACCTGCAGGAAACCCTCAAAGCAACGTGGAAGAAAGCTGGTGAAGCACTGAAGAAGGCAAGAGCCCGTCAGGCGAAGTACTACAACCGCCACGCGAAGGACAGAGAACTGCAAGTCGGCGATCAAGTGCTACTCTTACTTCCAAGTGGAACCAACAAGCTGGACATCGCTTGGAGAGGACCGTACCGGGTGACTGCCAAGAAATCCAAGACAGTCTACCAAGTAGAGGTGAACGGGAGAGCCCGATACCACCACATTAATCTCCTCAAGAAGTACACGGACCGACCAGCGACCCCCGGCACACACACATGGATGGCCATCGCCATCGCGGAAGAAGCTCATCCACAACTACAACAGCACCGCCGTGCCACTGACAAATGGAACCCGGTAAATCGCCCCGGACAAAGTAGTATGGACAGCGGAATGCGAGACAGCATTCCAAACACTCAAGGACAGAATGACATCGGCGCCAGTACTCCACCTACCCGATTTGACTCAGCCATTCGTTCTTCGCACCGACGCAAGCGACTTAGGACTCGGAGCAGTACTGCTACAGCGCGACCCCAAGAATGCAGAGACGCTATTCCCTGTCGCCTACGCCAGCAGAAAATTGAGACCCGCCGAGACCCACTACGCCACGTCGGAGAAAGAATGCCTTGGACTAGTCTGGGCCATACAGAAATTCCAACTCTACCTGTATGGGACCCACTTCACAGTTCAGGTGGACCACCAACCACTATCGTTCCTGGCAGCCTCCAAGTCTTTGAACTCTCGCCTGATGCGATGGGCACTCACCCTTCAGGCATACTCATTCCAAATCGAGTACATCCCGGCAAAGAGAACCACGGAGCCGACTACCTCAGTCGCCATCTCGTGGAGGACACAGCAGCTGTCGCCCACCCAACCCAACTAAGGGCCACCGCACCAGAATTCGTCCCCGCCCAGTAATACCCTGTCACTAGTGTCCATAGCTACCTGGCACAGCATTGCAGCTCAGGTAGAGCAACTTACTTAGTTTGTAAATAGGACCCTAGGATAGTGCAGTGTTAAACTAGGCTCTGTAGTAGAAAAAGGTCGAATCCAGTAGTCATCGCCTTTTTTCAGTTGAGGGAGCCTGTCACGAATTGGCTAGTTTAAACTGCCTATCGACTATTTAGCATTGTGTAGCCTTTGTAACAGTAGAGAGTTAGTACAGTACACAGTAGCAATTAAATTACAGCACACTGCGAGCCTGAGCCACACACACAGCGCAGTGACGTCAGCACTTGAGTTTTGAATATGAACATTTTACCCAATGAGAGCTTACGCAAAGCGGTTCGAGCCAGTTTGACTGGGTCCGAGCCTAACACATTTTTGGGCAGTTGGGAGTAATACACCGAAGTGTTAACAGCTAGAAAGCTGGCAGAGAAATCTCTCTACACTTAGACCAGGAAGCAGGACTTAGGAATCGTAGAATTCTATCAAGTCACACGGGCCTGAACTTGTCAAACAGGTAAATGAACACCCTTCTGTTTCATCGTGATATATGTGTAGTATTGTTGAAATTATGTTTGAAGAATTTGCTATGCATAAATGTGAATTGTTAATCCGAATTTGCGTGACCATGTGGAAGAGCCTACCACGAGGCGAAACACGACCGGTTACGCCGCCATGTTGCATACCATACGGAACCACTGTTGTTTAACTTATATGTATGTTTGCAGACCAGTGGCTGTACCACTGAATGTTTATAATATTATTAATTCTGTATGTGTATAGTTAGCCACGTTTGATATTTATGTATGTATAGGAATTTAGAGTGAGATTCCAGTGGAACCCGGAAGTAGCAGAATGTTCGTCGCTTATGTATAGAGATGTGGAGCTATCACTGAGGGCTACTTGGCTTTCAGTGAGACGCTCTGCACAAACCGATTATTCAGGGTTGTGCAGAATTTCGTCTCTTATATTACAGACGGGCAGGCGAGCTATCCCGAGCTATCCCGAGCTATCCTGTGAACCCCACTCCACAGAAACAGTTGGTTGAGGAGACTCTACCGCACAAGACGGAAAGAGCTGCCTTGAAAGACACCCTGTCAGACCCCACAGCGTGGCAAGGGAACCCAACTACACAACCACCCAGGTGGACCAGAAGCTACCTCACAGAAGGACTTCGCACGCTCCATCTAGCAGTTAAGTGAACACGCCAAGGTGCACTTAAACTGATCATAACAGGACCACAGTAGTCCAACTATTCAGAAACTCTAAAACGGACCACAGTAGTCCAAATCTACATGAGATATACTAGCGAGTGCCCGATGAAGATAGAACAGCTGCATAGACTATCAGCGATCGAACTATTAGCATTGAAAGAGACTTTTTAAGTTAGATTAGTACTTAGAGAACCTTGTATAGAGTAGAAGAAATAAATGTGTGATTTTAACTGTTATCAAAAGGCTGGACTACATATGATTCATAGCCGTGTGAAAGCTAGTGTGACAGTATTCTTTTACCTTTTTTCTATCTATTTCTGTACCCCAACCTTAACACAGAACGAGCTAAACAAATAAATTTATTAAAGTAATTCATAGGGTGACTTACTAGCAGTTCCCACCGAATAAACGTGAGGGTCCATAATTCCATTGTGCAGAGCCCATAAACCCCACGTGACAGAGTGGAAATCGAGACGGCTTTTCACGGAGAGATGAAGGCAGTGAAGTGAGTTGCAATTGATAGAAGCTTGGAAAGAGAAGTCAGACTGGCAAGAGACTCTCATTGTGTATGGCTCTATTGACAGCTAGCAGCTTGGAAAGATAAGTCAGTCTGGCAAGAGACTCTCATAGTGTATGGCTCTATTGACAGTTAGCAGGTTGGAAAGAGAAGTCAGGCTGGCAAGAGGCTCTAATTGTGTATGGCTCTATTGACAGTTAGCAGGTTGGAAAGGGACGTCAGGCTGGCAAGAGACTCTCATTGTGTATGGCTCTATTGACAGCTTGCAAGGTGGTTAGAGATTGAGAAAGATGGCGTACAAAGAGAGACGCATTTCGTTATTTATTGACACGCAATGTGAGTATGTACTCTCTCAACAACAACAACAAATTAAACATCTTTGCAAATCTGTGCGAGGTGAGTCCTAAATAGTCCAAAAATAACATTTTAGAAAAATTGTACCTCCGTCCGTCTGTTCAAAACTTTAAGGTGACTAATTACTCAGAATCTATTTTATGTATCGCAACCAAACTTGGTAAGATGGTGTACATCCATGAGACCTCGAAAGTGATCAGTGACTTAATGTCAAGGTCGAAATCACAGGAGAAATAAATGTTTGTCAAAAAATGAACCTTTTTCACAAAATTTACTCTTTTTTTTTTCTAAGTTATTCATATTGAACGTGTTTCTTTTATGCATGATAGATATCAATGAGACACACATACTGTGCAAATTTGGTCATCTTCGCTCCAAGGTCAAGGTCACAGGAGCTGTCCAAAGTCGGTTTGTATAGGTACTTTGAAGTTACCTTGACCATAAACTATGAGAGATATAAAATCCAAACTTATTGTATTTAGAGATGATCTTTTATATATGAAACGTTGAGCTTGAAGGTCAAAGCCGTTTTAGGCTTTAAAAAAAAAAAACACATTTACAAATTTCTCATCGTACAGTGGAATAGCTCTATATTTAAACCGTAGTGTGCAACAATATTGGGTTATTTGATCATACATGAACATAAGAGGTCGCGTGAAGGTCAAGGTCATTCAAAGGTCACTGTTTTTTGGAGGCTAATAAAACTTGTGCTGTAGTTTATGTAATTGTACATAAGTGTATTTGGAGCCGAAGGTTAAGGTCATCTCAAGACCAAGAGCACCGAAATATCAAAGCCGGTATTATATTTGGATTTTAATACCTCCATTTCATTTGTTTCTTCTTCTAAGCACTCATTTTCATACTAAACAATGCAAGTTCGATCCATAAGGAACATGTAAGTCATATGGGCTGTGCCCTTCTAGTTAAAAAAATATATTTGGTAATTACAATCTTATTTATTTTTGTCGAGTCTACCAATTCCTTACCAAAACCTTTTTTTAATTAACATTTTATGTGTGGAAATGTTAGTATTATCTCTCAGCGACAGAAAACGAAGTTGACGTTTCTCTAGCGTCTTCACCCTACGCAGCACACATTTTTTCCGATGTATTAGTTTCTGTTTGTTCAAAGGACGCCACATTCTTGCGATGATGCAGGATCGCTGACATCTTCCTTTTGAGAGAAAGCATTGCAGATTGTTCCTTTCTATAATCCACTTCTTCGTCCTCTAAGTCTTGGAGTTTGTTTGTGGGGTCTTCCGGAGCAGGAGATGTTCTGGAGCTGTTTATACCGATGGTGGCTTTACCGCTGCTGATGGGAGCGTTGGTGGCATTTGTCTGGAGAGCTGGTCTTTTGAAGGTGGCGGATGCCTTCATCACAGTACCTACCAACAAATGCATCAATTAGTCCGTCAGTCATAAGTCTCTGGTTCAGTCAGTTTCAGTGTTGATGATCCATTGTTATGCTCATTCTTAAGGCATTTTTAGTTCCCCAGCTGTAAAACTCGGCAACTATTGTTTTTGGCTTTGTCCGTCCGTCCGACGTCCATCCGAAGTTGAGATTTCCGCACTGTTCTCAGAAACTAATGGACAGATTTCTTTGAAACGTGGTATTTAGTTAGCAAATAGTGAACCATACCAGATGACCAAACAAGTATGCATATCGGGTAAGTCATCGCGGTGATTCTATAATTTGCTGTATTTTTTGTCCTAATCCTATTAATTTGTTTCTCCCAAACTACTGGAGGCATTTGGTTCAAGTTTGGTTTGTATTTAGACTTTACCTGTGCCTTCAAGGTACAACCCAATGGATGCAAATCGAGTGATGTAAGGAGCGTGACGTCATGTTTTAAAGATTTTTTTTAATCTGCGTATGTAATTAGAGTGTACAGAGGCCTTGAGCCTAACTATGGTATATTGAGTGACATGGTGTGACGTCATCAAGATGATGTCATATTTTTTGTCTAATCCTAATTTCTACCAAACTACTGGACGGATTTGGTTCAAATTTGGTATACACACTTAGGCTTTAATTATGCCTCCAGTATACACTTAGACTTTAATTATGCCTCCAGTATACACTTAGACTTTAATTAGGCCTCCAGTATACACTTAGACTTTAATTAGGCCTCCAGTATACACTTAGACTTTAATTAGGCCTCCAGTATACACTTAGACTTTAATTAGGCCTCCAGTATACACTTAGACTTTAATTAGGCCTCCAGTATACACTTAGACTTTAATTAGGCCTCCAGTATACACTGAGACTTTAATTAGGCCTCCAGTATACACTTAGACTTTAATTAGGCCTCCAGTATACACTTAGACTTTAATTAGGCCTCCAGTATACACTGAGACTTTCATTAGGCCTCCAGTATACACTTAGACTTTAATTAGGCCTCCAGTATACACTTAGACTTTAATTAGGCCTCCAGTATACACTTAGACTTTAATTAGGCCTCCAGTATACACTTAGACTTTAATTAGGCCTCCAGTATACACTTAGACTTTCATTATGCCTCCAGTATACACTTAGACTTTAATTAGGCCTCCAGTATACACTTAGACTTTAATTATGCCTCCAACGTGAAACCTAACTTATGCAAATAGAGTGACGTAATTATGATAGCGTCACCTTTTAATTTTTTTATTTTATTTTTATACGTTTTTTACATTTCCCTTAAACTTTGTATGTAATGAAAGTGTATAGATGCCTTCAGCCTTAGTCAGACCTTAAGTAAATTGAGGGACGTAATATTTTTATTTCTATTTATTTATTTATTTTGTGAACTTTTCTCTTATATTTATTTATATATAAAAGAATTTCTTGGAAACTTGGTATTAGAAAATAGTGAACTCTACCAGATGACAAAATATCATGTTATATAATATACATATTGGATGACGTCATCATGGTGACGTCATAGGTGTTGTTGTTATTTTAATCTTATTTTCTCCCAGACTAGAGGGATTTGGTTCAAGTTTGGTATGTACTTAAACTTTACCTGTACCCCAAAGTAAAACCAAACTTATGCAAATCGAGTGACGTAATCGTCGTGACGGAGGCAACAATTGCGTCCTTAAGCACATTGTCGAACACCTCAATTGTAGCATTTATGTAACTGGCACTCACCCGCATAGGATATGAGCGTCAGGATCTTTAAAGTCCGGGGATAATTTCTTCATAATCCTCCTCCTCCTCCTTCTTCTCCCTCTCCCTTTTCTTCTTTAATACCGGTTATGACTGTTGTGGAAACGTTCTCTAGTGTAAGCTGTTGCTTTTATTTCTACACCTTTGTGTCCTCTGACTTGCAACAATAACTGAATCAGAAAGATATGCCCCGGAGTATTATGTTTGGGACTACAAACATTTTGAGTTCAAATATGCTTGCATGCACCAGCACACAAGCTACCAAAATACACGCACGCTCTCTCTCTCTCTCTCTCTCTCTCTCTCTCTCCATCCCCTCCCTACCCCCACCCTCGCCTCTCCTCTCTCACCTGCTAGTCGCCTCTCTGTTTGTATGTGTGAGTGGTCCTTTGTTCGCCCTCGACTAGTGCGCTCAGTCACGTGGTTTTTGATCCAGCTGACGAGTGAAACGAGGTCAGGGACGATGATGAGGGCCAAGAAGAAGCCGAGCATGGCAATGCCTACTGCTCCCGCGCTCTGAGCTGACGGCCGGTAGTCTTGGGCGCTGATCTGTGGACATACAACTCAGTAACTGTAACTACAACAACAACAACAACAACAAGCAGGAGGAGGAGAACAAGATTAGTGGTAATTCCATTTTCACCTTTTTTCTGATGTGAGATGACGTAGATTTGGAATCCAAGGTTAGATTCTTCTTCACCTCAGCGACTGTTTCCTTGACAGCGGCCTTGACGCCTTCTTCCTCTTCCTCGGTCATGGCCTTGACCTGCGTGCAGGTGCACTTCTCCACAACGAAACGTTTCGGATTCGAAGTCGTTGATGATGATGAGGGTGTGGTTGTTGTTGTCGGTGAGGTGGTCGTTTTTGTTGTTGGTGACGTTTCTGTTTGTGTGATCATTGTTGTTGTCGTGGGTGCAGACGTTGTCGTTGTTTCTAGCGGGGATGTGGTGGTGGTGGGTGCAGACGTTGTCGTTGTTTCTGACGGGGAAGTGGATGTGGTGATGGTGGGTGCAGACGTTGTCGTTGTTTCTAACGGGGATGTGGTGATGGTGGGTGCAGACGTTGACGTTGTTTCTAGCGGGGAAGTGGATGTAGTGATGGTGGGTGCAGACGTTGTCGTTGTTTCTAGCGAGGAAGTGGATGTGGTGATGGTGGGTGCAGACGACGTTGTTGTTTCTAGCGGGGATGTGGATGTGGTGGTGGTGGGTGCAGACGTTGACGTTGTTTCTAGCGGGGATGTGGTGGTGGTGGTGGTGGGTGCAGACGTTGTCGTTGTTTCTAGCGGGGAAGTGGATGTGGTGATGGTGGGTGCAGACGTTGTCGTTGTTTCTGGCGGGGAAGTGGACGTGGTGGTGGTGGGTGCAGACGTTGTCGTTGTTTCTAGCGGGGATGTGGTGATGGTGGGTACAGACGTTGTCGTTGTTTCTAGCGGGGAAGTGGATGTGGTGGTGGTGGGTGCAGACGTTGTCGTTGTTTTTAGCGGGGAAGAGGATGTGGTGGTGGTGGGTGCAGACGTTGTCGTTGTTTCTAGCGGGGAAGTGGATGTGGTGGTGGTGGGTGCAGACGTTGTCGTTGTTTCTAGCGGGGAAGTGGATGTGGTGGTGGTGGGTGCAGACGTTGTCGTTGTTTCTGACGGGGAAGTGGATGTGGTGGTGGTGGGTGCAGACGTTGTCGTTGTTTCTGACGGGGAAGTGGATGTGGTGGTGGTGGGTGCAGACGTTGTCGTTGTTTCTAGCGGGGATGTGGATGTAGTGATGGTGGGTGCAGACGTTGTTGTTGTTTCTAGTGGGGAAGTGGATGTGGTGGTGGTGGGTGCAGACGTTGTCGTTGTTTCTGACGGGGAAGTGGATGTGGTGATGGTGGGTGCAGACGTTGTCGTTGTTTCTAACGGGGATGTGGTGGTGGTGGTGGGTGCAGACGTTGTCGTTGTTTCTAGCGGGGATGTGGTGGTGGTGGTGGTGGGTGCAGACGTTGTCGTTGTTTCTAGCGGGGAAGTGGATGTGGTGATGGTGGGTGCAGACGTTGTCGTTGTTTCTAGCGGGGATGTGGTGATGGTGGGTGCAGACGTTGACGTTGTTTCTAGCGGGGAAGTGGATGTAGTGATGGTGGGTGCAGACGTTGTCGTTGTTTCTAGCGGGGAAGTGGATGTGGTGATGGTGGGTGCAGACGACGTTGTTGTTTCTAGCGGGGATGTGGATGTGGTGGTGGTGGGTGCAGACGTTGACGTTGTTTCTAGCGGGGATGTGGTGGTGGTGGTGGTGGGTGCAGACGTTGTCGTTGTTTCTAGCGGGGAAGTGGATGTGGTGATGGTGGGTGCAGACGTTGTCGTTGTTTCTGGCGGGGAAGTGGACGTGGTGGTGGTGGGTGCAGACGTTGTCGTTGTTTCTAGCGGGGATGTGGTGATGGTGGGTACAGACGTTGTCGTTGTTTCTAGCGGGGAAGTGGATGTAGTGATGGTGGGTGCAGACGTTATCGTTGTTTCTAGCGGGGAAGAGGATGTGGTGGTGGTGGGTGCAGACGTTGTCGTTGTTTCTAGAGGGGAAGTGGATGTGGTGGTGGTGGGTGCAGACGTTGTCGTTGTTTCTAGCGGGGAAGTGGATGTGGTGGTGGTGGGTGCAGACGTTGTCGTTGTTTCTGACGGGGAAGTGGATGTGGTGGTGGTGGGTGCAGACGTTGTCGTTGTTTCTGACGGGGAAGTGGATGTGGTGGTGGTGGGTGCAGACGTTGTCGTTGTTTCTAGCGGGGATGTGGATGTAGTGATGGTGGGTGCAGACGTTGTCGTTGTTTCTAGCGGGGAAGTGGATGTGGTGGTGGTGGGTGCAGACGTTGTCGTTGTTTCTGACGGGGAAGTGGATGTGGTGATGGTGGGTGCAGACGTTGTCGTTGTTTCTAACGGGGATGTGGTGGTGGTGGTGGGTGCAGACGTTGTCGTTGTTTCTAGCGGGGATGTGGTGGTGGTGGTGGTGGGTGCAGACGTTGTCGTTGTTTCTAGCGGGGATGTGATGATGGTGGGTGCAGACGTTGTCGTTGTTTCTAGCGGGAAAGTGGATGTGGTGGTGGTGGGTGCAGACGTTGTCGTTGTTTCTAGCGGGGAAGTGGATGTGTTGGTGGTGGGTGCAGACGTTGTCGTTGTTTCTAGCGGGGAAGTGGATGTGGTGGTGGTGGGTGCAGACGTTGTCGTTGTTTCTGGCGTGGAAGTGGATGTGGTGATGGCGGGTGCAGACGTTGTTGTTTCTAGCGGGGAAGTGGATGTAGTGATGGTGGGTGCAGACGTTGTTGTTTCTAGCGGGGAAGTGGATGTGGTGGTGGTGGGTGCAGACGTTGTCGTTGTTTCTAGCGAGGAAGTGGATGTGGTGATGGCGGGTGCAGACGTTGTCGTTGTTTTTGGCGGGGAAGTGGATGCGGTGGTGGTGGGTGGCTGTGTAGTTGGGGCGGTGGAGTTTTCAGGCTCCATACATCTAGATCTGTCGGGCTGCTTGGGAAAGTCTGCAAGGAAAGGACTGCTGGCTTTAAGTTGGGTCCTTACTTCCCTGTCCCCTCTCTACCGCTACTTCTACTACTTCTACTGTTTCTACTACTACTACTGCTACTACTTCTACTGTTTCTACTACTACTACTGCTACTACTACTGCTACTACTACTACTGTTTCTACTACTACTACTGCTACTACTGCTGCTGCTACTGCTGCTACTACTACTACTTCTTCTACTACTGCTGATGATATTGGCTTCTACTACTACTGTTGCTACTACTATTTTTGCTCCTATACTACAGATACTGCTACTGTTGCTACAACTACAACTGATACTGTTGCTGCTACTTCTGCTACAACTAATGATACTGCTACTGTTGCTACTACTATTTTTGCTCCTAATAATCTACTACAGATACGGCTACTGTTACTACAACTGATACTGTTGCTGCTACTTCTGCTACAACTACTGATACTGCTACTGTTGCTACAACTACTACTTATACTGCTACTGTTGCTGCTGCTATTACCGATACTGTTGCTGCTACTACTACTGTTACTACTAGTACTACTACTACCACTGCTACTACTACGGCTACCACTACTATTTGATGTTCTATCTTTTCTACTAGTTCTGATTTGGCTACTGTTGCTAGTACTACTGCTACTGTTACTTTTGCTACTGTTGCGACTACTACTGATGCGGCTGCTACTGCTGATACTGTTACTACTACTACTACTACTACTACTACTGCTGCTGTTATTCCTACTACGCCTGTGTTGCGACTACTACTGATACGACTACTATTAATGCTGCTGCTGCTACTACTACTACTACTGCTGCTGCTGCTTCTACTGCTACTACTACTACTATTACTTTTACTACTACCATTTGATGTTCTATCTTTTCGACTCAAAACTTAAGGCTAAACTGACGTAATTTTTCAAACATTTACACTAAATAATACAGGAGTTGATTAATCCATATTACTGCGGTGAAAGCCCCCAAGCTGCTTACAAAACATTGGATTTCTACATAACGTCGCCTCGCGAGTCTAGCAAATGGCTCCTTGATGCAAGTATTACGCGTCATTCAATACTGCAGGCACACAATACTCCTGCTTGGTAACGTGAGTGACGTCAGCGCCTTGGAGCATGTTCGCCACGCACCGGATGAGTTCTCTAAGCGAAGTACAATTGACTTAACTTCAGTCCAACAACGTTTGCTTTTCTATGCTAGGTTGATCTCGTGTGAGTTAAATACGATAGCGGAAATAGTTATAGTTGACAGCGGTTCTAGGTTATTTTGCTTTTGAATGAGTTAGCAGAGAGTCTGTCCTTGAAATTTGATGAGTTAGCAGAGACGCTGTCCTTGAAATTGGAAGGAGTTAAAAGCGTTATGGGATATCTAGTGAAATACAGTTGACTAAGCCATTTTGGTTTTGAATGAGTTAACAGACTATTACCCTTGAATGACGTAATTAAAATCGTAGACCATGAGGCGTGAATGGGTTGAAAGGGGCAATAATTCTTGAGATTGATCACGTTCAAACAGTCCATAACTGTTGAGATTTTAACGAGTTCAAGAGACTGTAGTCTCAGAGTTGCTTAGTGTAACTCACCAAAAACCCAATCTCCGCGGTCGGTGGCGTAGGTTGCGATATGGGCGTAGTTGACTATAATCTGGAAGTTGAGCAGCACTGTCATGAAAGGACTTGACCCCTTCCGATTTCCATATCCAAGGGTGATGTTGGTGCTTTGTCCAACCAACTGCCAGGAGACCCAGAAGGTGTGGTATTCAGTGCAGGACAGGAAGGCGCCGTTGATTGTTCTGAAATGTCAGGTACAGCTGTCACATGTGACCGTTGATTGTTCTGAAATGTCAGGTACAGCTGTCACATGTGACCGTTGGTTGTTCTGAAATGTCAGGTACAGCTGTCACATGTGACCGTTGATTGTTCTGAAATGTCAGGTACAGCTGTCACATGTGACCGTTGGTTGTTCTGAAATGTCAGGCACAGCTGTCACATGTGACCGTTGATTGTTCTGAAATGTCAGGCACAGCTGTCACATGTTTACCGTTGATTGTTCTGAAATGTCAGGCACAGCTGTCACATGTGACCGTTGATTGTTCTAAAATGTCAGGTACAGCTGTCACATGTGACCGTTGATTATTCTGAAATGTCAGGCACAGCTGTCACATATGACCGTTGATTGTTCTGAAATGTCAAGTACAGCTGTCACATGTGACCAAGAGGTGCGCACTTCGTATAGAAGGCAGACGACAGACAGGAAGTCGTAAGTAATCGCTCAAGAAGCCCCCCCCCCCCCCTCTCTCAGCAAATGTCCAGTTGACCCAGCACATGGTCTGGTTTCCTGCGTAGCAAGCTCAATGGCAGACGAGTCAGAGAGCTTGCCGTGGAGCACGACCGCGGTTCAAGTGTAATGTGACAAACCATTATCAATTTCTTTGTTGGTTCAAGTGTAATGTGACAAACCATTATCAATTTCTTTGTTGGTTCAAGTGTAATGTGACAAACCATTATCAATTTCTTTGTTGGTTCAAGTGTAATGTGACAAACCATTATCAATTTCTTTCTTCAGTGTGCCTTGTAGGCCTATAATTATTTGTTGTCATGTCACTCCTTGTTGCAATGTACCTTATGTCATTACTATCTATTGTGTGTTGTTCCTCTACATTTGGCCTGTGCGGGATATTTATGCAGGGTAGCTTACGTTGGGGTGTCGGATAGCGCAGTAGCTGGAGCACTCGCTACTGTGTCGCAAGTTAAGCACCGTCCAGTGTGGTTAGCACTTGGATGGGTGACTGCAAAACGTGAAGCGACAAATAACAGCGCCCCCAGTTGACTCAACTGTGACTGAGTACCTACTCTCTCAAGGGTGGGGAAGGTAAAGCAGCGAGGGAGAGAGATGGGCATCACCCAACATGATCTCCAACATCACGCTCCCATATGGCCACAAGGCTATGGGACCACCTTTACCCTTTTTTTTAGCTTACGTTACAAACTCCTGGGTGAGCTGGAAGCTCTTGAGAGGGGTGAAACAAGGTTTTTAGAGGATGGGAAAGTGCTTGATTAATAGAAACCTACACACTTCAGTGGAAACAGAAGAAAGAAAAACAGTAAATGAAATAAACAACGACATCGTCGTTCTAGCTGCCATTCTACAATAGAACACAATACAATACAATAATACAATACAATACAAGGCAACACATAACAACAATAGTCAGCTTAATTTTATTTTGAGCAATTACGATCGCAGATAAAAAAAACAACTTTACAACTGAAGGACGAATTACATGACAGGAAGGCAAACCGAAACAAGAATTGAAGGAACAGTAAAGTAAATTGTGGCTGTGACCACTATAAGCTGGGACCTGGCCATGCACAGATTACCTGTGAGGACTACTCACCCTTTGTTACTGTGACCACTGTTAGCTGGGACCTGGCCATGCACAGATGACCTGTGAGTACTACTCACCCTTTGTTACTGTGACCACTGTTAGCTGGGACCTGGCCATGCACAAATGACCTGTGAGTACTACTCACCCTTTGTTACTGTGACCACTGTTAGCTGGGACCTCGCCATGCACAGATGACCTGTGAGTACTACTCACCCTTTGTTACAGCCACCACTGCAGCCGCGGATCATCGCGTAAAGGCCAGCCCCGATCACGATCTCCGTCATGTTGGATGTGATGGACAGGGTGGTGGTCAGTGCCAAGTGAGCGTTATTGCAGGCCATGACGGCGAACACTAGGTGGTTGCGCGCGGTGATGTTGGGCACGGGCACCTGTCTGTACACGATGTTGCCCAAGACAGCAGATTGGTTGTACGGACAGTACTCGCCTATAGCCACAACAGATCAATGGACATCGAAATTAACGTCCACAACCGCCATTGGCGAAATGGCAGACATCCGGGGGAAGAGGGAAAATGGACTAAATCAACACTGAACCACCATAGCAACCTTATTGTTAATGTAGACTGTGAACAAATGGCCACTTGCACCTTGTCCACCACAGTAACCTTACTGTTAATGTAGACTGTGAACAAATGGCCACTTGTACCTTGTCCACCAGAGTAACCTTACTGTTAATGTAGACTGTGAACAAATGGCCACTTGTACCTTGTCCACCACAGCAACCTTACTGTTAATGTAGACTGTGAACAAATGGCCACTTGTACCTTGTCCACCACAGCAACCTTACTGTTAATGTAGACTGTGAACAAATGGCCACGTGTACCTTGTCCACCACAGCAACCTTACTGTTAATGTAGACTGTGAACAAATGGCCACTTGTACCTTGTCCACCACAGCAACCTTACTGTTAATGTAGACTGTGAACAAATGGCCACTTGTACCTTGTCCACCAGATTAACCTTACTGTTAATGTAGACTGTGAACAAATGGCCACTTGTACCTTGTCCACCAGAGCAACCTTACTGTTAATGTAGACTGTGAACAAATGGCCACTTGTACCTTGTCCACCAGAGCAACCTTACTATTAATGTAGACTGTGAACAAATGGCCACTTGCACCTTGTCCACCACAGCAACCTTACTGTTAATGTAGACTGTGAACAAATGGCCACTTGTACCTTGTCCACCAGAGTAACCTTACTGTTAATGTAGACTGTGAACAAATGGCCACTTGTACCTTGTCCACCAGAGTAACCTTACTGTTAATGTAGACTGTGAACAAATGGCCACTTGTACCTTGTCCACCAGAATAACCTTACTGTTAATGTAGACTGTGAACAAATGGCCTCCACTACCTTGTCCACCAGAGTAACCTTACTGTTAATGTAGACTGTGAACAAATGGCCACTTGTACCTTGTCCACCACAGCAACCTTACTCTTAATGTAGACTGTGAACAAATGGCCACTTGTACCTTGTCCACCAGAGCAACCTTATTGTTAATGTAGACTGTGAACAAATGGCCACTTGTACCTTGTCCACCACAGTAACCTTACTGTTAATGTAGACTGTGAACAAATGGCCACTTGCACCTTGTCCACCAGAGTAACCTTACTGTTAATGTAGACTGTGAACAAATGGCCACTTGTACCTTGTCCACCAGAGCAACCTTATTGTTAATGTAGACTGTGTACAAATGGCCACTTGTACCTTGTCCACCAGAGCAACCTTACTGTTAATGTAGACTGTGAACAAATGGCCACTTGTACCTTGTCCACCAGAGTAACCTTACTGTTAATTTAGACTGTGAACAAATGGCCACTTGTACCTTGTCCACCAGAGCAACCTTACTGTTAATGTAGACTGTGAACAAATGGCCACTTGCACCTTGTCCACCACAGTAACCTTACTGTTAATGTAGACTGTGAACAAATGGCCACTTGTACCTTGTCCACCAGAGTAACCTTACTGTTAATGTAGACTGTGAACAAATGGCCACTTGTACCTTGTCCACCAGAGTAACCTTATTGTTAATGTAGACTGTGAACAAATGGCCACTTGTACCTTGTCCACCAGATTAACCTTACTGTTAATGTAGACTGTGTACAAATGGCCACTTGTACCTTGTCCACCACAGCAACCTTACTCTTAATGTAGACTGTGAACAAATGGCCACTTGTACCTTGTCCACCACAGCAACCTTACTGTTAATGTAGACTGTGAACAAATGGCCACTTGTACCTTGTCCACCAGAGTAACCTTACTGTTAATGTAGACTGTGAACAAATGGCCACTTGCACCTTGTCCACCACGGTATTGGAATGTGGATCATGGGTATGGCCAGCGAACGCCCGACCTTGGAGCGACGGCGGTGGGTCCAATAAATAAATACATTAGAATGAGACTGATCTCTCCTTTTTTCTCATTTTTTTTACGCTAGATATTATGGTCTTAGAGTAGGTAATGTGTAACGTATGGATATTTGGATGTGTGTGCCTGGCTTATAAAAGCTAATTGACTGCAAAATATACCCGACACCTAATCCAAAACAAAATGTGCATGTACGATTCTCTGTTATCTATCACACCCACAAATTCACAGATTCTCACTAACACAGGCAAACACCAACACAACTATAAGTTCCATGCTCTCAATACTTTATATAAATACACAACAATATTTTACACCAATCATTTTATACAAATCTTTCACACCTCACGTTTCAGGTTAAGTGTCTGCAAATCGAACAGCCGGCATTCGCATGTCCTGAGCAAAATCAAAACAAAACTCGTTACCTGGCGTAACGTAGGGAATCTGTGCACGAGTAGGCCTAGACGAACAGTTGCTGTTGTAGACAGACAGATAGGCACGTCTGCCTTACCTGTCTGAGGTAGATAACGTGTCTTGGTCAGGAATAGGAAGTACGGCTGATCCTCGATGTGCGAACGAGTCGCCCTTTCTCCGTTGTCCGAGACATGTCCAAGTGTTTGAAGCTACCAGCCTCCCGTAGGCAGCTAGAACAATATGTATATATATATATATATATATATATATATATATATATATATATATATATATATATATATATATATATATATATATATATATATATATATATATATATATATATATATACACATCCGTCAATACTCTGATTTTTATAATCATTATTCTTCTTTGTTTCATCCTTGCTCATCTCCCTTAATTTGTTCACTCTTCCAATTCTGCTCCATATGTGATCTTTGAAGCCCATTTGGAAAGACAGGACCATCAGTCTACATTCCAAAGTAAGACTGCTGCGCTCCCTTGTCATCTCCATCTTCCTATATGCTTGCGAAGCATGGACCCTCACAGCAGATCTCCAACGAAGAATACAAAGCATGGAGATGAGGTGCTACAGAAGACTTCTGGGCATTTCCTATACCCAACACATGACCAACAACGAAGTCCGACAGACCATCACACAAGCCATTGGACAACACGATGACCTGCTCACAGTGGTGAAGAAACGGAAACTCCGATTGTATGGCCACGTCACCAGATCATCAGGCCTTGCAAAGACCATTCTACAAGGCACAGTGCAAGGAGGTAAAAGATGGAGACCGAAAAAGAGGTGGGATGACAACATTCGAGAATGGACTGGTTTGACACTGAGCGAAGCCATCAGGGCTGCTGAGGACAAGAAAGATGGAGTATGCTGGTTAAACGATCATCTAAGGTGCCCCTACGACCTTCGGGTTACGGGACAGGATAGGATAGGATATGATCTTTCTTTCCTTCTCCCACAATGTTATCCATATCCAGGTATAATTATTTCATGAATGAAAATTACTATCAACATACTCACACCTTCCATTCATTCTACATTATCTACAACTCTATAAATATATCCCCATGTAATTAATAATATTGTTATATCAATGAAAATTATATTTCATCTTAGTGGACAACAGCTCACCACCCCTCAACACAATACATCCAATGCAAAAATATACTTCTCCAACATTTTACAATTATGAAAAACATTATAAATACCTGTAATCTTCACAGCACAATATACACTCCGATTCCAGAGAGAAAGTCCACCGAACCTATACTCCTTGCTAAGTCCTCGATGCTACCTCTTCAATATTCACAACAATATTTGTTTTCTTTCTTTATCTTTTTTTCCTATCCTGACACAATGACTTGACACAACCTCACACCACGGGACACAATAACCCACAGGCGGCGGAAGCTGTTCAGGATTGGGGGGGCACACACCCATTTTACTCACTGACATCAGGGCCGGACCATGGAAAAGTCGAGGGGGAGGTTACAGATTCAGCGAAGGCGCGAAGCGCCGAGCCTTCTAGGGGGGTCCGGGGGCATGCTCCCCCGGAAATTTTTTTCTTCAAGGATGCAAAATGGTGCAATCTGGTGCAATCTGAACCTTGAAAAAGCCATTTGAGATGGTCTGGGACTTTGAGCTTTTTGAACAATTGAACTGACAAACTCTGGGGTACAAAAATTATCCTCTGCCCCTCCCTTAAAAAAAACCAACACACACATACACAAACATTTATTTATCAGCAGAGATGTTTTGTATACTATTATTATTCACTACTTTTTGTTGATCGTTAACGGTATAAAGCTTTACCTTGTAGTTTATGAACATCACCGCCCTGCTTTCATTTAATTCAGTCTTGCTGCACTAGGTTTCTCGGCATTAGTACCATTTGTGAATTGTATCTTCTGGCAGAACAGTTCACTGCCTCTTTGAAGTCAATATCAACATCCCTGTGCACTTTCATTAAAGCAAGTCCATTGAGTCTCTGTGCCCCATTGTAGAGCGCAGGTAGTTTTTCAGGTTGCGCAACTGACTGTTTGAACGCTCACACTCGGCAGTAGTGACAGGCAGGGTGCAAAGGTTCTTTAGCATGATGAACAGGTTGGGATAAAAATCCCTGTCACAATGTTTCAGTGCTTCTGATGCCGTGGATGGGATGATAGCTGTCGCATTCTCAGCAGCACTTCGCCATTTGCAAACCCACCGTTGGTATTCTGCATCAAGGGTAGCGTTGTCTGGTAGGTCAGACTCCCACAACATTGCCAGTGTCTTCACCCCTTCTGGAACCTTCATGAAACCATCCTGGTTGTCTATTAAAGTGCTTGGCACCAGACAGAGACCATCAACTGCTAGGCCAGCATTTTTGAACCTCGAGTCCAGTTCGGTTGACAGGTGTTCCAAGAAAGGAATGGCAATGCAAATCTTGAAATATTCTTCTGGAGTGGCCGCAGGTTGGTTGTCACGGAGAGTCTGTCGGGATGCTTGACGAGGAACAATAACACCAGTTGTCAAAGCATTTGCCATTTTCCTGACTTCACCAAACCAGGCAACGAACGCTGTGTCGACATCTCTTCTAATAGAAGACATGCAGTTACTGACTTCTTTGACTTCCCTGTAGGCATCGAAAACATCTTTTGTCCTTTTCTGCAGCTTCACTGTCAAGGGTTTCCATTTCAACGATGTTTTTGGACGATTCAGCGATGGTTGTTTCAATGGATGTTCGTTACAACGAATTGTCATAATTATCAACTTAACATCTTAATTAATATTTCTAAAAAGTCGTTTTTGGTGGATTAGGGCAGTATCAAGGTGAAGGTGCTGGAAGAGGCTTGCGGCCAGAACAAGAAAATGTGGCTGCATTTACTAATTTAGGTTTAGGGGTTGGCTTACTTGGTCGTTTCAACGGGAAAACGCTTTGGACGTTTCAACGGATCCCTTGAAATGGATTTCCGTTGAATTGACTATAAATAACTCTTTGTACGTTGGACCAAAAGTGACTAAAAACTGCAATGTTTTAGAAACAATTTTTAAAAAATTGAAACTCTTTGCATTTAAAAAAATTCAAATTTTTTTAATTTGGAGGGGGGGTTCCAGAACGCAGGTACCCCCCCCCCTCCCCCCACCCTTCTGGGTCCGGTCCTGGACATTTACACCAAATAATTTGAACTATTTTCATGACATAGACACTATGTGAGAGAGAAAAAATATATATATCATATATTTCTACAACTGTGCATATAAGAGAGAGAGAGAGAGAGAGAGAGAGAGGGGGGGGGAGGGAGGGTAGAGAGAAATGGAGAGAAACTGACCTGACAATGTTGATCCATCACAGTAACAAAAACAGCAGTCATGCATGTCATTTGGCATGGGAAATTACACCGTTAATTTTCCAAAGTATGCCTTATGGCGTTCATTTGTATTGATAAATTCGTAAGCAGTTTGCGCTAGGTCTAGTTGATCTACTTTCTCTTTGAACACATGCATTATAAGACATTTATTTAGACGCTCCTGCGTCATCGTTGCCCAAAGGTATGTTTTTACCCGCTTTAAAGCTGAAAAACTGCGTTCAGCCGTTGCCTATTGTGGTTGGGATGGTGAAGTACAGTCTGAGAAGTTTATCCACTTCACTCAGCATCCGTCGCACAGTGTCAGAAGCTTTCAGTTCATCCGGCAGTGCTTGGAATATGGTGATCCTAGAGTTAGCCGCCTCCTGGTGTCACCCAGTGCATGTGGGAGGATTCTAGCTGAGTTTTGAGTCTGTCCAAGTCGATGTTAGCGGAATATGTATCTTTAATTTCTTGAGGAATTTTTGGTCTCTTCCCTGCTGCTCCATCACTTAGAAGAACTTAAAATTTCCTTGGTAAATCGAGAGCTATTTGATCAAACCGGCTCTTTAAATGTTCTTTGATGTTGTCAATGGCCTCACAGTATTGCTGTCTGTAGTAAGCAGATGGACAAGAGTAGCTGTGACCCTGTGAACCATCGTCCTGTCCTCGTGGAGGCTGCTTCTGTGTAGGAACGCAGGGCTCATCACACAAATTTGCAGCTTTCGTTGTGATGTCAGCAAAAAGTGTCTCATAACAATCTTCATGCCGCATGCTTTCCAGTGTTCTCAGACAAATTAATGTCAGCAGCGTTTATTGCATCATCACAAGTCGTTTGTTTTCTTTGAAGAACTGTCGCCAACTCTTCAGTCACAGCAAGGATCTCATCTTTGAATCTTTTTGCAACTCCTGACACATGACCCTGAAAATTACTCGCCCCGTCGTAGGCCTGGCCCCTACCCCTACAGTTTTGCACTGGCAAGTCAAGTCTGATCAAGCAATCCTTCAGTGCTTTGAAAATGGTCTCAGCACAGATATTGTTAACTTGCATCAGTCCAGAGAAAGGGGGAATATATTGGTTTGAACCTTCAAATAATGTTTTTTGAGGGGCTGAATATTGGGGGGGCAAATGTATAGGTTTGCCCCCCCAATATTTTTCTGGAGGGGGCCAGTGCCCCCCTTGCCCCCCCGCTTCCGCCGCCTGTGTAACCAACTCAGCACCACTTCCCCTTACTTCCAGCTATTCATTATTCTATTGGCTCAACATTTTCAGCCAATGAAAATAATAACATGAGATATATTTATTTTGGAAAAAATACTCACATCCTAAAAAATAGATATATTACTGAGAACTGGACAATTCCCGTTCTCTACATAATGGTTCCATGTTATTGGGGTGAAAGTTCTCCGATAGGCGTGTAGACAGCGTGAGTTGTCACTGGGATCCCACAAGACATCACGGCGTTACACTATTACTGATGATGATGATGATGATGATGATGATGATGATGATGATGATGATGATGATGATGATGATGATGATGATATGTCCATTTACAAGGCACTGCACACTATTAATGATGTATATCATTTAGAATCGTTGTGCGTCACTTCACTCAACAGGCACATCATATTCTGACCTGACTGATTCACTGTCTGCATGGGTCATGGTCGCGCTCCGCTGACTTTGTATTTGTGATGCCTGTGGTAGGGCCATTCTAGGGGAGCTCATTCAGTGCTGCATGTAGCAGATTCATTTTTGAAAGCTCGCGCGCTATGTTTAGATTACAATTTGGCAAATATCAAACACACAAAATGCGGGAAGGCGTTAGTAAATGTACGAGTCACCGCATAGAACAGAAGTTTGTGTCCCTCATAATTTTGACATTAACTTCACATTTACAAGCCATTGGACAACACGATGACATCCTCACAGGGATAAAAAAAAAAACGGAAACTCCGATGGTAAGGCCACGTCGCCAGAGCATCAGCACTGGCAAAGACTATCCTGCAAGGCACGGTGCAAGAAAGCAGAAAAAGATTTAGACAGAAAAAGATGTGGAAGGACAACATTCGAGAACGAACTGGCTTGACACTGAGCGAAGCCATGAGGGTTGCTGAGGACAGAGAAAGATGGATTACGCTGGTTAAACGATCGACTTTCCAGATACGGGATAGGATAGGATAAAGATTCATATTTACTTTAATGAATCAATGAATTAATTAAATTAATAAATAATCAATAATGAACGGAAGTCTATCTCCTTCGTTTAAATGTATAAATAAATAAATAATCGGTAATGAGAAAATTGGGTTAATGAACATGAATGGATGTGCTCGTGTCTATCTCCTTGGTTTGATTTACTGCATTGTTTAATTTGTGTATTTTCAGTGCCCTGGACCCCGTCACAAAATAGATAAAATAATTTTGCATCGATTCTTATTATGTTTGATTTTTATTTTTGCTTACCTGTGATATGTATTGCGGGTTTGACCAATTGGCGTTCCATTCAATATTTCCCTCCATATTTTGTTAAATGCATTTTCAAGTTTCCTAATATTTCTTTCGGCGATTACGAGGTCGATCAAAGAAAGATATTTTGAGTAATTGATCGATCTCTCTCGATCTCTCTCTCTCTCGGGGGTGTCATACTTGTATCGAAACTAATTACTTAATTCTGTTTTGATTTCTCTTGATCAAAGCGCCTGTACAAATGTAGCTCACAGATCGTTAGGACGGTTGCTGATGGACCGGGTGTGGTGATCGGGTGATGGTGTGTTGATGGAGTTGTGTGAGCAGGTTGCTAGTCGAGGGCAAACATTGCTGGCCCCGGGCAATGCTTTATTTCAAAGGGCTGGGCTAACTGGCGGCATCCTGCATAAACACCCTGAATATTAATCTTAGCCTGGTGCTTTGGCCCCGTCACTTCACCACTGCGCTGTACAATGCTCAACCTATTATTTTTCGCTACATTACATTACATTACATTATTATTGCTTTAGGTCCAGCGGACTCTTCCGAGCCAAATCAGGACCGGACAACCCCCGATCCGCATAAAAGATCTGCTGAAACAACCCTAGTGGTAAAACCGAAAGCTCTCCACCAGCTAGTCACTTTACAATAAAGACATTCCACGCAGGGGACGGCTGAGGCTTCACCCCAACTTATCGAACCCCCGTTTACAAAAACAAAATAGAATACAAACATCATTATAAATTATCAACAAAACACATACATATAAAATGCCTACATTGCTAAATAATAACATCATAGGAAGCCCTAGTGACCACCTGGCAGAAAGCGTCCAATATTTTCAAGCTGATCCAACAGACCTCATACACAAACAAGGAGTCTTGTCCCGGAAGAGTTTTCAAGAAAAAAGGTAGGAGACTGGTCTAGTGAAGAAGACGCTAGTATAGCAATTCAATTCAATTCAATATTTTAATTTAACGTCTTTTCACAACAATGTGATTTTAGACAACCATAACAAACAAAGAAACAAACAAACAAATAGAAATTGTTAATTATAGTAACTTAAAGAAATCTGTTCCGACAATGATACGCGCGATGTCCTGTAACATCGAACTATATAAAATGACTCTAATATCGTCTTGTGCACATAAAATAATTCCATTTTCTTTGTACAGTGCTGTTAAAACAGGACAATCAAATAATATGTGGTGTAAAGAAATAGTTCCAGCACATAAACAAGCAGTGATGTCCCGAGGGCTCGGACATCGGTCATAGTCCGATTCGTTTGGAAAATGACCGAATGCAAACACCTGTGTCCCGTCAAATGTCCGATTCTAATGCGAAATTACCGGTCATTGTCCGATAGTATTATGACTAGAGCGGTCACTGCAAGAAACATCTGTACAAACTGGAGTGTCAAAGCCGTTAAAACGAGTTTGAATAGTGGACAATGCTAGACTATTATCACTCCGTACATTCCGTCGAACAACAAAAGGGCCGCAACTCTCGACACTTTTGAAAGGAAATAACCGACACCATACTTCCTCTGCAACGATCTTAAAGAAGCACCATTAATCGGTTCGCTTCACAATCTGAATGTCCTATTGCTTTTATGTAGTCAGGACATGATGTAAGATTAGTTTTATGATTTAGGACATTTTGTCCTATTGCCCTCTAATCCTAGGAACACCACTGAACAAGTAACATTTTTCAAATATTTTGTACACCATGAATTCAAGCGTAGCTTGTATACTAATCTAGCAATAGTTCTGGAACAACTAACAATATTTACTTTGGGTAGTATATTAGTAAAGTGTTGTTCTAATAACGAATAATATTCAAATTGAGCTAATTTTACATTAGAATTAAAGACTGTATGCTCACTTTTCATTGCACCTTTTTTGGCCAATTTATCTGAAATTTCATTACCATAAATCTCTAAATGTGATGGGACCCAACAAAAGGTAATTCCAATACCTCTAATTCTAATACTATTGTCACGTCCCAACTGCCTCAACAGAGGTTCGACATGTGCGCTCTTCCACACGAGAAAACAACCCAACACCTAAATAAACTCTAAAAGACAAAACCAGAAGTGACAAGACAATTTCTTTATTTCACTCACACATTCACACTCAAAACTAACTCCCTTTTTCCCCCTTTTCAACCTTCCAACCCTCAATCCCTCTAAGAACAACCCGAAACTAATACATAAAACAATTCGCTCAAAATAATAATGATAATTAATCAAAAATGAAAATAAATGACTAACTACAAAATGTACAAACGATTTATAATAAACATGTCTGGATCAGCTTATTAACAACAAGGTAAATAAATGTAAGCAATTGCTTTAAATCTTTATATATATTCAAACCTTGTTTCACTTAAACTTCAAACAGCTACTAACAACTCTTCTATATTAAATCAATAGAGAAAATTTATATTTTATACAAATAGAATTTGTAAGAAAATAATCTAAATTAATAACTAGTAAAGATCTGGCGAATTAATTCCCCCAGACAAAACTATACAATCACAAGTTCGTTTCGTTTACTAGATTATTGTCCCCGGACACTTTCGCATATATGGGACATTACTAAAATTGCTAATTAAAATTTAAAATCACAATACAAACACTCATCCATACAACACAAATTAAGACATTAAGATTAAAATACGCTAATAAGGCATAAAGTTAAGATAGGCATGTGGGCAAACCCAAAATACCTCCATATTAAGATGGTAATATTAAAATATAGGTCATAATCTAGTTATGATCATATATTAAAAAAAAATAAAAAAAATCTTAAAAGCCCCAAGAGCCAAAAAACACTTATACGCGTGGCAGGGGTCCTTGGCAGGAGCCTAAAAGGCCCGGCCACATCCAGTTCGCGGCGATCGACGGGGAGGGGAAACCCTCTCCCCAAGGAGTACCGCGAACAATGTCAATACTACCATAAAAGGACAGCATGCAGTCATAGCTATCATGCCGAACATAATTAGTAAGAATAATTGTCATAAGAGCCAACACGCTTATAAGCATAAAAGAAATTGGTGGGTGCTCATTTGGCCCAACCACAAACAAAAAAAAAAAAAAAAAAAAAAAAAAAAAAAGGACCAGGAACACCGGCCATAATATAAAATTATCCTATTTTATTAAAGTCAGCCAGTAATTGCAATAATATAAGGCCAACATAACCATGCAGACCTTATGCTAAAAAGGCCAAATATACACCAACTATGTTAAAATTAAGCTTAACTAACAATAACAATTAGTGGTATAAAACCAACCTGCATAACTAACAAATCTAAACTTAAAATAAAATGATAAAAATATTAACCACAGGCAACAGAGATATTATGAAGCAAGCCAGGGGAGTAACACAAGCCACACTGCACATGCAAAAGCCATGCAACGGCGACATGTAATACAACAACAAGGTCATGCAACAACATAGGTTATAAAGGATCCGGCGTTAACACAGCAGCCATGGCCATAAGCAACCCGCCCGGCGTGTCCTACAACAGAGATTGTTATAAAGGCGGGACCTGACGGGCCACCAAGAAACCGTATAAACAACAGAAGGCCGCCGTGAACCACCACCAGGGGGATTACAGTAAAGAAAAAACTTCGGAATCCACAATGAGGCGCGCGACATGGACCAACAGGCTCCTCCCCTCTCTCTCCACCAGACCCCAAAGGCCCACCAAACTTGGCTCCAACTCACTCGCTCTCAGCATCCCACGCACCAGCCCAAAGGAAGGTTCCAACAGCCCGCACTCAAAAAGGTAGTGCCCGAAACTCGGCAATTCTCCACACACACAACGGGCCCCAGTCCATCGGGTCCTCCAATGGCCAGACATCAGTCTCATTAAGGTGTATTTAAGATTAGTGGGTAGATCAGAACATAGCGGAAAAGGCCTATGGTCCGGCGGACAAACATAGTGGTGACGACCAGCACTCCACTCTCGATATTCGACTACCCAGCGCTCCCACAACAAACTCCTCACCCTTCCCACCACCTCCTCAGCGGATGGTCGCACTAAAATAGAAGTGTGCGCCTCACCACGAGAACCAACACAAGCGGCACGATCCGCTGCTTCATTTCCCACGATTCCAACATGGGATGGAACCCACATAGCAGATACACCAATGCCCTCCTTCCGCAAAATGGACGCCTGAGCCAAGGTATCGGCGACCAACGCTGGTCGCGCACGCGAGGAACTCTCTGCCAAGGCCTGGAGCGCCGACTGGGAATCTGAAAAGATGGTAACATCCAGCCCCGGAGGTAGGTCGGCTCTAGCTAGAGCAAACAGAGATTGACGTATAGCGAGAAGCTCGACAGTCATGGATGAGCACCCAGGCGGGGCACCGAAGGACCAATCGCCTATCCCTGGGATATGGAACCCACATCCCGCTGAGCCATCCTCCCTAACCGACCCATCGGTAAAAACTTTAAGGGTACCTCCCGAGTCTGCCACACGCTCCCTAGCCAATTGAGTAACCAGGGGCAGGTCCCTTTCCCTAGTTAGTCCACCAAAACCCAGCGAGACAGAAATAGGTGGGCTCTCCCATGGTGGGTCCGATACCGCCGGAGCTTGCTCAAAAAGTCGGCCTAAACCCATCACATCCGCAAGCAGCGGCTCAAGATACTCTCCCAACCCAGGAACATGGCGCCCACCCCTGGGAGGATTAAAACGGCAAGATAACTCATAGTCGGTGGAGTTAATGACACTACGGGCTCTACACAAGTAGCCAGCGCATGCCTTGCGAATCTGCAAGCACAGCGGAAGGACACCTGAGAGTTGATAAACAATCTTCACTGGGACAGAAGAGGGCAAACATAACAATCGTCGGAGGATAGCGCATTCGGCGCCAACTAGCCTTTGCAACTGGTGACTTGTAATATCATAAAAGAGCTCGGCACCAAAGAGGAGTCTGGATCTAACCAATGCATGATACAGGGAGACCGCATCCCTGGGGTCACGACCCCAGGCCTCACGGCGAATGGCCCCGATAACCCTGGACGCTGCGTAAGCCGAAGAGATGTTACGATTAATCTGTGGTATAAAACTGCCATTCTGACGCAGGAGAACCCCCAGATACCGAACCTCCCGTGCCGGTACAACCCGCACACCATCAACCAACAGGGGAATACTAAGATACTCATCACTCCATCTACAGGAAAACGGGACAAATATGGTCTTGCCCGGCGACAACCTCAATCCCTCCTCAGCCAGAGCAGAGACAATAGAGTCCACGTCCCCCTGAAATGCCTCGAAATCCCTAACATAATTGACACTCTGGCGTCCGATCCGTCGGAAACGTGTAGTCCTCCACACTAAAATGTCGTCGGCATAGGCTACGGCTACAGACTTAGGCGAACAACCAGAAATAACATTTGATGTGGCTATGGAAAAAAGAAGTGGTGCTATGACGGACCCCTGGGGGACACCCATAGAAAGAGTACCATAATTAGTGACATGCCCCTCCCAACGCACCCTGATAGCTCTATCTCTGAGAAATGAATCTATAAAATGCAGGAGATAAGCGTCCAGGCCCAACACTCGTAGCTTCTCGACCAGGCTGGCATGCCAAACCGTGTCAAACGCCTTGGCGACGTCGAAAAAACACGCAAATACTGTTCGTCGATGTGATCGCGCCCTATGTAGATGTTCATTCAACCTCACCAAGTGATCGGTGATGGAGCGCCTACGGCGAAAACCAGCCTGGGAGCTGGAAATAACTTTATTCCTGTCGCAGAAGTGCTCCAGTCTGTTTTTCAAGATCCTCTCATACAGTTTACAAAGGTGTGAGGTCAGGGCAATGGGTCTGTAACTAGCAATATTTGTTCTAGGTTTGTGAGGTTTAGGTATGGGTATTATGGTAGACAGGCGCCAGGAACTGGGAACCGTACCAGATCTATAACATACATTAAAGAGCTTCAGAACCTGTTGTTTAAAGACCAGCGGCGCCCTCTTGACCATAAGATAATGGACACCGTCCGGGCCACAACCCTTGCTAACATTACAAGCACTTAAGGCCCTGGCGAACTCAACCGCCGTAATAGGAGTACATCTCTCGCCCCCCAAATCTGGGAGCCCGCCAAATGACGCCTCACCGTCAGCCCTCCTCTCAGCTTCCGCAGTGGATAGCACTGTACTCGCGGCGAGAAACTGCCCTAAGAAGGCACCGGCCTTTTCCTGGTCCGTGGCAAAGACATTCGCCCCATCTGTTAAGTTGGAAGCCATGGGACGGTAACGCCCCCTCATCCTACGAACATTTAGCCATAGCTCTGACATGCTCTGTCTTCTACTGAACTGAGTTGACCAGTAGTCACGCTTGGCGGCCGCGATCACCCTCTTGGCCTCCAATCTGGTACGTGTCATATCCGCGTGCGTATCTTGACTGTTTACTTTACTAAAGGCCTTATAGGCACGTTTTTTAGCCTTAACAGCCGTCCTACAAGCCTGACTCCACCAGGGGTGGGCCACCCCCCCACCAAGGCGCGGTGGCGGCGCCAATGAGGATATAGTACCAAGCATGGCTTCGCGAAGCTGCAACTCCAACTCGTCAACCTGTGTGGAGCTCGACAACGAAAAATCCTTGAGGGCAGCACCATATCTGTCCCAGTCAATCTTATCCATCTTGGGGGCAGCCGCTGAGGGCGGTACAACACTAGGAATCAACTCTACACTAACCTTAATCGGGAGGTGGTCGGAGAATAGCGGGTCATCCAGTACGGACCAAGAAACTATGGGGGCCAGTGCGGAACTTGCAAGACTGAGATCTATGGCCGTACTTGACTGTCCAGCTCTATCAGGGATCCTGGTGGCGGAACCATCATTCATCACAACTAGGTCAGCCTCCGACAAAACCGCGAGCAAGTCGGGAGATGTTCTGTGATAACCCTCATCCCACATGCCATCCCTCTTATTAAAATCACCCACCACGAGCCACAGACCCTCAGCTACAACCGGGACAAGCCAAGTAAAGTCCTTGCAACCCGTCGGGTTATAGTAATTTAAGGTAAAAAAAAAGGTAAAGGTAGTCCCATAGCCTTGTGGCCGTAGGGGAGCGTGATGTTGGAGATCACACTTATCTTGGGCCAGCGTAATGAGGGTGATGCCCAACTCTCTCCCTCGCTGCTTTACCTTCCCCACCCTCAAGAGAGTAGGTACTCAATCACAGTTGAGTCAACTGGGGGCGTTGTTGTTTGTCGCTTTACACCTTAGCGGTCACCCATCCAAGTGCTAACCGCACCGGACGGTGCTTCACTTTCGACACAGTAGCGAGTGCTCCAACCACTGCACTATCCGACACCCCAGTAATTTAAAATGTTTATTTCAGTTGGTGAAGCCGTATCTAATGTGATAGCCAGGGCGGACGTAAACCCACCTCCCTCACCCTCATCGACCGGGCCCAAATCCGTCCCCCTCAGCCCCAGGCGCACATACGTCGCTACATATATTTTGTCATTTTCACCCGTTGTGTAGAGGGGAGGGAAGTGAAAACCCTCTATAACCGGCAATCTATCACGCCTACAATTTAACGATTGTAGGCAGAGTACATGGGTCCCTGGCAATCTGAGCATCAGACTGGGTAGTGAATCGTTAAAAGAAACTATCGATCTGCAATTCCATTGCAGCACGCCCAGCATATTCGGTCCCATGTTTAGGCAAAGTAACAGCCACGCACTTCCCAACATCAGCAAGCAATCGAATATCGCACTCTTCATTCTCTGGTCAGTATGGCACATAGGGTTTTAAGAATAGTAAAAAGTGACTTAATCATGACTCGTGTGGTCATGTGTTCTACCGGCAGATTGGCCAACCCACCCACAAGGGCCTCCTCCATGTCTTGTAGACCCTGAAGTAGGGGCAGCATAAGCTCAACATTCGGTCCCACCCGACTCCCCCCCACAGGCGTCCGAGTAGATGATTCTGTATTGATCTCAGAAGGCGCGCGATCATGACCCCGAGGAGGAGGATCCTGAACAGGCAACTCGTCCCGCCCAGGCAACTGAGCAACCACCAACATCTTCCCCACCCCATCCGTAGGGCAGCAACCAGGTTCACGAGCTCGTGCCGCTGCCGCATGAGCGACACGTGGATCTCTAGAGGGGCGACCCGGCACATGCACTGCCTCCTTCACCTGCGGCAACGACTGAACAGATACAACTCCCCCCACAGAGGGGGCAACATGTAAAGTACTGGTAACATCGCTGGCGACTGCCGAACTCAATGGTGCAGCACAACAAAGCTTGACTGTGGCTGAAGCAGAGCCGCAAACACCCCCTCCCTTCCCGCCAGCACGAGCCTCGGCGACCGCTCTGGAGAACGGCATGTAAGTGGCCCCTCGCAGCCTATTGGCATCCCGTGCGACCTCATACTCGGGACAACCCAACCACGCCGCTGAGTGGGAGCCCCCACAGTTCACACACAAACGAACATTGCTTTCGCACTTAGAGGTTTGGTGGTCTTTACCACATCTCGCGCAACGGTCCTTTTCTCTGCGGCACTGTTGCCGCCCATGCCCCAATAGCTGACACTTAGTACAGCGAAGAACCGGTGCAGCGAATGGATCAACTCTATATTTTGTCAAGCCCAACATCACCGTCCCGGGCAGCTCTTTTAAATCAAAGGTGATCTTGAGACAGCTTGATTTGGACCCACCCGCCATAGGCAACCTCATCACCGAGATGACTGGAAAACCCTGTCTATTGAGGTCCTTCGTAATCTGTCCAAAGAAAATGGTGTCGTCCCCAAGGTCTGGTAACCCTCTAACTACCCCCACGGTGGTAGCCTTTGGAATGGTTGTTTTAATGGGTATACCACTAAGGTCAGACCGTCTGAAAAGGGCGCCCTGCTGCGCCTTAGATTTACATGCAACAAGCCAACCACCCGACGGTAACCTACGAGCACTAAGTACCGCACCCACCGCCTCTTTCAGGGTAATTTCACGCCTGTACGGGCCCAACCCATTGAATGTAGCTATGCCACCTTTCTCATCATGAATGACCACCGGAAAATCCACCACCTCCACCATCTCCCTGGGAGCAGTTGTTCGGCCCATCCTGCGAAAACCACCCTCCGGGATTCCCATACGGGCTTTATCTGCGTAGGAAGGGGGTTTACCCGTCTGCAAAGTGTTAGTAGTCGCCTGAGTCATGGGGGGGTTATCAGCAGGCTTCAGATCAAGCATCAACATTGGCAGGACACGTACTTTTCCAGGAGCAGACATCGGAAGTGACCACGATCTCGTGATGATGTCTTTCCGGCTCCACTTGAAGAGAGTAAATACAGCAAAGTGCACTAGACTGAAGTTCGACCTGGACAAACTGCAAGACCCGGAGGTGGCAGAACTATTTCAGGCCACAATTGGAGGGAAATTTGCACCACTGCTCATTTTGGGGGCTGGTGAAGTAGATGTCAACACCATGACCACCACCTTCAACTCAGCTGTGACAGATGCCGCCACTGAGATCCTTGGCAAGCACCGACCAAAGAAGAAGCTGTGGATCACACCTGAACTTTTGGATCTGTGTGATAAACGAAGAGAGATGAAAAAGAAAAAGAACACCTCACAGGGAGCTGATGTCTACCGAAAAATCAACAATGACATCCGAAAAGGCATGCTCACAGCAAAGGAGAACTGGATAGAAGATCAATGCCAGGAAATAGAGAACAGTCTGAACAAGAACAACAGCAAGAAGGCCTACCAGACTGTGAAACGACTGACAAGTGTCAAACAGCCCAAAGTCTCCACTATCCAAAGCAAGTCTGGCATATGCCTTACAGAAGAACAAGAAGTCTTGGATAGATGGACAGAGTACTGCTCTGACCTTTACAACCATACACCAAATGGAGACCCATCAGTTCTAGCATGTCCAGAGAACAGAGAAGAAGAAGAAATCCTCCCAATTCTCCGGGAAGAAGTTGAGGCAGCAGTGCAAGCGCTAAAGAAAGGGAAGTCAGCAGGAGTGGACAACATACCCGCGGAACTGCTACAAGCAGGAGGAGAAGCGATGATTGATGCCCTCACCATTATCTGTAACAAGATCTGGCAGAGTGGGGAGTGGCCTATACCATGGACCCAGTCGCTTGTCATCACTCTTCCCAAAAAAGGTAACCTTCAGGAGTGTGAAAATTACCGCACTATCAGCCTCATCAGCCATCCCAGCAAGGTCCTCCTGAAAATAATACTCAACAGGTTGAAACCCCAAGCTGAACAAATCATAGCTGAAGAACAAGCAGGATTCAGGGCAGGGCGAAGTACCACTGAGCAGATTTTCAACCTCAGAATAATCTGTGAGAAATACCTACAGCACCAACAACATCTATATCATGTGTTCATAGACTTCAAGAAGGCGTTTGACCGAGTCTGGCATGCAGCTCTATGGGCAACAATGAAAGTGTACAACATCAGCCCAAAAATTATTGAAGTCATCAAAAGCCTGTATGACAAGGCTACCAGTGCAGTCCTCCACAACAGAGCCATCGGGAATTGGTTCAGAACAACAATCGGTGTGCGTCAAGGATGCCTACTCTCTCCAACACTCTTCAACATCTTCCTAGAGCGCATCATGTCGGATGCTCTTGCAGACCATGAAGGCACAGTCAGCATAGGGGGTAGAGCAATCTCCAATCTTCGTTTTGCAGATGACATTGATGGATTGGCTGGAGAGGAACAAGAACTTGAACAGCTGGTACAGAGGCTTGACACCACCTCCAAAGCCTATGGAATGGAAATAAGTGCAGAGAAGACCAAAATGATGACCAACAACACCAATGGCATCAATACGGACATCAAAGTCCAAGGCCAATCCCTCGACACAGTGCATAGCTTCAAATATTTAGGAGCCATTGTATCAGACAATGGGTCCCGACAGGAAGTCCTCTCCAGGATCGCACAAACAACTGCTGCCCTGACAAGGTTGAAGCCCATTTGGAAAGACAGAACCATCAGTCTACATTCCAAAGTAAGACTGCTGCGCTCTCTGGTCATCTCCATCTTCCTATATGCTTGCGAAGCATGGACCCTCACAGCAGATCTCCAACGAAGAATACAAAGCATGGAGATGAGGTGCTACAGAAGACTTCTGGGCATTTCCTATACCCAACACATCACCAACGACGAAGTCCGACAGACCATCACACAAGCTATTGGACAACATGATGACCTGCTAACAGTGGTGAAGAAACGGAAACTTCGGTGGTATGGCCACGTCACCAGATCATCAGGCCTTGCAAAGACTATTCTGCAAGGCACAGTGCAAGGAGGTAGAAGAAAAGGGAGACCGAAAAAGAGGTGGGAGGACAACATTCGAGAATGGACTGGTTTGACACTGAGCGAAGCCATCAGGGCTGCTGAGGACAGAGAAAGATGGAGTATGCTGGTTAAACGATCATCTGTGGTGCCCCTACGACCTTCGGGTTACGGGACAGGATAGGATAGGAGACCCGCGCACAGGGCTAGCATGTGTGGGATCGGCCCCCGAGGGGCCTGCGACCGGGGACGAGGGCACACCCGCATGGGCATCCTTCTCTGACAACACAACCGGAGAAATACCCAACTCCATAGGGTCCACAGGGGAACGTGGGCAACAATCGGCACCTTCTTCCACCTCAGGGGCAGGAGACTTGTGGTGCGATTTCTTACCATCTGCTAGCTTGATACTACGCTTGGACTTGGGATTTCCACCCGCAAAAGGATTGACCCTCTTGCGAGAGGGAGATTCAGGCATGAAGTCCCCCGGTATGGGCGTGGAAGTCCGTACCGTGGGAGCACAAGGGCCATGGTCGGGCGTAGAGCCACCCATGGCCGCCAGTCTCTCGGCCGCCATGAGGCGCTCACGTGTCTTACGCGCCTTGCTCAGCTCTCTCTTAGAGGGAAGCTGCACAGGCGGCACCTCGGGGATAAGAAAGTCAGAGGGACTGTGAGTCTTCTTGGAGCGACGCCTTCCCCCCACCTTGGGCTCTTGACCAGAATCACTGGTCTCGTGCTCGCGGTGGGAAGAAGCGGCAGAGGCCTCAGCCTCATCGTCTGGGTCCTGATCCCAATCAGACATGCCTCATGGGAGCAGAGAACAGGAAAAGTTATTTTAATTAAAATAAAATACACTTAACACCCTAAGCACTAAAAACAACAATAAAACTTAATAATAGCTAACTAACAGCCACAAAAAGCGTTATGGACAGCCACACACAAGCACACACGAGCAACCAACAGCAACACATGCAATAAAACAATGCTACCACTAACAACGAACTACCGGTTCGTAGGTAGCAACCATAAGCTGTCCCAAATGCGAAAGCGCCCAAGGAGCAACCCAGCAAACAAACAAACTGTAAATACCTGCGCCACGGCCGAAAGAGAAATCCGGTGGAACCGGTGAACTGATCGCCGAGGAACAGCTGCAAAACCCGCGTAGTCCGGGGCTGGTCCTCTGCCGTGAAAACGGCAGGAGGGCGGCAAGCCTCTGGTCTTGACGGCTGGTGGTCGAAGAATCAAAAATGAAACCCGCCTATCACATCAACTTCAATAAAAACAATAAAAAGTTGTAAAAAAAAAAAAATGTAAAGTTCCGCGAACTTTATCCTTTAGTAAAAAGTTTTAAAATTTTTTAAAATTTAAAACGTTACTATAAAACCGCACGAGAAGTCAAAGTACTACACCCTGTGAGCCTCCGCACACTTCAGACTCCAACTTGCGTATGCGCTGCAATCACAAGACTACTCTATCAGGTAGGTACTATTCCACAGACAAAAGTTTATTATTCAATTCAAATTAAATATATTTCAATTTGCTGTAATTTACAAGTTATCACATGCAAATAAAGATTTCTTTTTCATAACTGTTTATCATTAGTTATAATTATTTGTTGTGAATTGTGGGGTGTGTGTGTGTGTGCTATGTAAACAAAATAGGGTTTTCCTTCCGACTACCTCAACCTTTAACACTAAGGTCGACTCAAGGAAAAAAACGTCGTCACAGGACGTGGCACACCACATCACCCCAGCTGGGCTACAGCGCAGCAATCAATGAATCTGGTTTTTGGTTTGGTACATCTGCAGCAATACATACAAAATACACAACCATAAATAATTATATTACAATATATTGTACAATCATTCCTCTAACGGTATGATTGTCTCGCTCTCATCATTCTTAATCATTCTCCCTGTCATAACTTCTGTCATTGCACACATGCATTTTCCATTCACCTCCTTCCTGTCATTTCTTCGCTACATAACAGCGAATTCTCTTATATTAATTTATAATCATTTAATTTATAATTCATTTTAGTAACTCCTTTCACTCTCTCTTTGGTATTTATGTAGCAGATAATATGAAACATAAAATAGAATCAAGAGAACATAATCACCTATCCATTCACACTCACACTCATAACCCAGTTCCCCCGAACGATATGGCCAACTGAGAAATTGAAACAGGCGACTTACGATACCAGTGGGACTCCTCCGGCCTGTAGAGACAAGGACACACGAACGACGAGACAAACACACAGGCACAGATGGTTCACAAGGTGGTACACAGGCACAAGAAGTCCTAAGTGGCATCACAGGGCACCCGAAGTTACTCGTACGTAGCTCGGATTTCACCGAAAATACACAGCAGGTATTCAAGCGGTTTAAGACAATGAAAGTTAAACAAACACTTCCCAAAGGGTTCCTTAGATAATCTTCCTCTGCCGACTTTGACTCTTTTTCGCTGACAGTCTGTTCAGTAACGTCCCACAGACATGGTCACTATCTGTCACCTTGACAAAACACAGATCCACCGCCTTGACTTATATGCCGATCTTACTACAAGCGATGCCAAAATCTCTCTTCCCTAATCAAAATATGCAGTGCAAGAGGTTTTATACCGTTAACTTTGAATGTTCTAGAATATACTCATTCCAATTATAATTTACTTCTAGGAACAAACGCGATTAGAGCACGCATTCCACACATAGCAAATCGCATGGCAGCAATCAATCTTCTCATAATAACATAGCCAACTACTGTTTCCTAACAATAGTGTGTTCTGCACGGGCGCAATTCATTCGCTGCTTTTATTAATTATAAAACTTAATTAATTTATCCTAATACTCTCCCCTTACTACCGTAACTTTTAACCTCTATGTACAGGCTGATGATTTAATTATATACATAGGCGCACGACTGCAAACTGCGTAGCGTGACAACTATGAATAAGATATTTTACTTCAAACATTATATCTGTTCTCTTTCTACATTTCCAATTTTTTAAAGCATAAAGCACTGATTTAGAGTCAACACATATTAATATATTAAATATCTTAGAAGGAATGCTGAGGATGTATTCTAGTACCATCATTATTGCATATAATTCACACGTAAATATTGAAAACCCTTGACCAAGATAGTAAGACTTTTGAATATTTAGATAAGGTATGAAAAATCCTGCGCCACAGTTTGATGAATCCAAAACACTACCATCAGTGAATGCTTTTAAATGATTAGCATAATTATTATTTAAATGTTCTGTAACTTCACAATTTAAAATTTGACAAGACTCATTTTTCGTTAAATCAGTATAATCTATGTCAAAATGTGCATTTAAATGTTCCCACGGTGGAAATTTTGGAATATCTGGTAATACTGAAATATAGTATAGCAGATTGATAGAAAAGAGCAGGAATGAGAAAGAGCAAATGAGAAAGACAGCGACAGTGGGAATTTAAAGCACTAAATTTCCAGAAAGTGGGGATACTATTTATACTGAAACCCCCCGCGGCCCGGCACCCCAACGGGGGTAAAGCTGAGCTGTTGATACCAGAATTAGCGGTTTGTGAGGCCTGCTCGGATCTCGATACTTGGTGGAAACAGTTTTTTTCCTCTTCTTCTTTAAAGTTTATTTATTTATTTTAACTATTTAATTTGTGTAAAGCATTTATTTTATTTTTTAATAATAATTTCAATAGTGGAGAATACAATTACCGCGCAATTTGAGAAGTAACTATGTAAACCTTCGGACGCGGCATTTTGATTGCAAAGTGACGGTGATCGCCATGACAACGTGCATACAACACAACAGTCTCACAGTCTGCTCCAGTCCATTGAAAACATTCCGACCACACGCTAACTCACAAGACGCTACAACTCACTTATCATGTCCATCTTCCTATACGCTTGCGAAACATGGAACCCTCACAGCAGATCTCCAACGAAGAATACTAAGCATGGAGATTAGGTGCTACAGAAGACTTCTGGGCATTTCCTATACCCAACACATCACCAACGACGAAGTCCGAAAGACCATCACACATGCCATTGGACAACACGATGATCTGCTCACAGTGATGAAAAAAACGGAAACTCCGATGGTATGGCCACGTCACCAGATCATCAGGTCTTGCAAAGACCATCCTGCAAGACACAGTGCAAGGAGGTAGAAGAAGATGGAGACCGAAAAAGAGGTGGGAGGACAACATTCGAGAATGGACTGGTTTGACACTGAGCGAAACAATCAGGGTTGCTGAGGACAGGGAAAGATGGAGTACGCTGGTTAAACGATCATCTGTGGTGCCCCTACGACCTCAGAGTTACGGGATAAGATAGGATAGGATAGAATAACACGTGGGAGGGTCTGTAAGAAATGAACGTCAAATTATCGTTGTAAACGGAATTGTTTCTGCAATTAAATTAAATGCAATAACTGCTTGAGAGTACATGCACTGAATTTAATATGTTTAACATTTAGAGTTCAAAATTTGGCTTAATATTTCTGTACAAGAAAGATAGATGCCCATTCTAGTCAAAAACGCCAAAAAGTCAACATGACTCAGATTGACCCAGTACACCTCCAACGGGCCCCAGCTCAGAATCGCGTCGGACGGCTTTGGTACCCATTTGGGGAATCGGGTCACACTTATCTACTATTCAGCGTGTTATTTCATTCGTATTTGTCCTTTTTCAAAGGTCAAAGGTCATTGAGCTTCACCATTTTCTAAGCGCGTTTAGCATCGTATCTAAAAAATGGCTAATCCGATTTTAATAAGGATTTTTTTCTTGCAGATAGTTCAGATAGTGGCTTGTCATTCCATGTTTCACTTTGGCTTCCTTAGGATAGAACCCGTCAACAAAATTTAACGCTTTTGAAAATGTTTTTTTTTTTTTTTTTTTTTTTTTTTTTTGGGGGGGGGGGGGTATGTGTGTTAGTGTCTCAGTCTGGAAATACATTTGAATGGCTTACAATCTTGGGTGGTTTTTTTAAAAAGAAAGGCGAAAATGTAGAAAGAGTTATACGACTTGTTTGACTGTTAGTTTCCACTTCTCCGCTACACTACAACTTCCTAAAGAAACGCCAAATACTTTTGGACTGACATGCATAGCAATGTGACTCTATCAACTCCCCTCCTACCCATCTGACTGACATGCATAGCAATGTGACTCTATCAATTCCACTCTCACCCATCTGACTGACATCATAGATGCCTAGTATTACGGAACGTCCGTAATTTTACGGAAAAACAATAGTTACTACGGAAATACGGAATAATTAGCGAAATTACGGATTTGCAGCGATCAATTTTACGGATTTTCATAGCGCCGCTGATGCCTATATTTATAGGTTCGTTTGAGGCTCTTATTTTTAACCGCGAAGCTAACGGTTCGTCTGAGGCTTTTTTGTAACCGTGAAGCTTGCGCGAAATGTTACGAGAGGTGATCACGTGACCAAGCGAGAGTTCTAAAATGGCTTCCAAACGAAAGCACAAAACCGAGGAGTCTGACAGTGAAATAGAATTTAGTTTTTTGCTTAGTTTTTGTGTGTTTATATTAGCTTTAAAAGAATTACTGATGATTACTGAAAAAGGTTCCAAAATTACTGAAAATAAGTTGCCAAATTACTGAGAGGCATCAAGGCGCCTAGGCATCTCTGTGACATGCATAGCAATGTGACTCTATCAACACCACTCCTACCCATCTGACTGACATGCATAGCAATGTGACTCTATCAACACCACTCCTACCCATCTGACTGACATGCATAGCAATGTGACTCTATCAACACCCCTCCTACCCATCTGACTGACATGCATAGCAATGTGACTCTATCAACTCCACTCTCACCCATCTGACTGACATGCATAGCAATGTGACTCTATCAACTCCCCTCCTACCCATCTGACTGACATGCATAGCAATGTGACTCTATCAATTCCACTCTCACCCATCTGACTGACATGCATAGCAATGTGACTCTATCAACACCCCTCCTACCCATCTGACTGACATGCATAGCAATGTGACTCTATCAACACCACTCCTACCCATCTGACTGACATGCATAGCAATGTGACTCTATCAACACCACTCCTACCCATCTGACTGACATGCATAGCAATGTGACTCTATCAACTCCACTCTCACCCATCTACTCTCCCCCCCCCCCCCCCCCGTTCCCTCTAAAGTACAATTCTTTTAAAGATGTTTGCAGATCTGTGCGAAATGACTCCTAAATAGTCCCAAAATAACATGAAACTTTTTTTTTTAAACGTCCGTCTGTCCGCTGTCTGAACGTGCAAAACTTGCAAGTGGATTAATACCTCAGGACTTGTTTCAGCTATCACAACCAAACTTGGTACGATGGTGTATAGCCATGAGACCTCATAAATGATCAGTCAATGAATGCCTTCACTTCGAGGCCACAGGGTCAACAAATATTTGTTTTAAAAAAAGTCAATTATTCACAAAATTCACCTTTTTTCTAAGTTATTAATATCGAACTCACGATTCTTTGATGCATGATAGATATCAATGAGATACACATCCTTTGTACATTTAGTCAGCCTCATTCCAAGGTCAAGGTCAAAGACCATCCTGCAAGGCACAGTGCAAGGAGGCAGAAGAAGAGGAAGACAGAAAAAGAGGTGGGAGGACACCATTCGAGAATGGTCTGGCTTGAAACTGAGCGAAGCCATGAGGGTTGCTGAGGACAGAGAAAGATGGAGTACGCTTGTTAAACGATGTTCTGTGGTGCCCCAACGACTTTCGAGTTACGGGACATGATAGGATAGGGAAACGGGGGTTCGATAAATTAGAGTACAGCCTCAGCGTCCCCTGCATGGGATGCTTATTGTAAAGTGACCGACTAGTGGAGTGCCTTCAGTGTTACCATTAGGGTTGTTTCAGCAGATCAGTTGTGTTCCTGATTCGGCTTGTTAGCAGTCCGCTGGACCCTATAAACAATTACTGTCTTTCTAAGTCTATATCTGTCTACATGTATCTCTCACTCTCTGTCTCTGTCTGTCACTCTCTCTCAATCATTCACTCTCTCAATCATCCACACACGCACAGAGAGAGAGAGAGAGAGAGAGAGAGAGAGAGAGAGAGAGAGAGAGAGAGAGAGAGAGAGAGAGAGAGAGGGAGAGAGAGTTGTAGGAAATAATAATAAGTTGACGTTAACCTGAATTGCATAGGCTTAACTAAAGCTTCTGTCTCACGACTTAATGTTAGAGGATAAAGCTGGAGTAATTAAATCAATGAAATACAGGAAATGAATATAGAACATTGTGCTAACAGATACAAATGACATTTTAATAACTGACGACACCAACCTAAAAATGTGCCGCACGTAGGTCCGCTGAAGTCAGAATTGGTACAGTTACACGTTCCGTCAGCGTTACACACGCCCCCGGCATGGCTCTGTTGGGCACGAACCTGATCAGACAAAACAACCTTCATTACATAATATTGTATTGTACTTTATTATATGGTACTGTGATAATCTATGATTTGGTATTATAGGCTTATTGATTACAGTGAACTGTTCCTCCTCCTCCTCCTCCTCCTCCTCCTTCTTCTTCTTCTTCTTCTTCTTCTTCTTCTTCTTCTTCTTTCTTCCTTTTCTTTTTCCTTTTCCTCCTTTTTCTTCTTCTCCTGTCCTCCTCGTCCTCTTCTATTTTTTACCTCCTCCTCTTTTTTTTAAATTATTCTCCTCTTTCTACTTCTTGTCCTGCTAACTTATCCTCCTCTTCCTCTTCGTCTTGCTTCTTCTTTTTCTTCTACTTCTACTTCTTCTTCTACTTCGATTGTACCAATGTCCTAATTCATATTTGTCATTGATCAGCGCTAAAAGGCACACTCTCATCAATGAATACAAATCAATGACGCATGTTTGCCGCGCACAATTGAATGTCTTCCTTACACCACAGGGTCCGATTGAAAATTCTGTTGGATATAAGCTTAATGTAGACTAACTTAAGGCAATTCCTGATGGTCTCTTCAGGTAAGCATTGATTTTCCATTGAGCGCACTGGTCATTTAATACAAACTTCCATTTGAAGTAAAAGTATCTTTCTTGATATCGTCGGTGTCCATTCAAAACCTCGTAACTCCGAAAAAGTCGTTTTTGCAATCTTTTCATGGTTATGTCCCTTGAATTTTTGCGCATTTTTTATCAGAAGCTCGGAATTTATAGCTCAGTTAGAAATCATCAGTAATACAAAATATCAAAACCTCGTATGTCCCAACAGGTCAAACGATTTGTATCAAAATCTCGTATCTCACTTACGAGGTTTTTATCATTTGGAAAAAATTTCTAAAACCTTGTAACTCAACTTACGAGGTTTCATTCAAATAAATGACGCGCTAAGAAGTTAAGTTGACGTCACTTACGCGGTTTTTGTTATTTTCAGGAAATGTCAGCTGCTTCTGGTCATTTTTTCTACATTTTGGTGAGTACTGATGATACATGTTGTCCTTTTATTCAATAATGATTTCTTCTAGATTGATATCGTCCAGATCTTCTCCATATTACTCTTCAGGAATAAACGAACAGGCACGTTATATCACACTCTGTGACTAAATCTGACACTGAATGAGTGCAGTCAAAGGCATGCTGTGGCATAATTCTAAATAATTTACAAAAGAATACAGAATAATATTGTGTGTTTTTAGTTTAATGTCCATCACCCCTGCCAGGGTATGGGCCGCCGACAACAGCTCTCCAGAGTCCTCTGTCCTATGCCATTCTTTCTAACTGACTCCAGGTGTAGCCCATCTTGGTGGTGTCGGCCTCGAGGTCGCGTCGCCAGGTGTTCTTTGGACAATGGACGTCCTCTCTTTTGCTTTCCCTGGGGGTTCCACTTCAGCGCTTGCCGGGTGACGTTCGTCGCTGGTTTGCGTAGGGTATGCTCTATCCAGCCCCATCTCCTTTTCCTGATTTCATCTTCAGCAGGGAGTTGGCGGGTCCTTTTCAAAGGTTGGCGTTGCTGATGGTGTCGTTCCAGCGGATCTGGGGAATCCTTCTGCGGCAACTGTTGGTGAAGGACTGGACTTTTTTGATGGTGGTCTTGGTTGTCCTCCATGTCTCTGCTCCATACAGTAAGACTGACTTCACATTGGAGTTGAATACCCGTATCTTGGTGGCCAAGGACAGCTCTATGGAGGTCCAGATGTTCTTGAGCTGAATGAAGACAGCTCTTGCCTTGTCGATCCTAGCCTTCACATCCGCATCTGTGCCGCCCTGCTGATCAATAATGCTACCCAGATAGGTGAAGGACTGCACTTCTTCCAAGGGACTTCCATTCACGATGACTGGTTCGGTACTGATGGAGTTGATCTTCAGGATCTTGCTCTTGTCCTTGTGGATATTGAGGCCGACCTCCGACGATGTGGCCGCCACTGCATTTGTCTTCTCTAGCATCTGCTGTTGGCTATGGGAAAGAAGAGCAAGGTCGTCAGCGAAGTCCAGGTCCTCGAGCTGGTTCCACAGTCCATCGGATTCCGTTCCTACTTTCCCTGGTGGACATCTTCATAGCCCAATCTATGGCGATGAGGAAGGGGAAAGGTGACAACAAGCACCTTTGTCGGACTCCGGTTTTCACCTGGAAGTTGTCTGTGAGCTGTCCGCCATGGATAACTCTGTAGGACATGCCGTCATAGGAGTTCCTAATCAGATTGACCATCTTGGTCGAGATGCTGTAGTGTCGAAGGAGCTTCCAGAGGGTATCTCGATCCACGCTGTCAAACGCCTTCTCATAATCGACGAAGTTGATATACAATGGCGAGTTCCATTCCAGGGACTGCTCCACGATGATGCGGAACGTTGCTATCTGGTCCGTGCAGGATCTATTCTGTCGGAAGCCTGCCTGCTCGTCTCGTAACTGTGGGTCGACAGTATCCTTCATCCTTTCCAAAAGGACCCGGTTGAAGACCTTCCCAAGCACAGATAGAAGTGTGATGCCCCTGTAGTTGTTAGTTGCTGAGGTCACCTTTCTTGGGAAGCTTGATCAGGTAACCTTCCTTCCAGTCTGCCGGAACATCTTCTTCCTCCCAGATCCTCTCAAAGAGTGGGTACAGCATCTCCACTGATGCTTCCAAGTCCGCGTTTAGAGCCTCTGCTGGGATGTCGTCTGATCCAGCGGCCTTTCCGTTCTTCATCAGGGTGATGGCCTTCTTGATCTCTTCCTTGGTCGGTTTCTCACAGTTGATTGAAAGATCCACATTGGCTGGTTCAATGACTGGGGAATTCGTTGGTGCTGGTCTATTCAGAAGTTCATCAAAGTGTTCAGCCCATCTGTTCAACTGCTTGTCTATACTGTTCATGGTGTTTCCCTGCTTGACCCTAACAGGTCTTTCTGGTTTGCTGAACTTTCCGGAGAGTCGCTTAGTGGTGTCGTACAACTGTTTCATATTGCCGCTGTACGCTGCCTGTTCCGCTTCAGCCGCCAGTCCATCCACGTAGGCCTTCTTATCTTTTTTTATGCTTCTTTTCACTTCTCTATGGGCTCCTGTGTAGTCTTCTTGGGCCTTGGCCTTAGCTGCTCTGGTTCTGCTGTTGTTGACTGTTGCCTTCCTCTTCTTTCTTTCTTCTATCTTGACCAAGGTCTCTGCTGTGATCCCCTCTTTCTGTTGATGTTTCTTTGGCCCCACAACTTCTTGGCATGACGATCTTAGTGTCTCTTTCACTTTCTGCCACCTGTTGAGTACACTGCCTTCTTCTTCTTCAAATAATTCCTGAAGCACTTCGAACCTGTTCCTTAGCGCCAGAATAAACTGTTCTTTTGTCTTTGGGTCTTTCAGAAGGCTGATGTTGTACATCATTCTTCTGCCTGACGAATGTCCTCTTCAACTTCAGCTTCAGTTTCGCCACCACCAAGTGATGGTCGGACGTCACGTCTGCTCCTCTTCTCACTCTAACGTCTTGCAGGGATCTTCGGAATTTCTTGCTAATGCAGATGTGGTCGATCTGGTTCTCTGTCGCATTGTCTGGAGATATCCTTGTACTCTTGTGGATCCGCTTGTGAGGAAAGATGCTGCCTCCGATGACTAGGTTGTTGAGTGCACACAGATCCGCAAATCTCTCTCCATTCTCATTCACTACTCCTAAGGCGTGGGTGCCCATAACTGGTTCGTAACCGGTGTTGTTAGACCCAATCTTGGCATTGACATCTCCCATGAGGATGGTGATGTCCTTGTCTGGGTAGGTCTCAAGGATCTTCTGTAGTCTGCTGAAATGGTCTTTAACATCCTCTTCACTGTCGTTCGGTGGAGCATAGAACTGGACAAGGTTCATCTTGATCTTCCTCATCTTGGTACAAAAAGAATGCTGTGATGATCCTGGGGCCATGGGCCTCCCATCTTATAAGTGCCCTCTGTGCCTGATTGGACAACATAAAGCCTACTCCCTGCGTGTGGGGTGCATCGTTTTCTTCGTGCCCGGAGTACAGCAATAGTTCTCCTGTCATCAGTCGCCTTTGTCCAGCTTGGGTCCATCGTGTCTCGCTGATGCCTAACACGGTCAGGTCATTATTCCTCATCTCAGCTGCTACCTGTGCCGTCTTTCCTGATTCGTACATGGTCCGAACATTCCATGAGCCGATGGTGGTTCATTTAGGCTTATATTATGGTAATAAATGTTCATGTAGACTTTTGGTAGTAAACGTTCATTTATTATGGTAATAAAAGTCCATTTAAACCGTTACGGTAATAACAGTTAATTAAGACTATTACGTTAATGAAAGTTAATTTAGACTATTATGTTATAGTAATAAAAGTTCATTTAGACTGTTATGTTATGGTAATAAAAACTTCACATAAGTGTAATGTGTTACTTAGCTTACATCTTATAATTCATTTCACAGGAAATTTCCGAGAAAGGATTTCGTGCTACTTTAAGTACAGGGCTTGTAGCCTACTGGTCAGAAGGACATTATTATGTCAGTGATGAATGCAACAACGCGTTCATTGATTGCTGGGTGTTACAGTGTTAATCTATCAATGGCCTATAAGCCTATTTCAATTTTGTAAAGACAAGGGTTGTGTCTGCATTATTGAATAAAACAACTTTGACAATGTTTTCAACTGCATTTTTCGGTCTGTTATTTTGTATTAATGTTTCCTTCGTTGTTTGCTATTGTGACTAATCCTTATAACTTGCAACTTCAAGCTCAAGCAAAACAGTCAAAACCTCGTAAGTTGCAACTTTCAGCCCATACAAAATAGTTAAAACCTCGTATGTGAACATTTTTGTCTATTTCTCAAACAAGCATGCGCTCTAAATCTTGTCACTATTACTGCCAAATTTCCTGTTCAATACTGAATACAAATTATACTAAAACCATTTGTTTTGGTGACACCTGATTTTTTAAAACAGTTTTTTTCATTTTTCTCAAAACTGTATTTTGGGACATACGAGGTTTTGAATGGACACCGACGATATGCTTTTGTCAGTTACCTTTAAATTGTTCAAAACCATCAACACTGCATCCGTACATTTTAGAAATCATTTCTGGCTTTGTATTGTCTTTTAAAGGGTTAGGTTCCTTCAATTTCCCTTGCCAAACAGCCAAATTGTGGACACTTTCTTCGCATGAAGATGTTTTTCCTGCTATTAAAATTCTGTCACTGAAAATCAGTCACTTGATTTTCACTTGATTTTCTGCAAGCTCCGCCGATACACGGACGAATTGAGAATGCAGCGAAATTTCCATTTGTCTATATTTGGGTAATTCCACAAATTGTAACATTCGGCAGTAGAGAATGGGAGATAAATCTTTTCTATCATTGCCTTCTTCCACTTGAGGATAATATTTAATAAAGATTATATCCAACATGATACCAATAAACTTCAGTCTTCTCTCTCTCTCTTCTCTCTCTCTCTCTCTCTCTCTCTCTCTCTCTCTCTCTCTCTTTCGCTCTCCTTTTGTCTTATTATAATTATTATAATTATAATTATTATTATCATCATCATCATCATCATCATCATCATCATCATCATCATCATCATTATTATTATTATTATTATTATTATTATTATTATTATTATTATTATTATTATTATTATTATTTAATAGGCCTCAATTCGGAGTCATTTTTAAAAATGTTTTGGCGAAAACGGGGTTATCCTAAAATTGGTATTGTTATCACATTACACAATGATGACGTGGGCATTGTTATCACATTACACAATGATCAAGTGGGCATTGTTATCACATTACACAATGATGACGTGGGCATTGTTATCACATTACACAATGATGACGTGGGCATTGTTATCACATTACACAATGATGACGTGGGCATTGTTATCACATTACACAATGATCAAGTGGGCTTTGTTATCACATTACACAATGATCAAGTGGGCTTTGTTATCACATTACAAAATGATGACGTGGGCATTGTTATCACATTACACAATGATGACGTGGGCATTGTTATCACATTACACAATGATGACGTGGGCATTGTTATCACATTACACAATGATGACGTGGGCATTGTTATCACATTACACAATGATGACGTGGACATTATCACATTACACAATGATGACGTGGGCATTGTTATCACATTACACAATGATGACGTGGGCATTGTTATCACATTACACAATGATGACGTGGGCATTGTTATCACATTACACAAATGATGACGTGGGCATTGTTATCACATTACACAATGATGACGTGGGCATTGTTATCACATTACACAATGATGACGTGGGCATTGTTATCACATTACACAATGATGACGTGGGCATTGTTATCACATTACACAATGATGACGTGGGCATTGTTATCACATTACACAATGATGACGTGGGCATTGTTATCACATTACACAATGATGACGTGGGCATTGTTATCACATTACACAATGATGACGTGGGCATTGTTATCACATTACACAATGATGACGTGGGCATTGTTATCACATTACACAATGATGACGTGGGCATTGTTATCACATTACACAATGATACGTGGGCATTGTTATCACATTACACAATGATGACGTGGGCATTGTTATCACATTACACAATGATGACGTGGGCATTGTTATCACATTACACAATGATGACGTGGGCATTGTTATCACATTACACAATGATGACGTGGGCTTTGTTATCACATTACACAATGATGACGTGGGCATTGTTATCACATTACACAATGATGACGTGGGCATTGTTATCACATTACACAAATGATGACGTGGGCATTGTTATCACATTACACAATGATGACGTGGGCATTGTTATCACATTACACAATGATGACGTGGGCATTGTTATCACATTACACAATGATGACGTGGGCATTGTTATCACATTACACAATGATGACGTGGGCATTGTTATCACATTACACAATGATGACGTGGGCATTGTTATCACATTACACAATGATGACGTGGGCATTGTTATCACATTACACAATGATGACGTGGGCATTGTTATCACATTACACAATGATACGTGGGCATTGTTATCACATTACACAATGATGACGTGGGCATTGTTATCACATTACACAATGATGACGTGGGCATTGTTATCACATTACACAATGATGACGTGGGCATTGTTATCACATTACACAATGATACGTGGGCATTGTTATCACATTACACAATGATGACGTGGGCATTGTTATCACATTACACAATGATGACGTGGGCATTGTTATCACATTACACAATGATGACGTGGGCATTGTTATCACATTACACAATGATGACGTGGGCATTGTTATCACATTACACAATGATGACGTGGGCTTTCGTTGCTCAAACCAACCGCTACAGTTGGAATTTTCAATTTCGGTTCTGACAGGGAGTGGATTTCCCCTGATGAACTGTACATGGAATACCATAGCCCTGTGACCTTTGACCCTAGTTGTGAGTGAACCACGAAGCTAAAGAGTGTGCCTTTGGTGTGTGGGGTAGGGTAGGGTTTATGCCTTTGGTGTGTGGGGTAGGGTAGGGTTTGTGCCTTTGGTGTGTGGGGTAGGGTAGGGTTTGTGCCTTTGGTGTGTGGAGTAGGGTAGGGTTTGTGCCTTTGGTGAGTGGGGTAGGGTAGGGTTTGTGCCTTTTGTGTGTGGGGTAGGGTAAGGTTTGTGCCTTTGGTGTGTGGGGTAGGGTAGGGTTTGTTTTATCAACCTAACACCAAATACCTTACGAGCAATTGTTTTTACGGTTTCTGTCTCTTACCGGCTTTGGTAGCTGCTATTTTTAGCTCCATAATGTTGGCTGGCTAGCCCACGGCTGTTGCTATTAATAGACACAAAAACTTGGGAATTTATTCATTTTAAAATAACTATACTTTCGAAAGAGTTCTTTTTTTTTTGGGGGGGGGGTGGAGGTGACGGGGGCGGGGGGGTGTTGTAAACTTATTTTTTCGGGGAGGAGGGTGGGGGGGAAAAGAAGCGGGCAACACTTACTGTGCATGTTAAAAGGATGTGTGGAGGAGCGTGGTTAAGGCTGATCCTTTGAAGCTTCCATTATTTAAAACCAGACTCATTGTTAATTGTGTTTCCCCCTGTTCCTAGGAAAGCGTTGCATTTCAATGCCATTGAGGATTCCTACTTTCTTTCCATTATTTATTCCTGCTGGATATAATCGTTCCTTCCGGTTTGCAACAATTCATTGGTTTCCGGTGAAGATTTCCTTTCGATATAAAGGTAATTTCTTTTTTTTTTTAAGTGCCATTCAGTAAAGCCGTTCTTGTCTTTTGTGACTCAATTGGTTTCCGATTGAAACTCCCATTGGATGCAAACTTCCTTCCCATTATTTGTTTTTAACGTCTATTTCTTTTGAGACATCAAACTAAGCAGCTTGGATAAAAAGCCTTTTGAATAGGTCTATACCTGTTTACAGCTTCCATGAGCAGATAAATATAGTTCATTATGTTTGACATTTATAATTAGTTTTTACATTTCTTAATGTGAGTACTTGTTTCTGTCATTTGATATAAATTAAAGTAGTACCAGTTTTAAAAGGATTAAAAGCCTATTTCTGAAACGTAAGATTAATTGGTTGGCTAAAAATTAGAATCGTCTTCCAGTAGAATATCATCACTTTTTATCAAGCTATCATCTGTCAATTGTTCTGCTTTCGCAGGGACCCAAATGATGTGTTGTTTATAAGAGCGCCGGTTCTGAAGCTTTTCTAGCCAATAAGCTAGTATATAGTTTACTAGTTTATCTATTTTGGACGTTTTATTACCTTATTTTGGTTTATGAATGTTTGCTTCTATCTATAAAGTTTCCTTTGGAATGTTTGCTTCTCTTTGAGTCTTGTCCAATGTGGTGTTTTTTTGAAAGTAATGTGATAATTGCACACTTCTAAGTCCATAATATGTATACATGGACATTTTGTGAATAAGAATTGTACAATGAATGAATGATATTAATAATTCTTCATCGCGTGTTCGAAACTTTCGTTTGTATCGTGGGAATTCTAAGATGCAGGTCTTGATTAAGACATTGTATTGTTTGTTTATGTTTTAAAAAGGGAAGCATTGTCTATTCACGTTGTGAAGAATTTGCTTGGTGTTGAAAGAAGTGTGAAAGGTTGTTAGCTGTGCAAGGGAATCTAAACAAGTTCTGGCTTTTTTTATATGTCGTCATTTTATTGCGTAATTTTAACAATGTATATTATGCTTTGGTGTTAGTTTTACGGCACTGCTTGAATGAATAAAGATTGATCGACATTCAGATCTCCGTCTTTGTCATTGGTGTGAGAGCAGTAACATTTGCTGTAGCGACAACCATGGAATACAAACTTCTTTTGTATTTTTTATTTCTTAATTGTTGTTTTTTCCCCCCTGAACCAAGTTATTATGACCGCGTTGGGTTCCAACTAAGAAACGATTCCACCGCCAAGCGAATCTTTCAGTATATTTGATTTTTATAAAATATATAGACTTTTTTTTTTAAAGATTCGGTTTAAAAGTTGTAATCCGTTGATTGATCTGATGTGTTACAACATCAATTTGTAGTCCATTATTGTGAGCTAATATCCTGTATAAAGGTACTTTCTTTCTTCCTATGTTTGGACTATATAAAACAATTTCACTGTCAGTGAGAAACTACTTTCGTTAAACACGATATATAGATAATTGAGTTGAGTTGTGTAGATTAACGTCCCCGGACACTTTTGCATATAGAGGACTGAAGATAAGAAGTCGTGGGTGAATAAAAAGTCAAGATGAATTGCCACAAGGCTGGTAAATCTTCTTATTCTTCTTCGAAGATTTAACGTCCCCGGACACCTAAGCATATAGGGGACTTAAATAAGGACTGCATTATTAAAACTAAGAACACAATACTATGTTAAAATCCCTCCAGGACCAACTAGGGTTGATAAAAACACTAAATTAAGCAGACAAGCATTCAGGATCCACATTCATTCCACAGACTAGTTAAGAGTTACATAGTAAAATTTTGCGATTCTAATAATAAAATAGTGGAAGCTCTAGCCTCCGTGGGGCCGAGCCGGACTAACAAGTGTACATAGTTCAAAACCAAATACAACTTAGAGTAAACCCTTGTTTTAAATCATTCCGTAAAACATTTAAAATAACTACAATATTATCATGACATAGTCAGAAGATTATAATATATATATAAATCAACAAACTGTTTAAAATGTTGTTGTTGTTGCATCAATTTTTATTCATCAGATTAACATAAGTTGTACTGATAAGTTGTACTGTTTAAAATAACATCCGGCACTTATACTTATAAGCAGTAGTACCATCTCTACTTAAAATTAGATGTCTGCCCGGTGCCGATAGTCATATTAACTTAGATACTATTTTCAATTTGTTATAATAAAACAATATCAGTCCTTAGACTGGAAGAGGTTTAAAAAAAAAACTATGAAAAATTTTAATTTCTGCCATAACACAAAAATCTTAATAGATTTGGATTCACGTAGATAGATAGGTATTCCGTATTTATAAGGACCAGTGGACTGCCTATTGCAAACACACGAACTTACACACACACACACACACACACACACACACACACACACACACACACACACACACACACACACGTAAGCACTCTCTCTCTCTCTTTTCTTTCTTTCTTGCTCTCCCTCCCTCTCACGCTCTCGGACAGAACACGGACATGGTTTAACTATCTCCATCACAAAAGAAATGACTACAGTGGTTTGTTCCAGCTTTGGCCCCACAGGAGGACAGTGGATGTGGGGAAAGTTTGTGTGGGTTGAAGGACTGTCGTCAGGCAGCGGACCAAGGAACATCGATCTGTGCTTGTGAAGTAGGCTACTAACCCCGTGTTGGTGTTCACTAAGCGTGTCCTTACTCCTTTGTGTCAATCATCGTTGGTCTTTGCACAGCTAGGCCTACTCGCGATTCAATTCAACTCGATTGAATAATTTATTTTGACAACTGTTCACATACTGTGAATGAATATAGTCCTCACAGTCATTCTTACACAACTAAATCTAACACTTTAAAGTTAAACTATAACCAACTGCAGACATGTAAATTATACGGGCAGTATTATTCATACCGGACTATGCAACACAATTTCAATGTATTCTTGAATATTAACATTGACATTCTTTTCTTTATATCCTATCCTATCCCATTCTTTCCTATCCTATTCCGTAACTCGACAGTCGTTGGCCGTGCACCACAGTGGATCGTTTAACCAGCGTACTCCATCTTTCTCTGTCCTCAGCATTCCTCGTGGTTTCACTCAGTGGCAAGCCAGTCCATTGTCGAATGTTGTCTTCCCAATTCTGTTTCTTTCTCCCAGTTCTTCTGCCTCCTTGCACCGTGCAGGATGGTCTTTGCAAGGCCTGATGCTCTAGTGATGTGGCATACCATCGGAGTTCTTTATAGAATGGAGCCAAAACAGGACCTTCATATACAATTGTTTTAACAGATATGAGGGACAAACTACATCTTTTGCATCAAAGGAGTGGCCGTTTCCAGCCCTGTAGTACACAAACAGCACACAACGTTACTCAACCCTATATAGTAGTGGACACAATGTACGGCGTCCATTTCCACCTGCTGTCTCAATGACACTCCGCAGCTTTCTTCATTTGCTATCTGGAGTATCAGGTAGGCGAGCGTGACTAGCACCAACAATGGGTTGAAAAGAGCATCGCAAGTGCCCTTCATCGAAATCGTACAGTTTTGCACTGGTCGTCTGAGGTGAGAGTATACGATATATGCTGGGCCCTGCTCCTGGGTACCATCAGATGAGACCCTCCCAATGGTTGTGGGTGAGAATGTAAGGCATAGAGCCATTGGTGTCCATCAAGGAGCCCACACTAGACGTGAGTGTCCATGCAGGACCGGATGACAAAGCTGGAGGACAGTCTTAGCTGTCTCACCCCTCGTGTTCCTTGACGACCTGATAGATAGATTAGATTAGATGAATGGATGGGTAAATAGGTGGGTGAGTAGGTAGATGGATAGAAAGAAGATAAGGTTATGTTACAGGTTTATATTAGATTACAGTAGACGATACGAGAGCCAAGGTCACGCGCCAGCTCTTCTTCTTTCAATTGAGGGCCTCAAGTAAGGTGTAGATGAATACAATTCCTACGCCTGAGGTTAGTATCGAGTTGTGACACTAACCCAAATGTGTCAACGTTGAATGAACCCACCATTGAAGTGTAACATCTACACCCACCATTGAAGTGTAACGTCTACACCCACCATTGAAGTGTAACATCTACACCCACCATTGAAGTGTAACATCTACACCCACCATTGGCGATACGACAGAGGATAACCATCCCAGGGAAGAGAGTAGAGTAGATAGGGGTAGGGACCTCAATCAACACTGAACCACCAGAGCAAACATGTTGCTAAGATGTAAATAATTGCCACTTTTTTTATCTTGCCCTCCACCAGAGTGGAATTTGGGTGATGGGTGTGCTAGGGGTATCACAGCACTACAACGTTGGGGTCAGCGTTGTTTCATGCCTGACAAAGGAAACCTCATTGTGCAGGCAACAGTGTAGAAACGTTGGTTGTAGACAAACTCAGAACATCGTCAGTAAAGATACACAGCGACTTGAGTTTTTTGTCTGCACTGGATCTTGACATTAGCGATCCTTGAGGCATTTCCGGAATGAAAGACAATGGGTGCTGACAACAAGGATGGGAGTAGTGACGAGCGGACACTGCGCAAGAAGTCAGCCCCAGTCCACCCAGCTTCACTCTATTTACAACCGGGTAAGGGAAAAACAGAGCGGGAGTGGAGATGAGCTGTCCCACAGAAAAGGGAGGCCTCCAACGCCTCTCTTAGCTTTCCCCCACCCCACCCCCCTCCCGACTGTATTTAGAGAGTGCGTATCAACTCCGGCCACGAACAGTGCTATGTTGTGAGGCAGTGCTTGCTATAATACCTATTGGGCGGTTCCACTTTGGGCCAGCGTGTAGACAAAAAGGTATCACTATAACTATAAACAAGCAGTGATCACTTGGGCCGGCGGAAATGACGTATGTAATCATTACTTTGCTTCCTTTGGATCTCATTATCAGACGAACTTTCAGACCTGTTGTGGGCTGGCATGCTAGTTCAATGGATAGGGTTGGAAACTCGTAGGGGACGAACTGACGTTACTTAGCTAAGAGACTGTTAGGTCACCGAGGGTTTTCTCCGAGTACTCCGGTTTTCTCCCTCCCTTCAATAATAGTATTGGATGCAGTATGTTTTACATTTTCAACATAAAAAATTGGTTCTCCTTTCCGTCTTGTAATAGTGACTTGCCTTTACACCACAGGTTTGAGTGATCAATGTGTGTTTGTTCTGTATGTAGGACTGTCTGTAACATGTGAGTGATCAGTGTGTGTTTGTTGTGTATGTAGGAGTGTCTGTAACATGTGAGACAGATCGCCGTGTTCTGAGTTGGATTTAGAAATAAGGCGCATATAGCATCTATGATGATGATGATGATGATGCTGATGATGATGTTGCTGATGATGATGATGCTGCTGCTGCTGCTGCTGCTGCTGATGATGATGATGATGATGATTATTATTATTATTATTATTATTATTATTAGATGGTCAATGAATGGACCTGTATTAAGGGCACACACAAGAAGTATAGTCCCTTGTAGCGCTGTGGACTTGTTGCCGGCCTTAAGGAAACAGCGACTTCCAGCAAGGCAAATAACAGTAACGACCACACATCCAGTCCAAATATTCAAATACACTGCATCATGTCTGGCGTACACACACACACACACACACACACACACACACACACACACACACACCTTATTAACGTTTGATCGAACGGGTAGGTATAGGTTCAGCCAACAATAGCCTTGTTTCCATCCGGGTGTTTCTACCCTTTACTCTTGACTATCGAGCTGCAGTGGCCGAGAGAGCGAGATCAGCTGATGTCTAGAGGACAGGTTGAAAATACAATCAATTATAGGAAATCCATAATATAATTAAATACAACGTGTTACAAGTTATAAATGAGTACAATGTATCATTAATTATCTATGAATACAATGTATCGTGATTTATTTATTAATTCAATGAATGTATAAGCTATCCGTAAATACAAGGAATTACAAGTTACATATGAATACAATAATTACATTACATAATTATTGCTTTAGGTCCAGCGGACTCTTCCGAGCCAAATCAGGACCGGACAACCCCTGATCCGCATAAAAGATATGCTGAAACAACCCTAGTGGTAAAATTGAAAGCTCTCCACCAGCCAGTCACTTTACAATAACGACATATTACGCAGGGGACGCTGAGGCTGTACTCTAATTTATCGAACCCCCGTTTACAAAAACAAAATAGAATACAAGCATCATTATAAATTATCAACAAAACACATACATATAAAATGCCTACATTGCTAAATAATAACATCATAGGAAGCCCTAGTGACCACCTGGCAGAAAGCGTCCAATATTCTCAAGCTGATCCAACAGACCTCATACACAAATAAGGAGTCTTGTCCCGAAAGAGTTTTCAAGAAAAAAGGTAGGTGACTGGTCTAGCGAAGAAGAAGATAGTATAGCAGATTGATAGAACAGAGCAGGAATGGGAAAGAACAAATGAGAAAGACAGCGACAGTGGGAATTTAAAGCACTAAATTTCCAGAAAGTGGGGATACTATTTATACTGAAACCCCCGGCACCCCAACGGGGGTTATGTATACAATATATTATTAGTTATCTGTGAATACAGTGTATTGTAAGTTATTAATACAATGAATTATTGGTTAGCTGTGAATACAATGTATTATAAGTTATCTATGAATACAATGTATTATTATGCGTTATTTATGAATACAATGTATTGCAATTTATATGTGAATACAATGTAGTATAAGTTCTTATCATTTTGGAAGTGTAAAAGAATAATAGAAAACAATAAAACTTTGTTAAATCACGTAAATCGATGTGATTTACCGGTAGGTCTTGGGGCGAGTTTATCCAGATCAATATTGGCTTCTGCTTCTCATTTGTCTCTCAGTACAAAAACTTCATCATATTGTCAGACGTATTTTTTTTTATTCAAATAAACCTTGATCTGTCGTAAACACAAGTGAAACGGTATGTTTAAAAGACCCTTATTGCATTTGCCATTATGTTCCATTTGACACTAATGGCAGCACTAGACAGAAACAAATGATGCAATTATTATTTCTTCGGACGGTTTACCGTAGTAAAGTATTTTGTGGAATTCTGTCCAAGGAGTTAGGTTCGAAGTCCACATTGCCGTAACACAGTTTTGATTGTTTGTTTGTTTTTTTTTTGTTTTTTTTTTGGGCAGATAGGGTGAAAGGGGAGGGTAGGAGGTTGTATTGTTGTTAAGGTAATGAGCTGGATTAAACATAATTATGAAGCCAATTTCTGTTATGTTTGCATTTAAGTAGACCGTTGCGTTGTTCTTAAGGTAATTCTCTAATGGAGCACATTAAAACCTGCTTCTATTATGTTTGCATTGAGATAGATACTTAGTGCTTTTTGTCTTGTCGGCACAGTGTTGTTTTTTTTACGTTATGCACATTTATTTTTTTGTCCCCGTAGTTTCTTCCAGTATTCTATGGAAAGCACGCAATATAAAAAATAATGACTATTTATTCAATGCACTATTATTACAATTACAAATCAATCAGTAAAATCAAAAGCAGTTTACATGGTGTCAGAATCAGTGGTGGTATTAATGGGACCCAGTTCCAAGGTTTTGTTTACTTTGGGCCAAAATGAATTTAGTCTAAAATCCACATTGTTACTACATAAAACAACGATATAGTGGCCGTTCCTTCCACCGCTAAAGTTGGAATGTTCCTGTTCTAGACTGACAGGGAGTGGTTTCCCATGTTTAACGGTACACCAATACGCTCTCCTATCCTATCCTGTCCCATAACCCGAAGGTCGTAGGGGCACCACAGATGATCGCTTAACCAGCATACTCCATCTTTCTCTGTCCTCAGCAGCCCTCATGGCTTCGCTCAGTGTCAAACCAGTCCATTCTCGAATGTTGTCCTCCCACCTCTTTTTCGGTCTCCCCCTTCTTCTACCTCCTTGCACTGTGCCTTGCAGAATGGTCTTTGCAAGGCCTGATGATCTGGTGACGTGGCCATACCATCGGAGTTTCCGTTTCTTCACCACTGTGAGCAGGTCATCGTGTTGTCCAATGGCTTGTGTGATGGTCTGTCGGACTTCAACGTTGGTGATGTGTTGGGTATAGGAAATGCACAGAAGTCTTCTGTAGCACCTCATCTCCATGCTTTGTATTCTTCGTTGGAGATCTGCTGTGAGGGTCCATGCTTCGCAAGCATATAGGAAGATGGAGATGACCAGAGAGCGCAGCAGTCTTACTTTGGAATGTAGACTGATGGTTCTGTCTTTCCAAATGGGCTTCAACCTTGTCAGGGAGCAGTTGTTTGTGCGATCCTGGAGAGGACTTCCTGTCGAGACCCATTGTCTGACACAATGGCTCCTAAATATTTGAAGCTGTGCACTGTGTTGAGGGATTGGCCTTGTACTTTGATGTCCGTGTTGATGCCATTGGTGTTGTTGGTCATCATTTTGGTCTTCTCTGCACTTATTTCCATTCCATAAGCTCTGGAGGTGGTGTCAAGCCTCTGTACAAGCTGTTCAAGTTCTTGTTCCTCTCCAGCCAATCCATCAATATCATCCGCAAAACGAAGATTGGAGATTGCTCTGCCCCCTATGCTGACTGTGCCTTCGTGATCTGCAAGAGCATCTGACATGATGCGCTCTAGGAAGATGTTGAAGAGTGTTGGAGAGAGTAGGCATCCTTGACGCACACCGATTGTTGTTCTGAACCAGTTCCCGATGACGCTGTTATGGAGGACTGCACTGGTAGCCTTGTCATACAGGCTTTTGATGACTTCTATAATTTTAGGGCTGATTTCATGGTTGCCCATAGAGCTGCATGCCAGACTCGGTCAAATGCCTTCTTGAAGTCTATGAACACATGATATAGATGTTGTTGGTGCTGTAGGTATTTCTCACAGATTATTCTGAGGTTGAAAATCTGTTCAGTGGTACTTCGCCCTGCCATGAATCCTGCTTGTTCTTCAGCTATGATTTGTTCAGCTTGTGGTTTCAACCTGTTGAGTATTATTTTCAGGAGGACCTTGCTGGGATGGCTGATGAGGCTGATGGTGCGGTAATTTTCACACTCCTGAAGGTTACCTTTTTTGGGAAGAGTGATGACAAGCGACTGGGTCCATGGTGTAGGCCATTCCCCACTCTGCCAGATCTTGTTACAGATAATGGTGAGAGCATCAGTCATCGCTTCTCCTCCTGCTTGTAGCAGTTCCGCTGGTATGTTGTCCACTCCCGCTGACTTCCCTTTCTTCAGCGATTGCACTGCTGCCTCAACTTCTTCCCGGAGAATTGGGAGGATTTCTTCTTCTTCTCTGCTCTCGGGACATGCTAGAACTGATGGGTCTCCATTTGGTGTATGGTTGTAAAGGTCAGAGCAGTACTCTGTCCATCTGTCCAAGACTTCTTGTTCTTCTGTAAGGCAAATGCCAGACTTGCTTTGGATAGTGGAGACTTTGGGCTGTTTAACACTTGTCAGCCGCTTCACAGTCTGGTAGGCCTTCTTGCTGTTGTTCTTGTTCAGATTGTTCTCTATTTCCTGGCATTGATCTTCTATCCAGTTCTCCTTTGCTGTGCGCATGCCTTTTCGGATGTCATTGTTGATTTTTCGGTAGACATCAGCTCCCTGTGAGGTGTTCTTTTTCTTTTTTAACTCTCTTCGTTTATCACACAGATCCAAAAGTTCAGGTGTGATCCACGGCTTCTTCTTTGGTCGGTGCTTGCCAAGGATCTCAGTGGCGGCATCTGTTACAGCTGAGTTGAAGGTATTGGTCATGGTGTTGACATCTACTTCGCCTGCCCCCAAAATAAGCAGTGGTGCAAATTTCCCTCCAATTGTGGCCTGAAATATTTTTGCCACCTCCGGGTCTTGCAGTTTGTCCAGGTCGAACTTCAGCCTAGTGCACTTTGCTGTATTTACTCTCTTCAAATGGAGCCGGAAAGACATCATCACGAGATCGTGGTCACTTCCAATGTCTTCTCCTGGAAAAGTGCGTGTCCTGCCAATGTTGATGCTTGATCTGAAGCGTTTCTTGACCATGATGTAGTCGATCTGGTTGTGATGTTCCCCGCCGGGACTGTGCCATGTCCATCGTCTGGATTTTTTGTGGAGACCAAGCGTGTTTGCCAGTACCAGATTGTTGTATCTGGCAAACTCCAATAGCCTCAGACCCCTGTCATTTGTCTCGTTGTTGCAGTGGGGTCCGCATGTGTCTCCCCAGTTGTGGTGCGCATCTTGGCCAACCTTGGCATTCCAGTCGCCTTGCACTATGACTATGTCCTTCTTCGGCACTTGGTCAAGGACCGCCTGTATATTTTCATAAAAATCCTCCACTTCGCTGTCTTCATAGTCTGATGTTGGGGCATAGGCCTGGATGATGGTAATGTTGAAAGGGTTTGCTCTCAGACGGATGGTAATGAGTCTACTGGAGACTGGGCGGCAACCCTTGACAGTGGCTAGAATGTTCTTGTGGACCAAGAATCCAACGCCGTGTTCGTGCCTGTCATCTCTACCGCTGAAATAGAGCTTGTGGCCTTTGTCAGTCGTTGTTTCACCTAGGCCTTTCCAGCGCAGTTCGCTGATACCTAGAACGTTCCATCGATAGTGGTCCAGCTCGTGGGCCAGTTCTTCTAATTTTCCTTCCGCAGTTAGGGTCCTGACATTCCAGGTTCCTATGACGATGTTGTTTCTCGTGCGGATCTTGCTAATTTGTCCATCAGTAGCATACTTTTCACCTCCGTCCTGGTGGCCAACGGAAGGCGCGGTCCTTGTGTAGCCGGGCGACGACCGATCCGGCATGGAATTAGTGGATAGCCTCATCATGTGTTGTGTCTTAGGCAAAAAAGACTTGGCAGGGCCCAATCCTCTCCAGGCTGTTGGCCACAGCCGAAATCCACGAATACAGTGTGGCTCGCCTTGGCCCTACGCTCTACTAGAAGCTATTTTGAGCGCTAGAAAGGTAGTCAGCGGGTACTGCTGACAGGGAGAAAAACCGCGGAATTTATTGATTTACAAAATAGCTACACTTTCCAAAGAGTTGTGCTTTGTGTGCAAGCTAATTTTTGTGTTCAGTGGGGTAACATTCACTGTGCATGTTAAAGGGATCTGTACAGGTGGTGTGGTCAACGTGTGACCCTTTAATCAGCGGCAAAGCTTTGAGGATGAAAATGATCATAATGAGGATGAGGATGATGATGATAAGGAGGAGGAGGAGAAGGAGGAGGATAATGATTGGGAGGCACGGTGGTCTAATGGGTCCCGGGTTCGAGCCCTGTCCAGGCCATTGTGTTGTGTCCCTGGGAAAGACACTTTACTCCCGTTTCCTACTCCTTCGGATGAGAGTATAAACCGAGGTCTAGTCTGTGTGTCGCATACATTCCATCATAAAGATCCTGACGCTCATGTCCTAGACGGGTGAGTGCCGGTAACAAGAACACACCCAGCTTGCACTTGATCCTTCTCCCCCATCCCTGGCTGGCCGGGATAGTGCTCAGTTGTCCGGGCGTCAGACCATGCGCCCAAAGTCTGCGGGTGGGCGTCTCGGGCGGTTTGAGTTAGATCCTGTATCGGCCAGCGCCTAGAGTCTGGTCATGTACGGCGAGATAAGTGCGCTATAAAAGTCCTCGATAATAATAATAATAATAATAATAATAATAATAATAATAATAATAATAATAATAATGTTCAATTGTAACGTGCAGCTCATCCATGCTGGCAGCATGCCCAGTGCGCACAGAAGGAAGGGGGAGGCGGGGAGGGATTGGTACCGTACGGCAAAAGAGAAGGATGGTGGGGGAAGGGACAAGGTGGGTGCACAGCAAAGTAAAGGGGCGGGAGGGAGAAGAAGGGCAACAACATTGTTCAAACAGGTGTGCCTTTAGACGCCTCTTGAAGACATCCAGGCAGTCAATGTCCCTCAGTTTTTGTGGCAATACATTCCAGAGCTTTGGGCCATAATGGAGAATAGAACGAAAACGAGTCGCTTCTTTTGATGGTTCCTCAGTGATGGCACGCACATGCTGAGCGAAGTGGTATGGATGACGTGTGATGGGGAATGACATCTTGAAGGTACGTGGGACAAGGCCTTGAGTCTTTGACGCCTTGATAGCATAGTGACAGCTCCTTGAAGTCTATCCGGAAATCAGTGGATTGGTCTGAGTACTGGTTGACTATGTTCACTCTTTGTACGAGTAACAATTCTAGCTGCGGTGTTCAAAACACGTTGGAGACGGCTGAGCAGCTGGTCCGGAAGTCCCCTCAGATTACTGTTGCCATAGTCCCTGTTACGTTGAAACGTGAACGAAAGTATGTCGGAAGCGCGCACGATAGATCTAATCGTTTCGTTTTGCAAAGTATTCAATAATGGTGTTTATTTACCTTTGATTTGAGTTTGCATTGTTGTTAGGAGAGGCTTTGTATAACGTTGATAATTTGCGTTAGTCGATATTATTTGAGAATCTTCTGGATATGCGTGTTTACTCTTGATAGAAATTTCCTGATACATGTAGAAGCAAGAGGTCGTTCTGGAAGATATAAAAATATGTATTGACGTAAGTCAGTGATGACGATCTTTTATTCGATTGGTGGCAGTACGTCATTTTCTACCATGTACGAAATCTTTCCGGAAAAGAGAGAGGTTATTTAATCGTGTGCAGAGTTGCTGTTGAGAGAAAAAGTTGTTGATAGTGATTTGGAAAGTTGCTGTGAAAGTTGTTGAGTTGAATTGAGAATTGTATGCAGTTGTTGGTGTGTGCTGAATAAAAGTGGAAAACTTCATACGTCGACTTTGTGACTTGTATGCTGTTTGGACGGGCTGTGTGAATAAACGAATCTGAGTTACACCCTATCAGGAATTCAAGCATCGGGGCTGAATCAGATACTGATAGAAAACACCAACATCAAACTGAGTGTAACATTTTGGGGGCCAAGCCGGGATTCACGCCATAGCCAAGGGTTCAACTGCTACAAGCGAGTCAACGTTACGAGAGGCAGTCATCGAGGGTAGCCGCCATCGAGTTGCGTCGAGAGGGGCCAACATACTGGGACTACATCCGATAGATTCGGGTTGACTGCAAGGGCGTGTAGTCGCTGAAGAGTTGCTTCGTGAGCGAACAACAGATCGGGACTACGTAGCTGCCGTAAGACTACGTCGAGGGACAGTCTCGGAGCTACATCGCCAGTATTAGAGAGAGCGACGAGCGGACGTCGCGTCTACTTCAGCACAGGAGCGTATACATCAACACCAGCGTGGTGCAGCGTCGCATACGACGAGGACAGCGGGGCCTGCGTCAGCGAAGGCGACTAGTGACAAGCATCAGCGCTACTGCAGAAAGCGTGCTGTTCTAGAACAGTCTAGAAAGGTACAGCACAGTCAAGAACTTTCCAGAAAAAAGAACTCTACAGTCAAGAACTTTCTAGAAAAAGAACTTTCCAGAAAAGAACTTTCCAGAAGCATCAAGATGGCTGACTTCTGGCAGAAAGGGGTTGAACTGAATCTAAAAGGCAAGCAGCTGACGGAGTACGTAAAATCCCAGGAGAGAATACAAGAACGAGAATTAGAAGAGCAGCGTCGCCGCGAAGAAAGAGAATTGGAAGAGAAGCGTCTAGAAAAAGAAATAGAACTAGAACAGAAGCGTCTAGAAGTAGAAGAGCAGCGTCGCCGTGAAGAAAGAGAATTTGAACTGAAGCGTCTGAAAATTGAACAGCAGCGGCAAGAAAGAGAAGATGAGCGCAGGCGTGAGGAAAGAGAAGCTGATCGGCAGTTCCAACTAGAGTTGGCGCGCATCCAGCAACAGCAGCAGGCGCCACAAGTTATCAGTGACAACACGGCTCCAAAATTGCCAGCCTTCGTCGACGGGAAGGACCAGATTGACAGTTATCTGGCGAGATTCGAAAGGTTCGCTGAAAGCTCTAACTGGCAACCTCAAGACTGGGCAATTCGACTGAGTGCACTTCTGACGGGGCAAGCTCTCGAAGTTTACACCAGACTGTCGAACGATGACGCCAAAAACTACGACGTCTTGAAAGAGGCCCTGTTGCAGTGCTACAACTTTACAGAGAAGGGCTACCGTAAACGCTTCCGTGAATGCCGGCCTAAGTCAGACGAGACGCCAAAGCAGTTTGTGGAGCGCCTGTCGTCATATCTACACAAGTGGGTGGAGTTATCAGGCGAAATGAAGTCTTACGACAGTCTCCATGACCTGATCGTGAAGGAACAATTTCTCAATGCCTGTCACAAGGACCTAGCGACCCACTTAGAAGAACAAAAGCTGCAGACGCTTAAAGATGTGACTGAGGCTGCTGAAAGATATCTTATCGCTCATGGGAAAACCCTGGGGCCACCCAGCGCGACGAAACATTTTCAGAAGACTGCAAACCATGGGAACCAGATCCAAGGAAGCCAGACGAGCCAGAGACAGACGGACTCCACGCCTCCTCCCAGGGAAGGGCATTCAAGGGGCTGTTTCACCTGCAACGCTACAGACCACAGAGCTTCTAACTGTCCTCAAAACAAAAGTAGCGGACAGCGGAGCAGTACGGACAACGCAGCGGCGGGCAACCGGCAGAGACGTTTCTCCAATCAACGGCAAACCAGTAGATCTGACCATCAAGTGTGCGGCGGGAGCGTCATTCTTCCGAGTGAGACCGAGCGCACAGCTACTCCTGCGGACGTGCAAGAGTGCATGACCGATGGCCAACTTCTCCTTGCCAACGGAAAATCCATCCCCGTCGTCGCCAGCGCAGCTGTGACCGTCCAGAACATGCCTGTTTCAAAGGGACGCGTCGGAAATCATGAAGTGACTGTTTTAAGAGACTCTGGCTGCAGTGGGGTCATCGTCAGAGAAGACCTAATCGCTAAAGAACAGTTCACTGGCGATTCAAAATGGACACTTATGGCCGACAGCAAATGTGTGAGAGCGCCAGTTGCGAAGATTCATGTCAACACCCCTTTCTACATAGGCGAAGTAGAAGCGGTTTGCCTGAAAAAGCCGCTATACGATTTGATGATCGGGAACATCGACGGCGCGAGACGACCCGACGACCCCGATCCAGAGTGGAGTCCTGCCTCAACCCAACGCGTCGAAGTTGTGGAGGAGGATCCATTGCCATTTCCCGATGGAGACCTTACAGAGCTGCTACGGGACAATGTGGTTACTCCGGCTCAGCCCTGCCGACCAGAGATCGTCGGTGCTGTTACTACCAGGGCCCAGGCCAAGAGAGACAAGACGTCTACGCCACTGAAGGTCGCCGACAACTCTAAAGCTGCCATCGTGGACAGAGATAAGCTGATCCAGCTCCAGGAAGATGATAGTACTTTAAACAAGTACAGGAACCGCCAAGACCACGTGACCAAGGGCAGTGGCACGGTCTATTTTGAGGTGAAGGCCAAGATCCTGTACAGAATCTTCCAGCACCCGAGGGTCAACGGAGGTAAACCACTACGTCAAGTACTGGTACCATTACCCCTAAGGCGCCAGGTGATGGAAGTAGCGCATGACTCAATCATGGGAGGTCACCTAGGCATCAAGAAGACGTCAGACAGAATCCAGGCGGTGTTCTACTGGCCAGGACTTCATGCGGACGTCAGCCGTTTCTGTCGATCATGTGACATTTGCCAGAAAACCATACCTCGAGGAAGGGTCCCGAAAGTGCCTATGCAGAGGATGCCTCTGATCGACCGACCTTTCAAGAGGGTGGCCTTAGACTTAATCGGCGAAATAAGACCTCCGAGTGAAGAAGGTCATCGGTGGGTACTGACTTTAGTGGACTATGCGACTCGGTACCCAGAAGCAGTGCCACTGAAGAAGATTGACACTGAAACTGTAGCAGAGGCACTGGTGGACATGTTCAGTAGACTTGGAGTGCCTGAAGAAATTCTGACAGACCTCGGGACGCAGTTCGTCTCTGACTGTATGAAGGAGGTCAACAGACTGCTGAGCATCCGGCATTTAACTACGACACCCTACCATCCGATGTGCAACGGGCTTGTCGAAAAGTTCAATGCTACGCTGAAGTCCACCCTGAAGAAACTGTGCAGCGAGCAGCCCAGACAATGGCATCGCTACATCAACGCCTTACTTTTCGCCTACAGAGAAGTACCGCAGGAGTCCACCGGCTTTTCTCCGTTCGAGCTGCTGTACGGAAGAACCATCCGAGGGCCGATGCACATCCTAAAAGAACTGTGGACGAAAGAAGTAGACACCCCAGAGGTGAAGAACAGCTACCAGTACGTGTTTGAGCTACGGGAGAAGCTGGAGCAGACTCTCGAGATAGCCAGAGAAAACCTGAAGAAGTCCCAGGACTGTGGAAAGCACTACTATGACCGTAGGGCTGTGAACAGGAAGTTTAAACCTGGCAACAAAGTGCTGGTGCTGCTACCTACCGATCATAATAAGTTGCTAATGCAGTGGAAAGGCCCGTACGAAGTGGAGACCGTGGTGGGAATCAACGACTACAAGGTGAAGGTCGGCCAGCATTCCAAGATATACCACGCCAACCTCCTTAAGCTGTACGTGGAGAGGCCGCCAGAGACTGTACATGCAGCAACAGCAGCTGAGATCGACAACAGCTTTGACAGCGAGGAACTGTTGGGACTTGGAGACTTCCACAGCAAAGAAGGCATCGATGACGTTAAGCTAGGACCAGGCTTGACGGAAGGTCAAAAGATTGAGCTCAAGGACCTTATGGGCGAGTTTCCCCAGAGCTTCAATGATGTCCCAGGCTCTACGACTTTGGTCGAACATGAAGTCCACACCCAGACCTGGAAGGAGCATCTGCAGACCTTGAGGGAGCAGTTCCACCGTCCCGCAGAAGCCAACCCGACCGTGAGACCCAGCGAATGCATTCTGGGAGCTGACAACGTCGACTGCGTCGGACATCCGACGGAAGAAAAAGACAACGGAGGATGCACTGACTCCAGGAAAGCCCACGTGATCGTCGTCTTTGACCCTGGGCCGATGACGACCGCAACTGACGAGGGCGTCGATTCCTTGCGAGCGAAAGAACATTGACTGTGTGGACGAACTAAGAATATTGGTAATGACAGACTTGAAAATGAAAAACGTTGACTGGGTAAATGATCTGTGAACATTGACAGTATCCAGAAAGACTTGCAGATGAGAAACTTTGACTCTGTGTGAATGAACTGTGAACATTGACAATATCCAGGCAGATTCGAAGATGAAAACCATTGACTCTGTGTGAATGAGCTGAGAACATTGACAGTGTTCAGACAGACTGAAATAAGTTTTAATTCTGAACTTTGCTTGTGCATTACGTTTCAACGTTGTTGAAAGAAATTGGGTAAATTTCTTCTTGAGTGGGGGGTTATGTTACGTTGAAACGTGAACGAAAGTATGTCGGAAGCGCGCACGATAGATCTAATCGTTTCGTTTTGCAAAGTATTCAATAATGGTGTTTATTTACCTTTGATTTGAGTTTGCATTGTTGTTAGGAGAGGCTTTGTATAACGTTGATAATTTGCGTTAGTCGATATTATTTGAGAATCTTCTGGATATGCGTGTTTACTCTTGATAGAAATTTCCTGATACATGTAGAAGCAAGAGGTCGTTCTGGAAGATATAAAAATATGTATTGACGTAAGTCAGTGATGACGATCTTTTATTCGATTGGTGGCAGTACGTCATTTTCTACCATGTACGAAATCTTTCCGGAAAAGAGAGAGGTTATTTAATCGTGTGCAGAGTTGCTGTTGAGAGAAAAAGTTGTTGATAGTGATTTGGAAAGTTGCTGTGAAAGTTGTTGAGTTGAATTGAGAATTGTATGCAGTTGTTGGTGTGTGCTGAATAAAAGTGGAAAACTTCATACGTCGACTTTGTGACTTGTATGCTGTTTGGACGGGCTGTGTGAATAAACGAATCTGAGTTACACCCTATCAGGAATTCAAGCATCGGGGCTGAATCAGATACTGATAGAAAACACCAACATCAAACTGAGTGTAACATTCCCCACAGACAACTGTTGCCATAGTCCCCACAGACAACTGTTGCCATAGTCCAATCTGAATGACTAGGACAACGGCAATGGCGACCGCAGTCTTCATGTTAAGAAATGGTCGCAGTTTGCCAAGAGAAGCGGATATGGTGGAAGTAGCAACCTTTCACAGCAGCATTCACATGGTCAGTCATGGTCAGATCAGCATCAATAATGATGCATAAATCTCGAACAGTAGGCGAGAATGGAGTGACAGAGCCTTCAATACTGATGCTGTATACAGAAACCATTCCTATTTTGTTTAGAGAGCCACAGAGTATGGCCTCAGTCTTCTCTTCCTTCAGTTTGAACATTTTTTCACGTCATCCAAGTCCTGATCTTTCCACAGCAGGACTCAATGTTGTAGACTGCCACTGACATGGATTCATCATCTGGATGAAATATACTGTACAGTCCAGAGTCGTCAGCAAAGAGTTGACTTCCCAGGCTATATCTTTCAATAATACGACCAAGCTGCGAAATATAAAGAGAGAACAGAAACGGTCCCAACACACACCCCTGCTGAACTCCACAAGACTGGCGAAAAGCACAAGAAACCGCATTCCGAACGCTAACATGCTGGAAACGATTTTCTAAATAGCTTTAAACATGTTGGCACAATTTCCCCTGGGTCTTTCCTTCATCCACACAGCGCATGCTGCATTAACATTTAAATGACGATTGCAACAGTCACTGTCTGCTCATCTTTCATTTCCTTCACACATCGCATGCTGCATTAACATTTAAATGACGATTGCAACAGTCACTGTCTGCTCATCTTTCCTTCCCTTCACACATCGCATGCTGCATTAACATTTAAATGACTGCAACAGCCATTAATTTATTACTGAGTATCTAACACTGCTGTAGTCTACGCTACCTTAACATGTACACAAAAAGTGCAAAAGTCACTCAGCTACAATCCGCAGGTCGGATGGTCAGTGGGTCGCACGCTCCGTCGATAGGTATTTCACATTTATTGAATCGTTCTTATATAGCGCTTTTCCAGCTCAAGAGCTGCTCAAGGCGCTGGTCGAGACAGGATCTAACTCGAGCAGGCCGAGGTGCTCACTTGCTGCCTTTGGGCGCACTGTCTGACGCCCAGACGACTGAGCACAATCCTGGACGACCGGGGATGGGGGAGAAGGGACCTAGTGCGAGCTGGGTGTATTTGTTTAGCCGGCACTCCCCTGTCTAGTACATGAACGTCGGGATCTTTAAAGTCCGTGCGATGAAGTGTGTGGCGTGCACATATTAAACCTTGGTTTATCCTTTCATCCAAAGGGTAAGGGCGCCACCGTTGCTGCACGTCTGCACCAGTGATGGTTGGTCGAAGAAGAGACGAAGGCGTTGATGGTGTCCACATCCGGTCTCGTAGACGATGTCACAAGGACAGCTCTATCAGCCACATACCAGGAAGTTTCCACTCCGAACCGGCCCGCTGTATTCTAGATACAGCTATACTATTGCAGTAGAAGAGTCCCCCTTACCCAAAGCACCAAAAAACACGTCTTTTCGATCACTCACTCTAGTAATTTCATTTCGACACGCAAACTTCCGGCCTAACGCTAGGGACGTCATAACATCTATTTGTACAAATGTGTACGAAATGCGTTCGTTACAAATGTTTGTATTCTATTTTGTTTTTGTAAACGGGGTTTGATAAATTAGAGTAAAGCTTCAGCGTCCCCTGCATGGGATGCCTAAAATTGTAAAGTGACGGGCTGTTGGAGTGCCTTCATTGTTACCACTAAGGTTGTTTCTGCAGATCTTTTATACGGATCGGGGGCGAGCCCTCTTTCAACTAAGTTGTGGTCCTGATTCGGCTCTTTGCAGTCCGCTGGACCTTATAACCAGTGACTAACTAATTCTTTTGCATACAGCACTGAGCCAACTGCACATCCCATTTGTGTTGAAAACACTTGTGTTGTATTATCTCCAAAATGGCTTTATTGCTATTACTCTTACTATGCAGATACTTTACTTTGCAGATACTTTACTTTGCAGATACTTTACTATGCAGATACTTTACTATGCAGATTCTTTACTTTTTACGATCCTTTATTTTACTATGCAGATACTTTACTTTGCAGAAACTTTACATTGCAGATACTTTACTATGCAGATACTTTACTATGCAGATACTTTACTTTGCAGAAACTTTACATTGCAGATACTTTACTATGCAGATATTTTACTATGCAGATACTTTACTTTGCAGAAACTTTACATTGCAGATACTTTACTATGCAGATACTTTACTATGCAGATACTTTACTATGCAGATACTTTACTTTGCAGAAACTTTACATTGCAGAAACTTTACATTGCAGATACTTTACATTGCAGATACTTTACTATGCAGATACTTTACTATGCAGATACTTTACTTTGCAGATACTTTACTTTGCAGATAGTTTACATTGCAGATACTTTACATTGCAGATACTTTACTTTGCAGATACTTTACATTGCAGATACTTTACTTTGCAGATACTTTACATTGCAGATACTTTACATTGCAGATACTTTACATTGCAGATACTTTACATTGCAGATACTTTACTTTGCAGATACTTTACTTTGCAGATACTTTACTTTGCAGATACTTTACATTGCAGATACTTTACATTGCAGATACTTTACATTGCAGATACTTTACATTGCAGATACTTTACTATGCAGAAACTTTACTTTGCAGATACTTTACATTGCAGATACTTTACTTTGCAAATACTTTACATTGCAGATACTTTACATTGCAAATATTTTACATTGCAGATACTTTACAATGCAGATACTTTACTTTGCAGATACTTTACTTTGCAGATACTTTCCATTGCAGATACTTTACTTACTATTTCCCCTTTTTTTCTGGATTCTTCTCATTCTGGCATTTATTGGAATGACGTAATTGATAAATTGAGAAGCAATGAAAGCATATTGCCTTTAACGATATATCACCTTCATTATCTGAATTATTATTTTTACTGGAAAAGTAGATGCATTCTGATTTACCTATAAATAAAAACGTGGAACCTTTTTTCTTGTTCAGGGCATCTATGTATGGTAATTAATAAACTAAGAGTAAAGCACGAATAATTTACATGTCCACAGTTCAATTTTTTTTGGGTGGGTGGGGGGAGGGTAGTATTGTTATTTTTTATGGTTGAAGTTCAAATTTAAATGGTTAGAGTTGATTGTATGTTTGTATATGTCCATACTTGCGAATGAAGTGGCTTGCAATCACAGTATGTGAAGAGACAAGATAACATAGGAAATTAAATTGGAATTGAGTTATTCCAAGTTCTGAAAGGTCAAGGTCGCTGTCACGTGACGCTGACGTAAGTCAGAATCCCGCGAACATTGTTAGCCCATACGACCCGAGCACACCCCACCCACACACTAAATAAGAACACAAACACCAGTGGTAAGTTAACGAAACAACTCTTTTATTCCCCAAACGTACTAACTACCCACCCGTCCCTCTAACAGCACACACTTCCCTCACTCATACCCACAAGCATACACAACATATTTAACAATAAACAAATGATATTTACAAATGCAATGGTGAAATGAAAATAAACTGATTTATGAAAACTTGTTTATGTATTCGCTCTGTTCAACACTCTGAAAAAAATATGCGCATACTAAGGCCTTTCTTTTTATACTTTCACAACCTATTTACTCAAAGACGTTTAAGTTCTTTTTTTTCCAGATTTCCTTTTCAAACCGAAATCAAACACTCCTTGGCGTAGACCTTCCTGTACAAGATACAGAATTACCACCCCTGAAGACACAGCAACGCATAGGCGGCCCTCACACGGTTCCCATCTGAACCGCACACGGTCCTCAGTACAGGAGGAAGGTAACTCGGCTGGGTGGCTCCTGCGTAGCTGACCAGACCTCTCAGCGTCCAACCCAAGTCGGACCGGAACCAGAATCAGTTCAACCTCAGCCGCTCGGATCGTCTCGGCAGATGTTCAAAACAATCATAATCAGTATCAGTGCACTGAAAATACAGTCAGATATCCTAACATTTGCCAACACGATTATATTTGCCAAAACTGTCACCATCGTGTTGTCTTTACTGTTTCCGCGCACAAACGTCATCATGAATAAAGTTATAACACTGAAACTTTATCAATGTCTATGTTTCATTGTTCATACTTGTTCCGATTCATGATTATTAAATGTCTTTCATCGTATACAATCTTGACTATACTCTCTCCAAATTGTTTACTTTTGCCTTCAACTCTGAGATACTCCAGCACAAATCTTTACTATTCACATCATGCCTTATGAAAATACATAAAAGATTAAATTCAACAATTGTTTAGGTACTAACCACAATCAAACCTTTAATGATATAGCAATGAAAAATACTTCCATTCAATTTATATTTTATTTTAACTGCAGTCATTCCTCTACTAAAATACTTATTAAATTTCCTTTTAAAAATACTGATAATATACTGACAAATTATCTCCCTTGCGAAAATAATGAAAGCAATGTATATGTACAGAATAATTCTCTCCATTCATTTAATAAAACAATTCTACTGCATTCAATAATTTATTTACTATTAAATAAATGATAATAAGAAGAAAAATCCATCATAAAATAACAGAATAAAATCCCCCTATGAATGTTTTACTACCAAACCTATGACTTAACATAATGTCTAACCAATATTGCATTCTACACGCTTACCTATTTACACACTCATACACCAGAGAATGCAGCACGCCACTAAAGAAAAGCATGAGTATTTACCTCCACTGGTGATAAGACCCCAACTGGCACGCAGACAACACAATACACGACAAGACAAGTTGAGGTGTCCTTCAGTCTCCGCCGCACTTCCTCCGGGTCACAGGGCATCCAAGTCAGGGTTACTGAAATGGCCTTGCAGGGGATCCAATAGAGTTTCCACTACTGCTTACTAAGGATATCAAACACATAGATATACGCCTAGTCCTACCCTCGGTGCGGACGTCTGTTCTCTCTGACGCTTTCTGACTGACTGACCTCTATCACTTCAGTACAATACTGTTTGTAACTTTCTAGAATAGTGAACATGCTCAGCAACCGGTCGGCCAGGCCTAAGACGGTTCCCTCTCTCTATATCATTTACATGTGCACTCTTGCTCGGAATTGACAGCTAAACGAGAAATAGCAACTAACTTACGAAAAACACGGGTTTATGTACAGTTAAAAAAAATGTATGGTAGCCGGCGCGTGACAGTCGCTAGGTCCATTATTTTCTAAACCCGTTTTGAGCTTTCTCTAACAATTGAGTCATTCCTATTTGCAATTTCTGAAAGGTGAAGGTCGCTATGTCCATTATTTTCTAAACCCGTTTTGCGCTTTCTCTAACAAATAAGCTTATTGGGTTGTACATAGTTCAAAAGGTGGCCTTTCGTTCCATGATATCGCGTTTCTTCTTTTGATAAAACCGAGGCACAACTCCCAGAAATGAACACTCAGCCAAATGCTAGTTTTCAATGTTCGCCTTTGTGTTGGAGAACAAAAACAACATAACACAAATGTATATCACAATGAGAACACAAACAACATAACACAAATGTATATCACAATGAGAACACAAACAACATAACACAAATGTATATCACAATGAGAACACAAACAACATAACACAAATGTATATCACATTGAGAACAAAAACAGCATAACACAAATGTATATCACAATGAGAACAAAAACAATATAACACAAATAATAAATAATAATAAATAATACAGGATGCTATGTACGCGCCTTTCCCCAAGGCTCAAAGCGCGGCGATCTATACCAACATACACGCTCACCTGTCTCATTTACCCTCACACACACCAAATACACATACATCACTCAAACAGGTGGTGTAAAGGCAGGAAGATCGCTATTAGAAGACGGAAGAAAATCGAATTTTTATTTTTGAAATTTTTATATTGACTGCTTCCTGTACCATTATTGAACAACATAACACAAATGTATATCACAATGAGAACAAAAACAACATAACACAAATGTATATCACAATGAGAACAAAAACAACATAACACCAATGTATATCACAATGAGAACAAAAACAATATAACACAAATGTATTTCACAATGAGAACAAAAACAACATAACACAAATGTATATCACAATGAGAACAAAAACAACATAACACAAATGTATATCACAATGAACAATCTTGGGAAATGGGAGGTAACTTGTCTTTTTGTTTTGTTTTTAGTTAGCTAGAGTTATCCGGGCGGACATGTCTCAGAACATTAGTGGGGCCGGGTAGCTCAGTTGGTAAGAGCGTCTTGCTAGTAACCGAAAGGTCGCTGGTTCGAATCCCGGATTGGTCAACGTGTGATCATATTATTTTCCCCTTTACCAACAACTGGCCCGCTGGTGTCAGTATAAATCGGTCCAGTAGTCACCTATATGCGAAAGTGTCGTGTGACTATAATCTACAAACAACAGAACACTATCAAAGCTACCCCGAGCTGCGAGCTTTTCTTGGGGAAAGAGGAGTGGTGGTTGTCTGGCAGTGCAAGGCCCAACTAGCGGAGCTAGCTAGGACTGCAACTGGAATCAACCTCCGGAAGGATTGATGGAAGACAGAGCAGGAATTTTAGGAGAGAAACTGTGTTCGTTTGGAAAGAATGTCCGCTTGAACGTTAGACAACTCTGGCGCAACATCATGGCCAGCCCCAAGCCGGCCGAAGTTGTTTCCCCTTATATTTCCAAGCATTATCTATTGTGCAAATATGTACGGGTGTCTAGAAATACATGTGAGTGGCTTTCCATCTTCTTCTCTTTCATCTTGCTCGTCGTACCTCTTCCTCCCCTGCGGCCTAACCCCTCATAAAGTGACTGTGAGTCGTGCAACCGTGAAGAAGTGGCCACAGCAATTTCCGTTATTACCTCTAAATGACCGTATCAGTAACGTCTTCAATGGCGTACCAATGACGTGTTAAATGACGTGTATCAATGACCTGTTCAATGAAGCAGCAGTGATAAATGACGTTTGTCAAGTGACGTCACATTACAGTCTTAACAATAAATAGCACTCTTGTGGAAAAAAGAAGTCTCCTCTCTGAAAATCCTTATCGGGAAGAGAGGGAACTATAAACTGATAAAAAAAAAAAAAAAAAAAAAAAGAATCAGGTTATAAGTCTACGTAAGAGTTTTATCAAATTAGATTTTCTTGTTTCCGAAATTAGATATTCTTGTTCTTGTTCTTCTTGTTCTTGTTTTTCTTCGTTTTCTTCTTCGTCTTCAGAGGAGAAACCGTGTTATTTGCTTGTTTTATGTGCTGGCTTCACTGTGCTGCTTTCTATAATTAAATGTAAGGTCTTTCCAAAGAGTGTGTATCCAAACTGTGTGCTAATTATTTATTTTTCAAGATAAACCACTCCACAAATTCGAAAATAAAACGTGTGTAACCTCCGAACACAAACGAAAGATCAAGGTCCGTTTTTTTGCGGGAGTGTTTAGTTTTTGAGTATCTCCATACGAAGAAAAAAAAAAGTTTTCTTGTTGAATTTATTTACCTAAAAATTGTGTTGAGACAGTCGTTTTGTTTATTCTTTTGGATTTAATTATGTTTTAATTTTAAACGGAAAGTTTCAGCTTATTCGAAACTACCATGGATTTGCAGATCGGACTGACAAAAAACATGGCGGAAGTACTCTGAAGGCAAGGACGCCAATACAGAAATCCCTCTTTTGCGGAGTAGTTAGCGTTGCAGTTTTGTATATTAATACTGTTACGAACGAATAAAACATAGAGTGAAATAAAGCATTTGCCTCAGTGTAAATCGGAAAACAGCGTAAAATCACCATTGTACCATTTTCTTTATCACTACAACATAGCCTCACAGAAATACCACATGTACCTGCCAACCACAAAAATAATGCAAATTGCAATCCCTAAACAATGAATTGTTTACGTCAATAATGCATTATATAGCAAAATCTTCTAAATAATACATTATTTAGAAAATTATTTTAAATAATGCATTATATAGGTTTAAAAAAATATATTTATAAACATTTTTAAATAATACATTATTTAACACCATCTGCTAAATAATGCATTATATTTAAATAAATAAGGAATTATTTAGCATCAATACTTATGTCATGATTTATTTACCTAAACAATATATTGTATAGATAAATAATCAATCATTTACGGATAAAATATATTATTTAGAGAAATCTTAAATTGTTTGTAAACAAATGATTATTTAGAAAATATTCTTCTAAATAAAGATTATTTAGCTAAATGATTATTTTAAAAACTATGCTTTTAAATAAAGATTTTTTAGCTGAAAGTTGTAAAAATAAATAATTTACAAAGGGAATTCCATAGTCGTGCGTCATTATTATTATTATTATTATTATTATTATTATTATTATTATTATTATTATTATTATTATTATTATTATTATTATTATTATTATAGTATGTCCAGATAACAGAGAAGAATAAGAAATCCTCCCAATTCTTCAAGAAGAAGTTGAGGCAGCAGTGCAATCGCTGCAGAAGGGGCAGTCAGCGGGAGTGGACAACATACCCGTGGAACTGCTTCAAGCAAGAGGAGAAGTGATGATTGACGCACTCGCCATTATCTGGCAGAGTGGGGTGTGGCCTACACCATGGACCCAGTCGCTTGCCATCACTTTCCCCAAAAAAGGTAACCTTCAGGACTGTGAAAATTACCGCACCATCAGCCTCATCAGCCATCCCAACAAGGTCCTCCTGAAAATAATACTCAACAGGTTGAAACCCCAAGCTGAACAAATCATAGCTGAATAGCAAGAAGGATTCAGGGCAGGGCGAAGTACCACTGAACAGATTTTCAACCTCAAAATAATCTGCGATAAATACCTACAGCAACAACAATATCTATATCATGTGTTCGTAGATTTCAAAAAGGCGTTTGACCGAGTCTGGCATGCAGCTCTTTGGGCAACCATGAGAGTGTACAACATCAGCCCTAAAATTATTGAAATTATCATAGCCTGTATGACAAGGTTACCAGTGCAGTCCTCCACAACAGCGCCATCAAAAACTGGTTCAGAACAACAATCGGTGTGCGTCAGGGATGCCTACTCTCTCCAACACTCTTCAACATCTTCCTAGAGCGCATCATGTCAGATGCCCTTGCAGATCACGAAGGCACAGTCAACATAGGGGGAAGGGCAGTCTCCAACCTTTGTTTTGCGGATGACATTGATGGATTGGCTGGAGAGGAACAATAACTCAAACAGCTGGTACAGGGGCTTGACACCACCTCCAGAGCCTATGGAATGGAAATAAGTGCAGAGAAGACCAAACTGATGAGAACAACACAAATGACATCAACACGGACATCAAAGTCCAAGGCCAATCCCTCAACACAGTGCATTGCTTCAAATATTTAGGAGCCCTTGCATCACACAATGGGTCCCGACAGGAAGTCCTCTCCAGGATCGCACAAACAACTGCTGCCCTGGTGAGGTTGAAGCCAATTTGGAAAGACAGGACCATCAGTCTACATTCCAAGGTAAAACTGCTGCGCTCCCTTGTCATCTCCATCTTCCTATATGCTTGCGAAACATGGACCCTCACAGCAGATCTCCAACGAAGAATACAAAGCATGGAGATGAGGTGCTACAGAAAACTTCTGGGCATTTCCTATACCCAGCACATCACCAACAAACGAAGTCTGAAAGATCATCACACAAGCCATTGGACAACACGATGACCTGCTCACAGTGGTAAAAAAACGGAAACTCCGATGGTATGGCCACGTCACCAGATCATCAGGTCTTGCAAAGACCATCCTGCAAGGCACAGTGCAAGGAGGTAGAAGTAGAGGGAGACCGAAAAAGAGGTGGGAAGACAACATTCGAGAATGGACTGGTTTGACACTGAGCGAAACAATCAGGGTTGCTGAGGACAGGGAAAGATGGAGTACTGTGGTTAAACGATCATCTGTGGTGCCCCTACGACCTCCGAGTTACGGGATAGGAAAGGATATGATAGGATCTGTAAGTGTCCTATCCAATCCTATCCCGTAACTCGGAGGTCGTTGGGGCACCACAGATTATCGTTTTTTCCTTATAGATTCGTCCATTTGCCTGTAAGTGTACTGACCTGAAAGTGGATGTAAGCCATGCGCCAGCAGAAACAGAAGTATAAAATCCTTTTCCATATCCAACTTGTTCTATGAAAAGCACAGGCGGTCCGAGTCCATATCTGTACACCTTTTCCAACAGTTGTCTCCGGACTAAATATTTATAATGTCTAAACATGTAACCAGGATAATAAGAGGAGTTAGTTCTGTGCTGCACGTTGTTGGTGGAACTACCTGCTGTGGGACTTGCGCACTGTCATATATATATATAGAAGCAGTACGCGTGCCCGCCTTGTCGTCATCAAGACGTCAGTAGGTTTTCTTTATCGAAAACCTGGGGGCCCGGGCCTCATTGAAAATCAGTTTACATTGCAGTTTGCTTAGGACTTACACATTTGATTGCACAACAAATGTCGATTCAGCCCCAATGCTTGGATCTTGTGTAACTGGAATTGGTATCCACCCAGGCCCTTTCACTCCGTAACAAGGCAGGAGTCATGGTTATAAAGTTTTCAACTTTATTCAGCAAAAACACTACTAAATGTATTTATTAAATTGTATTTTCGAGATATTTTTTGGTGGTGGGGAGGGTGGGAGGAAGAAGAGTGGGGGAGGGGAAGGTATGAGGTAGGAGGAGAGAGAGGGTTGTAACTGTAAGCCACAAAAGCTGAGGAAGGTAAGCTAGTCCTTCAGGACAACCGTTAGCTGCTTTCAGCATTCAACCTCCACTGAATCAATCATTTGTACCTCAATCAGCAAAAATCCTCATCCGGCTTCCCATTGATGTTGTGACGGTTAATATTCCACGAACTTAATTTTTTGTTTCATCTTTGGCATGCACGTTTTTTAAATGTAATAACTTAGGTTTTATGATCTGTACTCAACTTTCTCTTACCACTCCTTCATTTTGAGATGATTCTGTTTCCTGCCTGCATTGTTTCTGTTTTCAACGCATCGGTGACTTCAACCATGGCATTTAAGAGCCATTAGTTGTTAAATTAAAATATTGAATTGAAATCGAATTGTGTCATTTTTCTTTCCTGGCGACGCCAATTGTTGTATCGTCCATTTTTATATTTCCAGACCTATCTTGACATATCACGAAACAGTCGGGAATCACAACCAGCAAAAATGTCGGTCGGTCGATCGATTGGTCTGTCGGGCCATTAGGAGCTACATCTCATGAACCACTAAACAGATTTTCTTCAAACTTCATAGAAACATTACCATGGTTAGTGGCCATCTTGCTTGCCATCGCATTGGCTCTAACTTAAAGGTCAAGGTCGATTGTGCGAATTCTTTACGAAAAGCGCCTGGAAAAACCTCCGATGGGGCACTTAGCGAAATACATTATTTGTTTTACCACCTTTCGTCATAGTTACTAGCTCGGTCGATATTGTCTTCATGCTGCGTACGCTTGGTTCTGGGTTCCAGTTGGACTTATCCGTAAATTGGGCTTATCCGTAAATTTCTGACAATCGACGCAACTTCTAAACTTGTGAGGTCTTTCATTCTCTCTCGACTTCACTATTGCAACTCTCTTCTTTCTGATCTGATTGCTTCTTCCATCCACCGTCTGCAAAGTGTTCAAGACGCTGCCAACCGCCTCATTCTCAAAAAGAAAAAAAATCTGACCACATCATTCCACTTCTTTGCTCACTCCACTGGCTTCCCATACCGCAAAGAATTCTTTACAAAACCTCTCTTTTCTGTTAAGTGCCTTCATAAACTTGTTATAATCGTAATCACTGTACGCGATGTACTTTTAATATTAAGTCTAATATCACTTAATTGGTGAACATTTCATTGTTAGGGGTTAGAATGTAGCATGCAGGACTTTTATAATTTGATTAGCTACATTCATGTTGTGTACAACTGCTTTTCTGTTGTTTGTGGTGTGGTGTTTTAGTCCCTGAAGTCTTTTGCGTCTTATTGCTTTTGTGCCGCTGTGTTCATGATTACGCAGCTCACACATTTCCTTGTGTTTTCATGGGGACAATAAAGATTCTGCTTCTGGTTTTGATTCTGAACAGACTATACATAAATTGATTGAATTGAATTGAATTGTCTCCCTGGCTCCGCTCCTCCATACCTTTGCGATGATGTCCAACGCTACACACTCTCTCTCTCTCTCTCTCAGGATACCCCTCCACAATCTGTCATCTGTTGGTTCTAGGTCTTTTTCTGTCGTTGGACCAAATGCCTGGAATTCATTACCACTTTCTCTCCGCAGCATACCGAATATCAACACCTTTAAAGTAAACCCCAAAGCTCATTTCTTCTCTAAAACCTTCTCATGATCTGTCTTCAAACTGCTTCTTCAATATTGCCTCATCAGTTTGTGTGTGTACGTGTGCGCGGGTGTGTTTGTGTGAGCGCGCGCGTGCGTGTTTAATACTGACTGTCCCCAGTTCGCTTTGATTTCTCCAATTCCCATACATTCTCTGCATGTATTGTACTAATGTTCAATGAGTGTTTGAATGCGTGATGGAGTGCTTTGAACTGTTCCGGACTAGGAAAAGGGCCTTATAAATATCCTTGTTATTTATATTATTCGAGTCTCGGCTTAGATTTTTTTTTATTATTATTTTTAACAGATGTATATGATATGTGTGGTTGTGGTGGTAGTGATGGAGGTGTTTGTGTGTGTGTTTGTGTGTGTGTGTGTGTGTGTGTGTTAGAGAGAGACAGAGAGAGAGAGAACACAAAACAGACCACAACTCAACACGATTTGTTAAGGTCTGTGGTTGTCCGGGAAAATGTTTTATATTACTTGCCATTTTGTTCCATTTGTTAAAAAATTAATTACTGTTCCGCCATTAACAGACTGCCTTTTCTAACGGGGCCGCAAGGTCACACGGTTCAGCTCAAAGATCATTTTCAAATTCCAAGTGATTGTGACACCACCGGAAAAAAAACTAGGATTGTGTCAAACAATTTCCTATTTCAAAGGAATGTTTTATATTTTATAACTCTGACAAGTCCTTTATGTTTGTGCCTAATAGCAAGGAGTGAAGTGTTGTTAACTGAGGCCCTAAACACATGCTGTTTATTAGTTTCCGAGCGAAGCTGGGGAGGTCTATTCTTTTGTCCGTCCGTCCTTCCGTCCGGAGGTGACTTCTGCGCATTTTAATGGAGGGATTTGTTTGAAACTTGGTATGTAGTGAGAACGTAATGATTCCTACCGGCTGACACAAGTTTATGCATATCGGGCGAAGTCATCATGGTGACATTTGTTTTCCTAATCCCATTTTCTTTCAAACTACCTTTGTAATAGACCATGCTCGAAAGTACGAGGGGAAAGAACTTCGGCTGACTTGCCCGCATGTTGCGCCAGGGTAGTCTAACGTTGGGGCGGGCATTCTTTGCAAAAACGACCACAGTTTCTGGCCTACCATTTGTGCTCTGTCCTCCATCAAACCTTCCTTATCCACCGAAAGGTGGATTTCATTTGCAGTCCTAGCTAGCTCCGCTAGTTCGGCCTTGCGCTTCCAAGCAACCACACCACCCTCCACCATCCCCACCCCTTTTCTGGAAGAAAAGCTTGCAGCTCGGGGCAGCTCGGGGTAGCTCGGGGCAGCGGGGTAGCTCGGGGTAGCTCGGGGCAGCTCGGGGTAGCTCGGGGTAGCTCGGGGCAGCTCGGGGTAGCTCGGGGTAGCTTTGAAAGTGTTCAGAGACCAGATGTCCACCCGGATAACTCTAGGTAACTTTCAAAAAAAAATTCCCCTTATTTCTGAATAAGGCCTAAGAACAAAACTTTTTTTTTTTAAAATCCAATGACGTCATAGTGTGGCGTAATTTTTGTTTAATGTACATATTTGGATTTCATTTTCTTTAAACTTTATATGTAAATTAACGTGTTTAATGTTTAAAAAAAATGTTCAATGTATTATTTAATTTATATGTGCTGTTGTGATTTGTTTTGGTTATTGCCTTCAGTTATTATTTTTATTATTATTATTATATAGAACATAATGATTTGTTTTATTTATTGCCTTCAGTTATTATTTTTATTATTATTATATAGAACATAATGATTTGTTTTATTTATTGCCTTCAGTTATTATTTTTATTATTATTATATAGAACATAATGATCCCTACCAGAAGACACAAATTTTGTTAATTTTAACTTCTTTTTTAAATAAACCTCGCTCGCTTCACTAACCGGAGCAAGTTGCGGCTAGCTAGCTTTAGATACAGGTAACTAAAGTCGTACGCAGTATGTGGGAGGAGCTTAAGACAGTGTTACATGTACCGTGCTAGAATTTAACTCAGGTCACACTGCATGCTTCTGAAAGTACAGCAGTTCAGTCATATCAGACGATTTTTAATAATAATAATAATAATAATAATAATAATAATAATAATAATAATAATAATAATAATAATTTTTCTGTTTGTGTGTTTGTGTATTTGTTGGGATGACGATGATGATGATGATGATGATTATTATTATTATTATTATTATTATTATTATTATTATTATTATTATTATTATTATTATTATTATTATTATTATAAATATAATCATCATCGTCATCTTTATTGATTTAGCGATTTACTCACCACAAGTTATGCAGATTAACCACTGAAGTGCATGCGAGGGAACTCTGCACCCTTTAGGGTCCTGCACTTATTGTTGTTGTTATTGGTAGTAGTAGTAGTAGTAGTAGTAGTAGTAGTAGTAGTAGTAGTAGTAGTAGTAGTAGTAATAGTCCTTTTGTTGTTGCGATGATGATGATGACGATGATGATGATGAGGAGGAGGAAGAGGACGAGGATGATGATGACGATATTCACTTCTACAAGCCATCTATAAATCTTCGTTCTTTGCCTAACACCCTCATGCTACAAATACCCCGCTACAAACTCCTCTGCAGGCTGTGGATCCTTCTCAGCATTGGGCCTTAACTTAGAACTCTCTTTCTCTCTCTTCGCAGCACTCGAACATAGCCACTTTCAAGTCCAACTCCAAAACTCATCTCTTCCTTAAAAATATCTGATCTCCTCTCGTACAGTGCACGGTGCAAGGAGGTAGAAGAAGAGGGAGACCGAAAAAGAGGTGGGAGGACAACATTCGAGAATGGACTGGTTTGACACTGAGCGAAACAATCAGGGTTGCTGAGGACAGGGAAAGATAAAGTACGCTGGTTAAACGATCATCTGTGGTGCCCCTACGACCTGCGAGTCATGGGATAGGATAGGATAGGATAGGATCTCCTCTCCCATCACCAGCATCATTCCTTCTTTTCTTATTCAGACCACCACCGTCACACTATGAAGTCCTCTGGACCCTGTAAGCAATGAATAACTAACTTACTAACTAACTAACGAACTAACTGACCGCATGCCCCTAGCTCCCTCACCCCTAAGCAGCTCTCCCCTACCCCCTCCCCCTCCCTCTTCCTCGTCTTTTATATTTCACTTGTAAATATTCTTTTTGATTTTTGAATTATGTCTTTGCATAATTTATTAGTGTCTTGTTTTTGTTTAACTTCTTTTCGTAAGAATTTAGATGTTAACTTTCAAGTATAAATGCGTGAGAACTGCGCTTTGAACTGAGGTCATTAGGAAAAGGAGCTGTATATAAATACACTTATTATTATTATTATTATTATTATTATTATTATTATTATTATTATTATTATTATTATTATTATTATTATTATTATTAGTATTAGTATTATTATTATTATTATGGTGATAATGATGAATGTGAAAATATACGGATTTAAGTTTTCTGGGATCAGTTTCTGTCTCTGTCTGTCTGTCTGTCTGTCTGTCTGTCCGTCTCTCTCTCTCTCTCTCTCTCTCTCTCTCTCTCTCTCTCTCGAAGTGTGTACTAGAGTAGTCTAGTCTTTGCTGGCATGATAGTCTGCGCTGTACATTCAGTCTTTGCTAGAGTTAATTTATTTTTGTCCCACCGCCGTAGCTCAATGGGTAGAGCGTTCGCCTGGCACACCGATGACCCAGGTTCGAATCCCGTGGTGGGCGATATAAAATGTGGCCATTTTCACTGTCCAGTTTAGCAGTATGATTGCTTTGGTGGTTCAGTGTTGATTCAGGTCCCTATCCATCTTTCCCTGGGATGGTTATCCCCGTCTGCCATATCGCCAATGGTGGGTGTAGACGTTAAACCTCAATGTTCATTCCACGGAAGTGAAGAATCCATGGTTCATTCATTCAATTTATTTTCTTTGTGTATATTCAGTCGTTGTGTATATATTCATAGTCTGTGCCAATACTCCGGTAGGACCAATAACACAGACTGGAGTGGGCATACTGAGAAGGTATTATTATCCTGTCTCAGATTCTATGGAATCTGAGTCAAGATAAGAACTTATCAATTTGTCCTAGATATGTTTTAAAAGGTGTTATATATTATTCAAAGTTTACACTGGATGTTGACACAGGTCAGCTGTAAAGGACTTGCTTAGTCTTGTCATCACACGACGCAATGGCGCCATTGTTTACATTTGATGCGTGTGCAAACTGCAGTAAGGTTGGATCGTATTTAATTAAAGCACCGTTAAAAGACATTAACAAGTAAACAAAACAAAAAAAATTCTGGAGCAGCACTTAAAGCTCAGAAATACGTGGGAGTTTAGAGGACACAAATCACCTGCACACGAACTGACAGTGAATAAACACAATAAAATAAGTTCAACAAGAGGCCATTTTCTTTTCTTTTCTTTTCTTTTCTTTTCTTTTTCTTCTAAATTTACAATATATATAGTCTAATTAACTATAGACAATAGGTACTGCCTCTTTTGGTCTAATTAACTATAGACAATAGGCACTGCCTCTGTTGGTCTAATTAACTATAGACAATAGGCACTGCCTCTGTTGGTCTAATTAACTATAGACAATAGGTACTGCCTCTGTTGGTCTAATTAACTATAGACAATAGGCACTGCCTCTGTTGGTCTAATTAACTATAGACAATAGGCACTGCCTCTGTTGGTCTAATTAACTATAGACAATAGGCACTGCCTCTGTTGGTCTAATTAACTATAGACAATAGGTACTGCCTCTATAGGCACTGCCTCTGTTGGTCTAATTAACTATAGACAATAGGTACTGCCTCTGTTGGTCTAATTAACTATAGACAATAGGCACTGCCTCTGTTGGTCTAATTAACTATAGACAATAGGCACTGCCTCTGTTGGTCTAATTAACTATAGACAACAGGCACTGCCTCTGTTGGTCTAATTAACTATAGACAACAGGCACTGCCTCTGTTGGTCTAATTAACTATAGACAACAGGCACTGCCTCTGTTGGTCTAATTAACTATAGACAACAGGCACTGCCTCTGTTGGTCTAATTAACTATAGACAACAGGCACTGCCTCTGTTGGTCTAATTAACTATAGACAACAGGCACTGCCTCTGTTGGTCTAATTAACTATAGACAACAGGCACTGCCTCTGTTGGTCTAATTAACTATAGACAACAGGCACTGCCTCTGTTGGTCTAATTAACTATAGACAACAGGCACTGCCTCTGTTGGTCTAATTAACTATAGACAACAGGCACTGCCTCTGTTGGTCTAATTAACTATAGACAACAGGCACTGCCTCTGTTGGTCTAATTAACTATAGACAACAGGCACTGCCTCTGTTGGTCTAATTAACTATAGACAACAGGCACTGCCTCTGTTGGTCTAATTAACTATAGACAACAGGCACTGCCTCTGTTGGTCTAATTAACTATAGACAACAGGCACTGCCTCTGTTGGTCTAACTAACTATAGACAACAGGCACTGCCTCTGTTGGTCTAACTAACTATAGACAACAGGCACTGCCTCTGTTGGTCTAACTAACTATAGACAACAGGCACTGCCTCTGTTGGTCTAACTAACTATAGACAACAGGCACTGCCTCTGTTGGTCTAATTAACTATAGACAATAGGCACTGCCTCTGTTGGTCTAATTAACTATAGACAACAGGCACTGCCTCTGTTGGTCTAATTAACTATAGACAACAGGCACTGCCTCTGTTGGTCTAAATAACTATAGACAACAGGCACTGCCTCTGTTGGTCTAATTAACTATAGACAATAGTCCAGGAGAAAACATGTTCCCCTTCGTTATAGCCGAAGTTTGTTGAACGTGTATCCGACGGTTAGTGGAAAAACTGTGGTTTTGTATTCATTATATCGGTCGTGTCTCTAAAATGAGTCTTCGATGTAAGATTTACAACCCAGAACAGGTCAAACACGTATTCTCATCGTCTTAGTCATCATGTCAGATGAAAGAGGGGGAGAGAGAGAAGTCGAAGTCGATTAATAGGATAATAGCATTAGGTCATATGGACCTGTCTTACAGCTCTGTCAACAGAGAGAGACAGACAGAGAGACAAACAGACAGACAGAGAGAGACAGACAGACAGACAGAGAGGTTTAGCCCCCATGTGTGGTATTGAGGAAGCAGTTACCCAATGGCTAAATCCGCCAAGCAGTGGGTAATTCCCTACTGTACTTACGGCTTCGCGGATGTATCCACTGGGCAAATGCGTCCTGGGGTGGTATTCATGACCGTTGGTTAAGGCTTAACCAATGTTGGTAAAATTAACGACGTTGGTTAAGCTGGAAATTTTAAATTCACGAGGCCTTAGCAGAGTTAACGACGGTTGCTAACCATGGTTATTTTAACGGAGGGGGGACCACCCGATAACCAATGGAACACTGGTTAAAAATGGCGGCCATCGTTTGGTGGCAACTTCGACAGAGACGAGCTCCGAGGAGAGAGAGAGTATTTCGCGACAGAAGTAATCCACTTGACAAATTTGATGATGTGGAACTGGTATCAAAATTTCGTTTTCGTCGGCATGATATCATCACGTTAACGAACGCGGTAGACAGACTGAAACTGTGTGATCGGCAAGGCGTTTTGTCACCACTTTTACATGTGTGTCTCACTCTTTGTTTTTATGCCTCTGGCACCTTTAATAATCTGTCATATTAATAAAACGGGTTAATATTATTATTATTAAAATATTGTTGTTGGATTTTGACTGGTGATGTGTAGGCTTATTGTGTATCTGTATAGTTTATACTCGTAGGGTAATGCAACCCTACGAAATAAAGACAACATTTCAAGTTCCAAACTACCCAGAAACGGCAGAAATTGAACCTCAGTCTAAAAACAAAATGTAGGCCTAACATTACAAACTACAAAGTGATCAAAAGTGATTTCTCTCCTTTCACCCCAACAAAAAGCTCGCTCTCCTTGCTCACTATGATATCCAGCATGCTGTCGGTAGGCTTGCTAATCACGCCACCATTGCCAGACTTTAATCGTGCGGCTGCACGATTCCGATGGGTTATAGGCCTATTTTGTTGACGAAAGAAGGAAAACAGCTGCTTGAATTATGCCCCCTTACGGATATTCCCGCACAGCCCAAAAATAGCCTTGGTTAAGTAACAATGCGTGGACACTCGCTCATGAATAGCGATCTGCTAAACGATGGTTACAAAACCAATGTTGGTAACGTTAACCATCGCCTATAATTTAACTGGCTATGAATTCCACCCCTGAACACCAACCCTGGATCTCCTAAGTTGAGGTGTATATGTGTACCTGTGTGTGCTCCTTCAACTACGTGTGCTTATACTGTTTTATGTGGAAGTGGCAGAGAGAGAGAGAGAGAGAGAGAGAGAGAGAGAGAGAGAGAGAGAGAGAGAGAGAGAGAGAGAGAGAGAGAGAGAGAGAGAGAGAGAGAGAGAGAGAGAGAGAGAGAGAGAGAGAGAGAGAGAGAGAGAGAGAGAGAGAGAGAGAGAGAGAGAGAGAGAGAGAGAGAGAGAGAGAGAGAGAGAGAGAGAGAGAGAGAGAGAGAGAGAGAGAGAGAGAGAGAGAGAGAGAGAGAGAGAGAGAGAGAGAGAGAGAGAGAGAGAGAGAGAGAGAGAGAGAGAGAGAGAGAGAGAGAGAGAGAGAGAGAGAGAGAGAGAGAGAGAGAGAGAGAGAGAGAGAGAGAGAGAGAGAGAGAGAGAGAGAGAGAGAGAGAGAGAGAGAGAGAGAGAGAGAGAGAGAGAGAGAGAGAGAGAGAGAGAGAGAGAGAGAGAGAGAGAGAGAGAGAGAGAGAGAGAGAGAGAGAAGAGTTATTATTTTTTTGTAAGCTAACGTGCACTTTTATTCATATAGATGTTTCTGTTTTCTCATTGTATTATTTTTTTAATGCACTAGTGTTCTTTTACGCATATATTGATGTACCTTCCTGTGTGTGTGTGTGTGTACGCGCGCGCGTGCATGCGTGCTTCCTTTCTGTTAGCATTGTGTATGATAACTGGCTTGCCTATGATATACAAATGTCCATTATTTATATTTTATATGCCAGGTGTGATTGTGTCCAATGTTGCTACGGTGTCTGTCAGATTTTGTTAAGAAGTTGAAGTATTATTATAATATAATATTTTATGTTATGACTGTAGGAATTATAATATTTACCCAAGTTGTGTGTGCGTGCGTGTGTGTGTGTCTGTCTGTCTGTTTACCAACATCAAGGCAATGTTCAATATCAATGTACCTGTTGTCATGTGGCTGAATAATCTGTATTCTGTATTCTGAGTGAAGGTGGAATGTCAAATTCCTTGGTAACCAGGTAATATCAGCTTTTTTTGTTGTTGTTGTGAGGATGCGCTCCCACGTGCGATATTATTTGAAGTTCTCTATCACAGTGAGCTAAATTCATTGTCGTATTGCGGCCATGTTTTTAACCCTTAGGAGAAGATCGGGGTGATCTATCGGCCCTAACTGTCTGTGCCAAAAAGACTTAGGGCCCTTGATGAGAATCGCCTAGAAATCGCTCTCAAAGAACGAAACCATTTAATCGGATGCTTCGTGTCTAAGAACGAACTTCCCATCTTGTAAATGATCGTTATCGGTGATCGTTTTGACGGGTTCCGAACTATTTCCCAGTGGATTTATTGTGACAGTGTGAAAGGTGTATGACCACCACCCATCGTCCACCATAGCAGTGAAATAATGTCAGCTGTTTTGTTCTTCTGTGAATAATTTGAAAGCGAACTTCTGTTGGAGGAAAACGTTGGTAACAACTTTGTATATTTTCACAAAATAGACACTCATTTACTTTATTCTGTGATACATTTTGAAAATTCAGTCTATTTACTTTCAGAAAATCTAAACTTTCTTATACTTGTGAGAAGTTCCTGGGTGCCAGGAACAAAACGAAAACGTTAGACCTGTCACTTTCTGTCTGATTTTAAAATGACATCTTCTTTTAAACTAGTATTTTGCAAAATGGCGTCGTCTCCAAAGGGTTACGAAGAAACATGCCCATAATTAGTTAGTCGATGTTTTTAGGGTACATATCCATAAAGCGTGTGCTTTTTCTACAGACAAATACTTTCGACCCTCTTCGGTTTGCATACAAACCCAGCCGTAGTACTGACGACACTACTCTGACTCCTCTCCACAATGCTTATGATCATTTAGAGACCTCTGGCTCCTTTGTCCATATTCTATTTATAGACTTTTCTTCTACTTTCAGTACCATACAACCACACCTCATGGCTCATAGGCTTCTATCTTATACTGTCCCTCCCGGACTCGTCCTATGGATCGTTCCATTTCTTGTGTCCAGATCCCAGGTCGTCTGCTTCCTTTCTGCACTCTCATCTGTGAAACAAACGTCTACAGGAGCTCTTCAAAGCATAGTTCTTTTGCCGCTACTTTTCACTCTCTACACAAATGACTGCCGTGGTAGGCCTACTGAGGCCACACCAGTCATAAAGTACCGGGACGGTTCTGCCCTTGAGGACCTTTCCAACTCAGATTCTGTCTATTTCTGCAGTTGATAGGTTCAGTTCTTGTTGCAAGCAGAACTTTTAGAACTTCAATGAATGAACATTGAGGTTTAACGTCTACACCCACTATTAGCGATATTGCAGACGCATAATCATACTGCTAAAACGGACAGAGACAAATGGCCACTTTTTATTACGGCCACCACGGGATTCGAATTGGGGCGGCCCGCTAGCACATTGGATAGTGAGTCGGGCTCCTATGCCGAATGTCGCGGGTTCAAACCCCGCAATGGACGAACTTAGGTACGAGTCTGTTCAGGACACCGGGGTTTTTTCCCGAGTACTCTGGTTTCCTCCCTCCCTTCAATAATGGTATCGGATGCAGTCAATCTACATCTCCGAAATAAAATGTGATTTCTCTTCCGTCTTCTGTCATAGCGATTTCTTCAGATCGCCGCTCTTTTGAGTTCGATTGAAGAAAAAGCGTGTGGTAGCATCCTGCATTGTTATTCCTGTATTATTATCAATACACTGGCCCGTTATCCCAGCTGCTTGCCGCTGAAGTCTCCAAACAAGCGCTGATGTTGTAGCCATTGTGCAACGTGCCATCACTTAGTACACACTACTGATGTTGTAACCATTGTGCAACGTGCCATCACTTAGTACACACTACTGATGTTGTAGCCATTATGCAACGTGCCATCACTTAGTACACAATACTGATGTTGTAGCCATTATGCAACGTGCCATCACTTAGTACACACTACTGATGTTGTAGCCATTATGCAACGTGCCATCACTTAGTACACACTACTGATGTTGTAGCCATTGTGCAACGTGCCATGACTTAGTACACAATACTGATGTTGTAGCCATTGTGCAACGTGCCATCACTTAGTACACAATACTGATGTTGTGGCCATTGTGCAACGTGCCATCACTTAGTACACAATACTGATGTTGTAGCCATTGTGCAACGTGCCATCATTTAGTACACAATACTGATGTTGTAGCCATTGTGCAACGTGCCATCATTTAGTACACAATACTGATGTTGTAGCCATTATGCAACGTGCCATCACTTAGTACACAATACTGATGTTGTAGCCATTGTGCAACGTGCCATCATTTAGTACACAATACTGATGTTGTAGCCATTGTGCAACGTGCCATCATTTAGTACACAATACTGATGTTGTAGCCATTATGCAACGTGCCATCACTTAGTACACACTACTGATGTTGTAGCCATTGTGCAACGTGCCATCACTTAGTACACAATACTGATGTTGTAGCCATTGTGCAACGTGCCATCACTTAGTACACACTACTGATGTTGTAGCCATTGTGCAACGTGCCATCACTTAGTACACAATACTGATGTTGTAGCCATTGTGCAACGTGCCATCACTTAGTACACAATACTGATGTTGTAGCCATTATGCAACGTGCCATCACTTAGTACACAATACTGATGTTGTAGCCATTATGCAACGTGCCATCACTTAGTACACAATACTGATGTTGTAGCCATTGTGCAACGTGCCATCACTTAGTACACAATACTGATGTTGTAGCCATTGTGCAACGTGCGATCACTTAGTACACAATACTGATGTTGTAGCCATTGTGCAACGTGACATCACTTAGTACACACTACTGATGTTGTAGCCATTATGCAACGTGCCATCACTTAGTACACAATACTGATGTTGTAGCCATTGTGCAACGTGCCATCACTTAGTACACAATACTGATGGTCTAGCCATTGTGCAACGTGCCATCACTTAGTACATACTACTGGTGTTGTAGCCATTATGCAACGTGCCATCACTTAGTACACAATATTGATGTTGTAGCCATTGTGCAACGTGCCATCACTTAGTACACAATACTGATGTTTTAGCCATTGTGCAACGTGCCATCATTTAGTACACAATACTGATGTTGTAGCCATTGTGCAACGTGCCATCACTTAGTACACAATACTGATGTTGTAGCCATTGTGCAACGTGCCATCACTTAGTACACACTACTGATGTTGTAGCCATTGTGCAACGTGCCATCACTTAGTACACAATACTGATGTTGTAGCCATTGTGCAACGTGCCATCACTTAGTACACAATACTGATGTTGTAGCCATTGTGCAACGTGCCATCACTTAGTACACACTACTGATGTTGTAGCCATTGTGCAACGTGCCATCACTTAGTACACACTACTGATGTTGTAGCCATTGTGCAACGTGCCATCACTTAGTACACAATACTTGTCAAGTGTTTTATGAAAAAAGTTGTATTTGTTGTCTTTATTTATCTTTTGCTTGAGTACAAACACGCCTTATGGACATCAGTCCGCCTTCTCTCTCCATGATCGATGGGACAATCTTGTTTGCTTCATTGATTACATCTTGGATTGGTTTCCTAAAATAACTAACACTATCTGTCTGTGTGTCTGTCGGTTGGTTTGTCTGTGCCTCTATCTCCTCCATCCCCCCCTTCTCTCTCTCCCTTTGCCCCCTCCTTTCTGTGTGTGTGTGTGTGTGTGTGTGTTTGTCTCTCTCTCTCTCTCTCTCTCTCTCTCTCTCTCTCTCTCCCTCTCTCCATCCCTTTCCCGCTCTCTCTTTCTCTCTTTCTCACCCTCCCTCCCTCTTTCTCTCTCCCTCCTCCTATCCAGTATTTGGTCAAGGCTTCCTGAAATAAAAGATATGATCAACATAGTTAAGAGGCTCATCGATCTTTTATCTCTTAAAGTTTTAAAAGCACTTTTTCCACAGTAACCTGATATGGTGTCAGCCCCTCTTTATTCCTCTCTACCTCCCTCCCTCCCACACACACACACATGCACACACAGCTACACAAACATTCACCGTCTCTCATTTAGGAGATAGAGGAGGAGAATACGATTGTCGCTGTTCTTTTGTTATTATCAGTAATAGAGCTGCATGATTTTGTGATTGACTTCAGCATGACCTTGACTTTGTTAGGACGTCGTAAACCCAAGTGGTCAAAGTGTGCGGGAAAGTAGTGGGCGTGCAGCAGAATAGTCTGAATGAGTTGTATCAATGTCCTGTTGTACAAAAGGATAGGATGACTGCGGGAGACACTACACATGTTCTGGCCAAATAATATGACGTTCTCCCCTCTGGACGCCGTTTCCGTGTACCCAAGTGTTCCTCTGTACGAACCAGATCTAGCTTTGTTTCCAAATCCATCCAACTATTAAACAAACGTTAATATGTGTCTCTCAGAATGAATAGAAGTGTGGTATGGCGTGCTAAGTGTGTGTGTGTGTGTGCGTGTGTGTGTGTGTTGGATTGTCTTAATTTTGTTTACCCTCCAACTGTTTTTAATTGGGGATTATAGTCCATGTATTTTTTCAACCATTTAATGAGTGAATGTTTGTAATTGCCTTTTCCTATACATATATTGCAATTTGTTGTAGTAAGTTTACTTTCAGCAAAGCATGTCTTAATTTCTCTGTTTGAGATAATAAAGTATTCTTGAATCTTGAACCTTGGTTTAAAAAAAAAGCTTGTAATGTTCCTTTGGAAGCGACGCTGTGATACTTGTAAACCTTAATCCCTTTCTCATGCTGTTATCTATTCATTACTTCTTACCTCAGTTTGACCTTGATCTTGTTGCAGCGTCGGAGTACCACCTGTGTTACGACTGTAAGACCAACAGTGGACAGGCAGACGATTTCTGCAGTGATCCTTTCAACGCCTCGCACCCCTCTGCAGGGATGGTGCAGTGCGACAATGACCAGTTTTGTACCAAGTGGGTCGCCAAGCTGCAGACAGGTGAATTGAACTCATTATTTTCACCTTTACTTGCAGTTTCACAACAACCAGCTCCGCACGAAGATACCATCAGGGGAGTTATTATGGACATGACCTTGGCCTAAAAATCGTTTACAACGTTCCTATCCTATCCTATCATATCCCATAACTCTGAGGTCGTAGGGGCACCACAGATGATCGTTTAACCAGCGTACTTTATATTTCCCTGTCCTCGGCAACCCTGATTGTTTCGCTCAGTGTCAAACCAGTCCGTTCTCCAATGTGTCCTCCCACCTCTTTTTCAGTCTCCCTCTTCTTCTACCTCCTTGCACTGTGCCTTGCAGGATGGTCTTTGCAAGACCTGTTGATCTGGTGACGTGGCCATACCATCGGAGTTTCCGTTTTTTCACCACTGTGAGCAGGTCATCGTGTTGTCCAATGGCTTGTGTGATGGTCTGTCGGACTTCGTCATTGGTGATGTGCTGGGTATATGAAATGCCCAGAAGTCTTCTGCAGCACCTCATCTCCATGCTTTGTATTCTTCGTTGGAGATCTGCTGTGAGGGTCCATGTTTCGCAAGCATATAGGAAGATGGAGATGACAAGGGAGCGCAGCAGCCTTACCTTGGAATGTAGACTGATGATCCTGTCTTTCCAAATTGGCTTCAAGCTCGCCAGGGCAGCAGTTGACAAGGTTCAGTGTGAGATGAGTAATTTCTTAGCCAAGTGAGTCACAAAGCAGCGAACAGGCGGACTGAAGGTCATGGCCTGGGTGTGGCCTTGACTTCTAATATGATCTGTGAGTACTCTTCCTCAGCCGGCATGGCCCTGACCTGAGTGATTTCAACACTTTGTTACACGGCCATGGCCGATTCAGCCGCGATACTGGAATCTTGGGTAACTCCATTTCGTTATCCACTGCAGCCAACAAGCCCGGAATCATCGTTATGAGGTTCTCCAACTTAATCCAGCAAACAGCATCAACAACTTCATACAAAATCTATTTCCCAAAACTCCTCTGCCTCTGCCAAGCTGACAGTGCGCTAGTAATAGGAAGGCCTAGTTTATAAATAAACTAGACAAACGCAGAACGTTCCAGAATGACACAATCAAATTAAAACTCGTCAGCGGAGTTACGCAGTCTAACGTCAATAGCACTTTCTATAATCATCTCGAATCTTCGATCAAATAACCACAACAGTTTAACCGACGGAAACAACTCAACATTACATAAGACCTCTCCAGCAGCGGCATAGATCAAGGATAAGGGAACACTATTATTGCACACCTGGTGCATGAACACGATAATAATTGAAATTAAAGTGAGCGCCTCAATCGTAAAGCATTTTTATCTATAAAATGGCATGCTGGTGAAACTCGTTTAGCTTTACTGAGTGTGAGAGAGAAGGTACTTTGAATAGGAATCGCATTAATTAATTTTGTTTCCTGTTGTTGCTGTTGCTGTTGTTTTGTAAAACGGATAGTGAATACATGTGTGAGTATTCGAGTCTTTGCGCTATATAAACATAATCCGTTGTTGTTGTTGTTGTTGTTGTTGTTGTTGTTGTTGTTGTTCTTCTTCTTCTTCTTCTTCTTCTTCTTCCTCTTGTTGTTCTTCTTCTTCTTGAAGATGGTGGTTGTCACCGAGGGTTTTCTCCGGGCACTCCGGTTTCCTCCCTCCCTTCAATAATGGTACAGGACGCAGTCAATATAAAAATTTCAAAAATAAAAATTCGATTTTCTTTCCGCCTTCTAATAGCGATCTCCCTGCCTTTACACCACCTGTTTGAGTGATGGATATGTGTTTGGTGTGTGTGAGGGTGGATGAGACAGGTGAGCGTGTATGTTGGTATAGATCGCCGCGCTTTGAGCCTGAATGATTTGGGGTAAAGCGCGTATAGCATCCTGTATTATTATTATTATTATTATTGTGGTTGTTATTTGTTTGTTGTCGTGCACTAATTGTTTTAATGTGTGTGTCCAGGAGCCTTGCAGACCCAGCGAACCTGTTCCAGCAAGTTACAGCTGGAGCTGAAGATTTACACGGTGTGCATGACAGAGTCCGGCAGTGATGAAGGTCACCTCTGCTTCTGTGAAGGTGAACTGTGTAACGCCGCCACGTCACTAGCGCCAATGACGTCATGGATATGTGCGGTCATGGTTGCGTCATTTCTTGACGGCAGAGGAATTATTGACGCGCTGGCATCGTGACGTCACGAGAGGACTTGTTTGTGTTTGTTTTGTGACGTCATGAAAAGAATTTTACTTTGTAGGTGTATGAAAATCGGTTGTTGTGGTGACATCACTCTATTGTTTGAAAAAGGTTAGGCCTAGTTATTTAGGGTGGCTTTAGCGGTGTTGACATGAGACTTATTTTTCCCAACAAAACAGTTTATTCTGCTGACATCATTAAAGTCACCCGTTATCTTTTTGCATTTTTTAACGACAGGACGTGTATAGTTGATGATTTGTGACATGTGACATCATAAATATGTGTTTGACGTCATCTTCCTACACGGACCAATAATCCTGGAATACCATGGATCTTTCATGACATTGTTGGGAGACTTACACTCATCTCCTGCTGCTATGCAAGACTTCAATACTCACATGATGACGTGTTTTTGTTGTTGTTATGAATTGCATCAAGTTGCAACTCTGACGTCAGACAAGTAGTTTATGAAGTTGAAGATGCTATTTCTGTCCTTGGAAAGAAAAACTCTGCTGTAGGAATTGATGGGATATCATACACTTTGTTATCTCATCTTCCCTTAAGGTGGATGCACTTTTTGCATAGTATAATAAAAAAATGCTGGGAAACTTGGATTTTGCCTGATGTATGGAAATCCTCTATTGTGATACCAATTGTAAAAGCAGGAAAGCCTCGATCTGATCCAGCTAGTTATAGACCAATTGCTTTAACGTCTCATGTTTCTAAACTCATGGAAAAAATAATATTAGATAGATTAGTGTATTATTGTGATAAAAATAATGTTATACCAAATAATCAAGCTGGCTTTAAGAAAGGCAGGTCAGTCCATGATCATTTAGTTAAATTAACTACAAATATAAAACAGCAATTCGCTAAGAAAAAAAGTGTACTAGCGACCTTTTTTGATATTAAAAAAGCGTATGATCGAGTGTGGCACTCTAGGCTATTGTATAAAATAAAAAAGATAGGACTCTCTGGGAATATATATAATTATATACAAAATTTTCTTCAAGGAAGAAATATTAAAGTCAAAGTTGGAAATTCATATTCGATCTCTCATAATACAGATATGGGGATTCCGCAAGGATCTATTGTGTCTCCTCTTTTGTTCAATATACTGCTATATGATTTACCAAAAGTAGTTAATAACAAATTTACATTAGTTCAGTATGCCGATGATATTGCTTTGTGGTGTAATGTTTCACTTAGAAAGAAAACGTCAATGTTTGAAATCAATCATATTAATAAAGTTTATCAGAATGAAATAGACAATATAAGCAATTATATGAAGATTAATGGTTTGGAATTATCAAAGGAAAAAACAAATATGATATTATTTAATAATGGTCAAAGTCCTAGAATTATGCCTGAGATAGTTTTAGACGGTAAAGAACTACAATATGTGACTGAAGTAAAATTTTTAGGCGTGTATTTAACTTCAAAGTTGAATTGGAAGAAACATATTGAATATTTATTACAAAAAGCAGTAAAAAGTTTAAATTTAATTAAAATCATTAGCAAGCAGATTTGGGGGCAAGATGTGAAGACTTTGGTTCACATAGCATGTGCTTTGGTTCGTTCAAAATTATGTTTTGGACAAGAAGTTTATTTTTCTGCTTCATGTTGTCATCTTCAAAAATTATATAGTTTAGACAGTAAAGCCATAAAATTTGCTCTTGGAGTTCCTGTACACACTAGAACAATAGATGCTTATAAAACAGCAGGTGTTCTACCATTAGATCAATATAGGAAATTAGCATGCACTAAATATATAATACGATCAAAAGCTGTTGATAATTTTACGAATCATGAATTTTGTATTAGATCTGATATTGAGTTTCCTAAAAGAGCTAGACACATTAAAAGCCTTATTACCATAGCAACTTATACACAAGATCTTCTTCAGGAATGTCAAATTACTCATGAAACAGTTGCTACACGTGTAATAACACCTCCTATCCCACCTTGGGAATTAAAAAAGGCGAATTTTGATTATGATTGTAGTGCTGTATCAAAACATTCAGATAAAAATATGGTAGCCATAGATGCTCGCATAAATTTAAATGAAAAATATAATAATAGTTTAAAAATTTTCACTGATGGTTCAGTACTAGAATCAGAAAATGCGGGGTCTGCTTTTGTCATTCCCGATTTGAAAATATGTGAGTCATTTCATTTAGGTAAAGGGTTTTCAATTTTTACAGCAGAATTGATAGCTATTTTAATGGCTTTAAATAAACTTGTTAGCTTGCCTACTGTTTTCTATAGTATAGTAATGTGTGTGGATTCACGGTCTGTTTTACAGGCTTTAAATACTACAAATAGCAAGGAACGACAAGAAATACTTTATGAAATCAAACATGTTGTTCATTGTTTGATTATAAATGGAACAGAAGTTAATTTCTGTTGGATACCATCACATTGTGGTTTTATCTTTAATGACTGGGCAGATCGAGAGGCAAAGAACGGTGCTCTGAACTTGAATTCAGTTACTGTTCACATACCTTTATCTACTAAAGAAGCAATCAGCAGACTAGAAAAAGCAATTTTTAAAAAATACAATTATTCACCCCAATATTCGTTACATGTTGGTTTTTCAAGACCTGTTGTAACATTAGCATATAGAATTCTTTTAAATTCATTACGAACTAAGTTTTGTAAAAATATTTGTTGCTCTTGTAATAGTGCTTTTTCACTGGTTCATATACTGTTTAAATGCACTGATTTTGACTTTTTACTACCAGTGGAAATGAAAAACATTAAGATATTAAGTGATTTAAATTTTTCAGTATGTTTAAAGCTTGCGAAATGTTTTATTTATTTATCTGTTGGAAGATTTATGTAGAATTCTTTTTTCAGTGACTATAGTATGTGTAAATTAAATCATAGAGGTATGGGGAGAGAGAGAGAGAGAGAGAGAGAGAGAGAGAGAGAGAGAGAGAGAGAGAGAGAGAGAGAGAGAGAGAGAGAGAGAGAGAGAGAGAGTTTTTTTTTTCTCAGTTGTTCTTGTTAATAAGTTGACTTTTTGATATAGTTAATTATTTTACATTTGTTCAGTACTATGTTCGTTTTCTTATTTTCAATGTCTAAATCACTTAGGTGAATAATAGACAATAAATGAGTAACACACACACAAGTAGTTTATGACATTTACTTGACGTCACTTGTTAAAGTTTTGTAAGCCAATCACCAATGGTGTGGACTGAACTCAGTGGTATAATAATAAAATAAAATGGTTGATGTTGAACGGGTTGCAGCCCACAGTCGAAGCAATTCATTGCATGGTTGTTCGTATTGAATTAGCCCCATTGTGGGGGTGTCGGGGGTTTCAGTATAAATAGCATCCCCACTTTCTGGAAATTTAGTGCTTTAAATCCCCACTGTCACTGTCTTTCTCCTTTAATTTGTTCTTTCTCATTCCTACTCTTTTCAATCAATCTACTAAACTATCTTCTTCTTCGCTAGACCAGTCACCTACCTCTTTTCTTGAAAACTCTTCCGGGACAAATCTCCTCATTTGTGTGTGGGGTCTGTTGGATCAGCTTGGGAATATTGGATGCTTTCTGCCAATGGTTACTAGGGCTTCCTATGATGTTATTATTTAGCAATGTAGGCATTTTATATGTATGTGTTTTTTTGATATTATATAATGATGTTTGTATTCTATTTTGTTTTGTAAACGGGGGTTCGATAACTTAGAGCATAGCCTCAGCGTGCCCTGCGTGGGATGTCTTTATTGTAAAGTGACCGGCTAGTAGATTGCCTTCAGTGTTACCACTAGGGTTGTTTCGGCAGATCTTTTATGCGGATCAAGGGTGAGTCCTCTTTCACTTCTCCGGTCCTGATTTGGCTCGGAAGAGGCCGCTGGACCTAAAGCAATAACCATGTAATGTAATGTATTGAATTAGATCAATCCATTGTATATATGTGCGGATGTTTTGCAATGATTGTATACATCACAACATAGGCGCTCGACATACGTGGTATTCTCTACACACCTCAATTATTGTAACCATGGCAAGCGCATTTGCGCCAAGGATGATTTATTTATTTTTAAGAACGGCAGTAGCTCCGTGGTACAGCGTGATGAATGCAATTCATGGGCAAGATGTACAATCCCAATTAGTGGTGGAATCAAACGGTGACTGCCTTAGTGCTACTGCGTCCACTTTGACGTAATTCTCATCATGCGTCATATCTACCTTTGATGCCGTACGGCTCTTAGGCACAGTTTCACCACAGTAGCTCAGGGGTAGAGCGTTGGCCTGGCACACCGCTATAGCTCAGTGGTAGAGTGTTGGCCTGGCACACCACAGTAGCTCAGGGGTAGAGCGTTGGCCTGGCACACCGCTATAGCTCAGGGGTAGAGCGTTGGCCTGGCACACCGCTATAGCTCAGTGGTAGAGTGTTGGCCAGGCACACCACAGTAGCTCAGGGGTAGAGCGTTGGCCTGGCACACCACAGTAGCTCAGTGGTAGAGTGTTGGCCTGGCACACCACGGTAGCTCAGTGGTAGAGTGTTGGCCTGGCACACCACAGTAGCTCAGGGGTAGAGCGTTGGCCTGGCACACCACAGTAGCTCAGGGGTAGAGCGTTGGCCTGGCACACCACGGTAGCTCAGGGGTAGAGCGTTGGCCTGGCACACCACGGTAGCTCAGGGGTAGAGCGTTGGCCTGGCACACCACAGTAGCTCAGTGGTAGAGTGTTGGCCTGGCACACCACGGTAGCTCAGTGGTAGAGTGTTGGCCTGGCACACCACAGTAGCTCAGGGGTAGAGCGTTGGCCTGGCACACCACAGTAGCTCAGGGGTAGAGCGTTGGCCTGGCACACCACAGTAGCTCAGGGGTAGAGCGTTGGCCTGGCACACCACAGTAGCTCAGGGTAGAGCGTTGGCCTGGCACACCACAGTAGCTCAGGGGTAGAGCGTTGGCCTTGCACACCACAGTAGCTCAGGGGTAGAGCGTTGGTCTGGCACACCACAGTAGCTCAGGGGTAGAGCGTTGGCCTGGCACACCACAGTAGCTCAGGGGTAGAGCGTTGGCCTGGCACACCACAGTAGCTCAGGGGTAGAGCGTTGGCCTGGCACACCACAGTAGCTCAGGGGTAGAGCGTTGGCCTGGCACACCACAGTAGCTCAGGGGTAGAGCGTTGGCCTGGCACACCGCTATAGCTCAGGGGTAGAGTGTTGGCCTGGCACACCACAGTAGCTCAGGGGTAGAGCGTTGGCCTGGCACACCGCTATAGCTCAGGGGTAGAGTGTTGGCCTGGCACACCACTATAGCTCAGGGTAGAGTGTTGGCCTGGCACACCACAGTAGCTCAGGGGTAGAGCGTTGGCCTGGCACACCACAGTAGCTCAGGGGTAGAGTGTTGGCCTGGCACACCACAGTAGCTCAGTGGTAGAGCGTTGGCCTGGCACACCACAGTAGCTCAGGGGTAGAGCATTGGTCTGGCATATAGCTCAGGGGTAGAGCGTTGGCCTGGCACACCACAGTAGCTCAGGGGTAGAGCGTTGGCCTGGCACACCACAGTAGCTCAGGGGTAGAGTGTTGGCCTGGCACACCACAGTAGCTCAGTGGTAGAGCGTTGGCCTGGCACACCGCAGTAGCTCAGTGGTAGAGCATTGGTCTGGCACACCACAGTAGCTCAGTTGTAGAGTGTTGGCCTGGCACACCACAGTAGCTCAGGGGTAGAGCATTGGTCTGGCACACCACAGTAGCTCAGGGGTAGAGCATTGGCCTGGCACACCACAGTAGCTCAGTGGTAGAGCGTTGGCCTGGCACACCCAAGACCCAGGTTCTAATCCCATAGTGGTCACAATAAAAGTAGCGATTTATCACTGTCCATCTTAGTGTTCAGTGTGATTGCTCTGGTGGTTCAGTGCTGATTAAGGATCATAGCCACTGTTCCCTAGCATGGATAGATCTATCCCCGGCTGCCATATCGCCAATTGTGGGTGTAGACGTTAATCTTCAATGTTCATTGTAACGGCACAGAAAGGGTAAACAACAGTGAGGTTTGTACGACGTTATGTTAGTTACTATGTTGCGAGCCAGCAAGCAATTATTTCATATATAATGTAACACATAATTTATTGCAGCTGAGTGGCAGCTTTGACCAAAATGTATCCCTCGTGTGTAACTCACTCAGCACTAAAGTGTTCATTACACCTACACTGGAGAATAGGATTTCAATCTTCTTTACCATAACGACATCCTATCACTGCTTGGCTTCCATTTCCACTTGTTACTATTAGTAATGACCTTAATGAACCACTTTCCATTTCATATGGTATTTAGCACTATTAGATGTGTTTGTGTGTCTGTGGTTCATTGTATGTGGTTCATTGTTTGTGAGTTTGTGTTTGTTTAATGATGAACACCATCTTGCCTAAACCAGCAGCTTGCATAGAACAGCACAGTGTGGCGACACTTTCAACATTTTAATTCCATCAATGTTTGTCTGTAATTTACACAAAGAAAAATCATTTGGCTTGATCGACTTTGTGATTTGATCAAAGTACGTGTAGACCTATGTATGGTTTTCCGTAAAAGGCGTGTAGTCGCAGTATCAGGAAGCATTATTGTGTATTAGATCAACATGTTATGGGGACAAGATTTGTGTACAATATGAAATCATTATTGCTTAAAAACTCGACTTCTTCCATAAAAATGTGTATTTGAGTGCGTTTTACGGCTTCTGAAAAAACTGTTGTTAAGAACTCGGCATGGTCAAAATGTGTATGATACTCTGACATAGCGCGTTTTACAGCTTCTAAGTGAAATGGGGCTTAAAACTGGGCTTGATGATTTTTTTAAAAAACTGAAGTTGGTGACTAAGTGTGTTACACCGCCAATGGTGGATTCAGCCCCGATGTTTACATCTTGTGTTACTCCAATTCGTTATCCACGTAAGACAGGGGTCGCCGTTATGAGGTTTTCCAATTTTATTCAGCTAACAGCATCAACAACGGCATAGAAGATCGCTTTCCAAAACACCTCTCTACACAAGCAGACACCGCTACTTAGAGTCTATAGTTTATCAACAAATTAGAAAAAATGCTTAACGTTCCTGAATGAAACTATCAGCCAATCAAAATAAAACTCGGCACCGGAGTTACGCACTGTCATATAACTCTCTATAATCATCTCGAGTCTTCGATCAAATAACAACAATCTCTTGACCGACGGAAACAATATTTAATTACACAAAGCCCCTCCAGCAGCGACATACATAGGTATAGATCTACATAGGTGATTCCTCGTTGAAGGCCCTAGACCTGTTGAAGATCTTCGTTTTCAGTCGCACGTGATTTCTGGCTGTTCATAAGAACGCTTATTAACTTTTGGTTTAATAGGGAAGTCAGTCAAGTACTGATAGTCTGCCATATGCTTATCCAGACGGCCTTTAAAGGAGTTTAGTGATGGGGCTTCAACAACTGTTAGTGGCAGGCTGTTCCACACATCAACCACCCTCAGGCTGAATAAATGCTTTGTGAACATAGATCAAAGATAAATAAACGCCGTCGTCGCGCCCCTCGTGCCGGATCACAATAACCACTGGACATCAAAATGAGCGTCTCCATCGTAACGATGTGTATATGCTGACACAGTGCATTGTACGGATTGAGTGCATTGTACGGATTGTCAACGAAGAAGTGATTTACTAAGACGGATTCATGAAAAGTGGCGTCTGACCTTCTTTGTAAAGAACTGGTGTTGGGGGTTTAATTAAATTTGTCTATTTTTTCTCAATAAGTTGTATTATTGTTAACTAAAATTGTTTAAGGAATATTGCACGGTTATAACTGTTTGTTTCACGATTGTTAATGTTCTTTTTTGTCTATTTGCTTTTGCTATGAATTGTTAATCTTGGTAGACTGTTTAATGACGTTGTTTCTCAAGCTCGATTCACTTTGTGGAATAGTGTTTCACATGTCTAGTACGTTGGTTTCTGACTGATTTTCCAACGATTTAACCTCACTATGTAAAAGTGGTTGGTGTCTGTTTTTCAGTTTTGATTTCCATGGTTCAAAAATGGCATGTACTTTTATATTATTTGTTGTTGTTGTTTCTTTCGTTTATTTGAAAAGCGTTGCATTATTATTTAATGTTCAAGTTAGAATGGATCATTGCGCGATTCTCCAATGCCAATAAATAAATAAATAAATAAATAAATAAATAAATAAATAAATAAATAGGTGGATGATAAAGTGGAAGAGTTCTTTCGTAAGGGGTGGGGAAGGAAGAAGTTTGCTTCTTTGTTTAAAATTCCAAAGACGACAGATCTAGCCTACTTATAAAAACACAGTCTTCTGAACACACACTTATGAGCAGATATTTTGGAACCTTGTGTCATTTACCACAAACAAACAAACAAACAAGCGAAACGTTAATCCTTCTTCTACTGTGAATCAGTCAATGTTTGTATGTAGTCATGAAAACATTTCTTCCCCTAAGACTTTAAATTATTATTATAAAACATGGAACCACTGGATGAAAACAAATCTACTGCATGTACCATTGTGCAGTGATGTTAGTGGAGTTTTTAAAGGCGATGATAGGTTATGTATATTAATCAGTTCCACCAAAATATATTTACTGTCTTTTTCAACCTCAAGAATAATCTGCAAGAACATTTATATTATGTGTTTGTAGACTTCAAGAAAACGTGTGACCGAGTCTGGCATGCAGCTCTGTGGGCAACCATGAGAATGTACAACATCAGCCCTAAAATTATTGAGGTCATCAAAAGCCAGTATGACAAGGCTACCAATGCAGTCCTCCACAACAGCGCCATCGGGAACTGATTCAGGACAACAATCGGCGTGCGTCAAGGATGCCTACTCTCTCCAACACTCTTCAACATCTTCCTAGAACGCATCATTTCCGATACCCTTGCAGATCACAAACGCACAGTCAGCATAGATGGTAGAGCAATCTCCAACCTCCGTTTTGCGGATGACATTGCTGGATTGGCTGGAGAGGAACAAGAACTTGAAGAGCTAGTACAGAGGCTTGACACCACCTCCATAGCTGTTGGAATGGAAATAAGTGCAGATAAGACCAAAATGATGACCAACAACACCAAAGGCATAAACACGGACATCAAAGTGAAGTCCAAGGCCAATCCCTCAACGAAGTTCATAGCTTCAAATATTTAGGAGATATTGTATCAGACAATAGGTCCCGACATGAAGTCCCCTCCAGGATCGCACAAACAACTGCTGCTTCGACAAGGTTGAAGCCCATTTGGAAAGACATGACCACCGGTCTACACCAAGGTAAGGCTGCTGCGCTCCCTTGTTATCTCCATCTTCCTATACTCTTGCGAAAGATGGACCATCACAGCAGATCTACAACGAAGAATACAAAGCATGGAGATAATGTGCTACAGAAGACTTCTTGGCATTTTCTATACACATACCATCGCACAAGCAATTGGACAACACGATGAGATGCTCACAGTGGTGAAGAAACGGAAACTCTGGTGGTATGGCCACGTCACTAAAGCATCAGGCCTTGCAAAGACCATCCTGCAAAAGAGGTGGGAGGACAACAATCGAGAATGGACTGGTTTGACACTTAGCGAAGCCATGAGGGTTGCTGAGACAGAGAAAGATAGAATACACTGGTTAAACAGTCATCTGTGGTGCCCCAACGACCTTCGAGTTACGGGATAGGATAGGGATAGGGTCACTACTCACTAGGGCTTTCTATGGTATTATTAATATATTACTTAGCAATGTATGCATTTTATATGAATGTGTTTTGTTAATGTTTTATAATGATTTTTGTTGTTGTTGTTGTTGTTGTTTGTAGATTATAGTCACACGACACTTTCGCATATAGGTGACTACTGGACCGATTTATACTGACACCAGCGGGCCAGTTGTTGGTAAAGGGGAAAATAATATGATCACACGTTGACCAATCTGGGATTCGAACCAGCGACCTTTCGGTTACTAGCAAGACGCTCTTACCAACTGAGCTACCCGGCCCCTCAATGATTTTTATATTCTATTTTGTTTTTGTAAATGGGGTTTCGATAAATTAGAGTAAAGCCTCAGCGTTCCCTGCATGGGATGCCTTTATTGTGAAGTGAGCGGCTGGTGGAGTGCCTTCCATGTTACCATTAGGGTTGTTTCAGCAGATTATTTTTTTTACGGATCAGGGGGTGGGGGGAGCCTTCTTCCAACCATGTTGTGTTCATGATTCGGCTCTGTACAGTCCGCTGGATCCTATAAATAATTACGAACTAACTAACCCACTTCCCTTTTTTTCACCTGTTGTACTCTTTTGCAACTATATAAATATACGTTAATGAGTTATCCTAATTGAATTAAAACTATATATTAATATGCGCAATAGGCCTTCGTCATGTAAAACAGTTAAAAAGCGTTGAAAGCATAAGTTAAACAAAATAAATACCTTAACTGTAGCAGAGCGGTCCTATCATGCCAACAGTTTCATAATATAAACGACTTTAAGGTGGAGTTTGTGTTATGTGCTTGCCATTGTCCTCCCAATCAATGAATCAATCAATCAATAATAATAATAATAATAATAATAATTATTATTATTATTATTATTATTATTATTATTATTATTATTATTATTATTATTATTATTATTAGTGCAATAAGAGTACTTAATATAGTGCTTTTTCCTAACTATACAATCTAACTAGATGTAAGAGATTTTGTTGTTGTTTAGGTGGGTTGAGTTATCATTTCTCGGACGGTGCTTTGAGCAGCTCTTTGAGCTGGGAAAGTGCTACCTAAGAATAAATAATACCTATAAAAAAATGTTCAAGGAGGACAACTGGTGTATAAATGTCCTCCGATAGATCCCAATCTTTATGTAACGGAAAGGGAGGCGACTGGTTGAGGCTTGGTTAGACTAGTCTTGGGTGGCCCCTGCTTTGCAGAATCCTTTGGGGATGCCATTGGGTTATGCAGGACAAGGCGACACGACATTTGTTCTCCCCGGCTGACCATTAGCCTTCTGCTTTTGGTGGTGAGCGGGACTACATTGTCGGCAGGCATTTTATGCAGGTCGGTGGCAGCGACTTTGCTGAAGAGTGCGTGGCAACCCGGTACTACCAACCACGCTTCACCGCCTTGCAGGGCAAATATTTTATGTCCCTCTTTTGGGGTATAAAATGAAAATAACAGCGAGAGTGGAGCAATGTTCTCAGGGTTGGTGGCCGAGAGACGGGAGTCAAATACATCCGCTCGGCTACATTTAATTAAGGCTTAAGGCAGAGCGACTGTTGGGACAAATTGAATATTGTCTGTAGCAGTACACCACCATCCAAAACCAGAACTTCATCAAATTCAGTTAGTAATTTACAGTCTTTCATCCGCCGTTCATTTTGGCAAAATGACCAGGTTCTTTAATGTGCCTCTACGGCGACTTTGGGAAAAAGTCACCGTCATATAAGGAGTTATTTTTAAAAAATTGACTCCGTTGTCCATGAGAAAAATCTCCCGTCATCATTGAAAATGGAAGCCAGGGTCTCCTGCACCCAAAGCCAGTATCGTGCACTAAAGAGCTTTACTGTTCCCTGAATTAAAGTACTGGACATAGACCCTTTTCTCCAAACATTGTCGTGGACTTGCCCTTTATACAAATTGGTTTGGGTGTTCGTTCTTTCATTCTTTGATTCTTGAGCGAGGCAGTAGGGGGAAGTACTGGGGCAAACTAGAAATCTTTCGTTAAAGGACCACGATTCGAAGGCTTGGTTTCCTTTTTGCGGAAACGAGTTTACCCTAAAATTCAAACTAAACAGTTATAAAACGGCCTTTCGTTGCTCGAACCAGTTGCTAGAGTGTAAAATCTATTGTATCATCCTAAAGACAATAACATTACCAAGCAACTGTATTAGTAATGTATTAGTAATAGTGGTTTTGCCTCTTACTACCCCCGTTGGGGTGCCGGGGGTTTCAGTATAAATTAAATAGTATCCCCACTTTCTAGAAATGTAGTGCTTTAAATTCCCACTGTCGCTGTCTTTCTCATTTGTTCTTTCTCATTCCTGCTCTGTTCTATCAATCTGCTATACTATCGTCTTCTTCGCTAGACCAGTCTCCTACCTTTTTTCTTGAAAACTCTTCCGGGACAAGACTCCTTGTTTGTGTATGAGGTCTGTTGGATCAGCTTGGGAATATTGGACGCTTTCTGCCAGGTGGTCACTAGGGCTTCCTATGATGTTATTATTTAGCAATGTAGGCATTTTATATGTATGTGTTTTGTTGATAATTTATAATGATGTTTGTATTCTATTTTGTTTTTGTAACCGGGGGTTCGAGTAGTTGGGGTAAAGCCTCAGCCGTCCCCTGCGTGGGATGTCTTTATTGTAAAGTGACTGGCTGGTGGAGGGCATTCAATTTTCCCACTAGGGTTGTTTCGGCAGATCTTTTATGCGGATCGGGGGTTGTCCGGTCCTGATTTGGCTCGAAAGAGTCTGCTGGACCTAAAGCAACAATCAATCAATCAATCAATCAACCAAACGACACACACAAAATAAAACAAGAACACATGCCACACTGACAACCCAGTTCATCCAGCTGTGAGTGGCTCCGTTCAGATCCGCGGAAGGCAAAGCACCGAGGAAAAAAAAAGATAGGCATCGCCCTCATTAAGCTGACCTAGAGAAAAGAGAAGTCCCAATCTCCCCAACGACCGATTTGTTACGGGAATTGTTTTTTAAACTGTACATTTAATTAATTGATAACGATGCATGATGCTGTAATGAACGTTATTTGTGTTTGTTTGTGGTGTTATATACATGAAGAAGGGAACTACAGGTGATAATCCTTAAAATGAAAATTGTGTAAAACGTGTAAGCAGGTTGTTTCTGACGAACAACTATGTAGCTATTCGCCTTTGAGTACTAAGGGAGACTACCAGCCTTCTCTCATGTTTAACACAGTGGTTAACCCTTTACATTATAACCAAAACATTCCCTATAATCAACGAATAAATGCATTTTGACTTGAAATGTATTTCCTAAATATCACTTTGCATGATGTGTTTTGTAAATATGCACTATCTTGCTGAATTGGACACATTATCACAATGAACAATTAAACATTTTACTTCCATTTTTTGCTGTGATTTGACTTTTTTCTATTATAATTTATTTGCGACACAGTGTTGTTGTTGATGATGATGATGATGATGATGATGATGATGATGATGATGATGATGATGATGATGATGATGATGTCCATTTATAACGCGCATCTTCATCCAATAATAATAATAATAATAATAATAATAATAATAATAATAATAATAATAATAATAATAATAATAATAATAATAATTTATTTCATTTGGAAACAAATCAATGCCTTTCCCTCTTGGAGAAGCTCAAAGCGCAGTTACAACGCATACACTCTTATAACACAATGTATAAAAGAGGCATACATCACAGTACGTATTAAAACCCAGTCAAACTCTCACACACACGCACACACACAAACACATACACACACATACGCACAGACACAAACACACAAACAGTACACACACAAACATACTTACACGTACACACAGCCACACACATAACACAAACACCACATATAGGGATATCATAACAATAGCTAAAGCGACACCTACATACATATTTCATAAAATACAATATAATTTTTAAAAATACAATAAAATACAAAGCTCGGTTAAATTATTTAAAGTCCGTAAGTAAACGTGCATTCCACACAGAAACAGAAACATGCAATTACATGAAAACGCATTGGAGCAACTGCTGCAACCACCACTGCGTGTGTATGTGTGTATGCACCAAAATGGTGTAGGAAGTGGCAACACTGCAGACGCACTGTGCACCAAGATAGTGTAGGAAGTGGCAACACTGCAGACGCACTGTGCACCAAGATGGGGTAGGAAGTGGCAACACTGCAGACGCACTGTGCACCAAGATGGGGTAGGAAGTGGCAACACTGCAGACGCACTGTGCACCAAGATGGGGTAGGAAGTGGCAACACTGCAGACGCACTGTGCACCAAGATGGGGTAGGAAGTGGCAACACTGCAGACGCACTGTGCACCAAGATGGGGTAGGAAGTGGCAACACTGCAGACGCACTGTGCACCAAGATGGGGTAGGAAGTGGCGACACTGCAGACGCACAATGACAACTTGAGGAAAGACATGGATCGTCTGCAAGACGCAATGCAAGATGTCAGCAAGGACCAGATGGCTGTCCTAAAACAGACCTCCGGAGCATCCTCTGAGCTGACTGACTTGCAGGCCGACATTGGCAAAATGTCAGCAGGTCTTGACCATGTCCTAAAAGATGTCAGCACAGTGTCTTCTGGCCTTGCGGATGTCAAAAAAGATCTCAGCACAATGTCTTCTGACTTTGAGGATGTCAAAAAAGATGTCAGCACAATTTCTTCTGGCCTCAATGACTTAAAGAATGATGTTATCAAGAATTGTTTGGATGTTCCAAAAGATAATGAGAGCTGTCAGCTGAACAAGATCAGAGACTAACAAGAGAATACACACAGGCGGAACTGGAAAAGCTGAATAAAACAGTTGAAAGTCTTTGGTGGTCTGGACATTTACTGAAGGATTCTATTGCCAACTATTGTGAGTAGTTTCTTTTTTTAAAATTAATATATTGTCTTCTTTTAATGTGGACAGTTATTTGGAATGTTATGAAATAGTCCTACTCATTCCTTGTAATTACAATGTACAAACAAAAAGGTTTAACAAATGCTAGAAGTATACT
>CM072525.1:1012078-1237078 GCA_036898135.1 Oncomelania hupensis | reverse complement strand
CATAATAGCAAATGCAGTAAGAGTCTTTTAAACATACCCATTCACTTGTGTTTACGACAGCTCAAGGTTTATTTGAAGAACAAAAAATACATCTGACAATATGATGAAGTTTTTGTACTGAGAGACAAATGAGAAGCAGAAGCCAATATTGATCTGGATAAACTCGCCCCAAGTCCTACCGGTAAATCACATTGATTTACGTGATTTAACAAAGTTTTATTGTATTCTATTATTCTTTTACACTTCCAAAATGATGAGAACTTACAATACATTATATTCATTGATACATTGCAATGCATTTTATTCATAAATAATGTAGAATAATACATTGTATTCATAGATAACTTATAATTGCATTCACAGCTAACCAATAATCCATTGTATTAATACCATACAATACACTGTATTCACAGATAACTAATAATATATTGTATTCATATGTTACTTGTAATACCTTGTATTTACGGATAACTTATACATTTATTGAATTAATAACTCACAATACATTGTGTTACACTGTTGTTGCTGGGGTTTTTTAATCAGTAGTTGATTCAGCCCCAATGCTTGAATCCTGTTAAATGTAACTCAGATTCGTTTATCCACGCAACCTGTTCACTCAGCAACAAGGCAAGAGTCGTCGTACGAAGTTTTCCAACTTTATTCAGGGGCGCGTACATCAACAACTGCATACAATCGCTCAATCGCTGTTTCCCTTTTCTTGCGGCACTTACATAGTCTCTCTATACTCTAGAGAACGTTCGAACATTCCAGCGTGACGCAATTACAGCCAATCACAATAAAATTCGTCATCAGGACTAGCACTGTCTTACGTCATACAACATTGTTTAGGCTAGAAGAATCGCTCAGCTATTAGTAGATTTATCTAGACCCTTCGATCAATAGTAAACAAGCAACCCTATAAAATTCTCCAATAATATCGACCAACGAAAATTATTAACATTATACCAAGCTTCTTCTAACAACAACGCAAAATCAAATCAAAGGTAAATACACTCGGTTATTGCATGCTTTGCAAAACAAAACGATCGGATCTATTGTGCGCGTCTCGAACGTAACACATTGTATTCATAAATAACGAATGATACATTGTATTCATTAATAACTTGTAACACGTTGTATTTAATTATATTATGGATTTCCTATAATTGATTGTATTTTCAACCTGTCCTCTACACATCAGCTGATCTCCACCTCTCGGTCACTGCAGCTTGATAGTCAACAGTAAAGGGTAGAAACACCCGAATGGAAACAAGGCTATTGTTGGTTGAACCTATACCTACCCGTTCGATCAAACGTTAATAAGGTGTGTGTGTGTGTGTGTGTGTGTGTGTGTGTGTGTGTGTGTGTGTGTGTGTGTAGGTGTGAGGATGTTTACACGGCGTTATTGGGACAAACTAGTGCAAGTTTGCATACGTTCTTTGGACAGACCTCCTTGTTGGGACGTCCATTTAATGATCCGTGAGGGTTAGGGTTAGGGTTAGGGCTAGGGTTAGGGCTAGTGTTAGGGTTAGGGTTAGAACACTTTAAAGTACTTAAAAACGGGGTCGTAGCACGACCCATTGTCCACAGAACGTATGTGGCGATAGAGGAAAGTCCAAATAACGGTGTCTGCGCAAGTATGTGTGTGTGTGTGTGTGTGTGGGTGTGTGTGTGTGTGTGTGTGTGTGTGTGTGGCTAGGTAGAAACGCCTTTATTGTGACATACACTTGAACCTCTACGTACTTTATTTTGACGGACCCCGTTATTTTGACGTTCCGTTAGGTTTAGGGCTGTGGTAGGGTTAGGTTTAGGGTAAAGGTTAGGGTTAGGGATAGCTTCAAAAAATGGAGAAATTTGTACAGATGTCAAAATAACGTATGTAGAGTTTCATGAAAGTCATCACAACGGCGTTTCTACACGGTTGTGTGTTCGTGTGTTCGCGTTTGGCAGTCCGCTGGACCCTATAAACACTGAATATCTATCTATCTATCTTTCTATCTATCTATCTTTCTATAGTGTTTTACGAAATGTCTGTTCTTGACAGAAAGTGAAGTTGTTTTGTACAGTCCAAGCATGGGAAGAAAGAAAGTACCTTTACACAGGATATTAGCTCACAATAATGGACTACAAATTGACGCTGTAACAAACGATTACAACTTATAAACCGAATTTTTTTTTAAAATCTATATATTTTATAAAAATCAAATATACTAAAAGATTCACTTGGCAATGGAATCGTTTCTCAGTTGGAAACCAACGCGGTCATAATAGATTGGTTCAGGGCGGAGGGGAGGAGGGGGAGGGGGGGAACGATTAAGAAATAACAAATGGAAATGAAGTTTGTATTCCATGGTTGTCGCTGCAGCAAATGTTACTGCTGTCACACCAATGACAAAGACGGAGATGTGAATGTCGATCAATCTTTATTCATTCAAGAAGTGCCGTAAAACTAACACCAAATAATAATATACATTGTTAAAATTACGCAATAAAATGACGACATAAAAATGCCAAAACGTGTTTAGATTTCCTTGTCCAGCTAACAATCTTTCAAACTTCTTTCAACAATAAGCCAATTCTTCACAACGTGCATAGACAATGTTTCACTTCTTAAAAACTAAACATACAAAACAATGTCTCAACCAAGACCTGTATCTTAGAAGACCTCTTTGAATACTTCTTTGGTTTTCGTCCGGAGCTTGCGGAAAATCAAGTGAAAATGAAGTGACTGATGTTCAGTGACAGAGTTTTAATAGCAGGAAAAACATCTTCATGCGAAGAAAGTGTCCACAATTTGGCTGTTTGGCAAGGGAAATTGAAGGAACCTAACCCTTTAAAAGACAATACAAAGCCAGAAATGATTTCTAAAATGTACGGATGCAGTGTTGATGGTTTTGAACAATTTAAAGGTAACTGACAAAAGCATATCAAGAAAGATACTTTTACTTCAAATGGCAGTTTGTATTGAATGGCGCGCTCAATGGGAAATCAATGCTTACCTGAAGAGACCATAAGGAATTGCCATTAGTTAGTCTACATTAAGCTTATATCCAATAGAATTTTCAATCGGACCCTGTGGTGTAAGGAAGACATTCAATTGTGCACGGCAAACATACGTCATTGATTTGTATTCATTGATGAGAGTGTGCCTTTTAGCGCTGATCAATGACAAATATGAATTAGGACATTGGTACAATCGAAGTAGAAGAAGAAGAAGAAGTAGAAGAAGAAGTAGGACGAAGAGGAAGAGGAGGATAAGTTAGCAGGACAAGAAGTAGAAAGAGGAGAAAAATAAGAAAGAGGAGGAGGAAAAAAATAGAAGAGGGCGAGGAGGACAGGAGAAGAAGAAAAAGGAGGAAAAGGAAAAAGAAGAAGAATGAGGAGGAGGAGGAGGAGGAGGAGGAACGGTTCACTGTAATCAATAAGCCTATAATACCAAATAATAGATTATCACAGTACCATATAATAAAGTACAATACACTATTATGTAATGACGGTTGTTTTGTCTGATCAGGTTCGTGCCCAACAGAGCCATGCCAATTTGGGGGCGTGTGTAACGCTGACGGAACGTGTAACTGTACCAATTCTGACTTCAGCGGACCTACGTGCGGCACATTTTTAGGTTGGTGTCGTCAGTTATTAAAATGTCATTTGTATCTGTTAGCACAATGTTCTATACTCATTTCCTGTATTTCATTGATTTAATTACTTAAGCTTTATCCTCTAACATTACGTCGTGTGTACATGAGACAGAAGCTTTAGTTAAGCCTATGTAATTCAGGTTAACATCAACTTATTATTATTTCCTGCCCTGTGGGTTCGGGCACTAAATAGAATAGACCCAACGTTTCCCGGCGACTAACAGGGATGATGTCAGCACGGCATCACTGGGCAAAAGTCTTCTAAACAGAAGTCACCTGCCAGGACGGACGAACCTCATGTTACTAAAGGTTCAGCGACCACGTGCTCAGGGCCAAGGCGAGCCACACTGTAATCGTGGATATCGGCTGTGGCCAACAGCCTGGAGAGGATTTGGCCCTGCCAGGTCTGTTTTGCCCAAGATACACTGCATGATGAAAACAACCATTCACTCCATACCGGATCGGTCGGCGCCCGGGTCACCAAGGACCGCGCCTTCCGTTGGCAACCAGGACGGAGGTAATAAGTGTGCTACTGATGGACAACATAGGAACCTGGAATGTCAGGACCCTAACTGCGGATGGAAAATTAGAAGAACTCACCCAGGACCGGACCACTATCGATAGAACATTTTAGGTATCAGCGAACTGCGCTGGAAAGGCATAGGTGAAACAACGACCGACAAAGGCCACAAGCTTTATTTCAGCGGGAGAGATGACAAGCACGAACACGGCGTTGGATTCTTGATCCACAAAGACATTCTAGCCACTCTCATGGGTTGCCGCCAAGTCTCCAGTAGACTCATTACCATCCCTCTAAGAGCACCCCCTTTCAACATCACCATCATTCAGGCCTATGCCCCAACATCAGACCATGACGACAGCGAAGTGGAGGATTTCTATGAAAATCTACAGGCTGTCCATGACCAAGTGCCAAAGAAGACCATAATCATAGTGCAAGGTGACTGGAATGCCAAGGTTGGCCAAGATGCGCACCACAACTAAGGAGACACATGTGGACAACACTGCACCAACGAGACAAATGACATGGGTCTGAGACTCTTGGAGTTTGCCAGACACAACAATCTGATACTGGCTAACACGCTTTTTCTCCACAAAATATCCAGCGCGGAGCATCACTGTCGCGATACAAGCTCCATTGAGATACGTTGATAAGCTGTATATTATAACGCTGTTTAAAAATGATATTGTTGAAGGTAAAAGTTTTCAATAATTATTCTGTTTCGTAAAGTACCGAGACGAACACACAAATATTGAATGACGTAGCAGATGCGTCAATTTGGAGTTTCGTCATTTGTTTTCATTTTGTATTGTGTCAATTCGAGGACCAATGATTTGCAGAGAAAAGCCTTGTCGCGTAGGAACGCAAATTTTTCACGGTTGAAAATCAGTCTGCAGGAAACTCTGGAAGAGGGAGACTCACGTGCAATAGGCGCTGGCCTAACAAACGGTTTTTCGACTTTTTTACCACTAAAAAAGCGTGGTGTTGTAAATGGATCACAGCCTATGTTGATGTGGAAACATGTTGGTTTCAAATAGGACTACTGTGAAGAGCATTTAGGCACGAACATTGGAAGATTTGGTATGCTGAGGTAGCTACACTTCCATCTTGGCAAATTCTGTCAGCAGCGATAAGATGGTTGGCGTTGTAAGCAACGATTCAATGCTACAGATTATTTGTGTGAAAGGCGTACTGCAGCCGTAATAGCAGGAGAGTCATAGCCAGTTTATTCAGACACCGTTTGGGTGTTTTTTAGTGTTTTACTACTTTCCAAGTATTTTTGGTTTTTACTACTTTTTACTACTTTTCATTTTAGTGTTGGGATTCAGTTTTAGTTTTTAGTTTTAGTTAGTTCTATTTATCGAGGACGATCTGGACATTTGCAATTTTATGAATTCTACGATCCTCGATCATTTGAAATAAACATCATTCAAAGACATCAATCCAAATGCTGAACTTTGTGAATCTACCTGTGTGATTACAGTGACATGACTATTCGTATGAAGATTCTGTAACGACAAAATGATATCATCGGTGTTATCTAAAGACTATATATTACTACTGATATCAACAAATAACCTGTCGTGAGAATAACATTGAACTATAAAGATCTACGACTTTGAGGTTCAACATATAATAACTTTTATAAACGAGTGGAAGCTGGGCTCTAATAGGAGTTTGCATATTGACATTACGAGAAGTCATATCCACGGAAGATCTACGACAAGGAGCTATTCTACGTGTGAAAGAAAATGCAAAGACCTGACTGTCTGACTGAATACACTCATTCTTTGATTATTACGTGTTGAAGCTGGAGTTGACAAACTGTGAGTAGATTCATAATGCTAATTATGTCTTGAATGGATCGTCGAGGAAAATGATCAAGTATTAGTTCATATTAAGATAAATAAGTAATAAGTAATACATTGTAGCATCAATATATATATGTGCATGCATTATACCATTTGACATCATTCATTCCACCTCATTGATGTGCATGTTGTATATATGTGTATGAAAGAACAGAAATAGTGAAACATCAACAAAAAACTCAGCAAAACGGTGTGGTCTTGTAAAATTTATGAGTAGTTGTACTTGAGGTCTGTGTGTTTATGTTTTCCACATAAATCGCACGGGTCACGTGACATAATTTGGGGGCCAAGCCGGGATAAGAACACGTAAAAATTTACGTAATTCTATGTTAAGTAGCAGTACTTACCTTACACATAAATTAGTCTAAAGACAGTGCATGAGTCACGTCTAGGGATTCGAACTTGGAGTAGTCCAATTCTTTCCAACTAGTTGTGTAACATCAAGGTCACGTAATTCTACTTGACCATCGTTTTGCTGATATTGTGGGCGGTTGGCGGGCGCTTATACGATCTGGGCGGAATAATAACCTCGCTGCGCTTTGTGCGAACATTAGCCGACCACAGTCATCTAACCCATTGTCGTTTTCGGATCGACACCGTCGTCCGTAATTCTTTTGAATTCCGGAATGTTTCCAGCTATAGTTGTATAGCAAAACGCGATTATTAGTATTCGCGTATCATATTGATGTTGATCAATAAAATCGGTTATTAACGCCGATTTGCGAACACTAGCGTGTACATGTGAAGTGACGACACGTAGTAAGTGATTCGCAATATTAACTTCATAATGATGAATTGACTGAAAGTTTATAAGACAACTCCGATTTCTGTAGAGGCGGAAATTATCACAAGAAGGGATTGTGATAAGAAGGATTGGTTGTTTTATAATCTGTAAGGTTTTCAGTGAAGTTAATGATTTTGAGAGCGGCATAAAGACACGTGTTGGTATTTACGGAACGTATGACGTCAACTTATAGTGACGTCGATTTTTTCTTTGCGTAAATAATTTACAGCGTGACGTATAGTTCGTTTCCAAAATAAGATGGCACCACCGAGCAAAAAGAAAAATGTTAACGCTCAGCAAAATCAAGATTGTAATAATTCTGCTGTAGAAAATACAACTCAGAAAACCAAATCAAACATGTTGGTATGGAAAGAGGAGGGCGAACTCCTCGGTTTCACAGGGAAAGACCTGGTCCATTATGTTGAAGAGAGGAGGAAGGAAGAAAGAGAAGACAAAAGACTAGAAGCAGAAAAAGAAAGAGAAGACAAAAGACTAGAAGCAGAAAGAGAAAGAGAAGACAAAAGACTAGAAGCAGAAAGAGAAAGAGAAGCAGCAGAAAGAGAAGACAGAAGACTAGAAGCAGAATTAGCCTTGAAAATGCGCGAATTAGAATTGTACGCTCAAAGAGAACAAAATGCGACAGCTACTTCATCGCGATCATCTATGAATGGAGGTGGAAATAAAGGAGCAAAAATCAAATTGCCATACTACGAAGATGGAGATGATTTAGAAGCGTACCTGTGGCAATTTGAGAAGATCATGGCAGCAGAAGGATATTCTGAAGATCAATGGGGCATACGCCTACTTTCATTATTGAAGGGCAAAGCTCGAGAAGCCACAGCACAAATGAAGCAGATCGATTTATCGAATTATGAAGATTTAAAGCATGAACTGATGAAAAAGTTTCAACTTACGTCAGAAGAGTACAGACGTAAATTCAAGTCAGCGAAGAAGAAACCAGAAGAAACAGCAAAAGATTGGTTCGGCAGATTGTCATTGTGGGTGGAAAGATGGTTTGCTTTGACCGGGAGAAGAAAATCATTCGACGAATTATTTGACCAATTGGTGACAGAAATTTTTCTTGATGGTTTACCTCAAGATGAAGCCCGATTCGTAAGGGAAAAGAGACCTACTACATCAGAGACAGCAGTTGACGCAGCGGAAGCTTATGAACAAGCGAGAGCTGGAGAAAGACATCAAGACAAGTTCCGAGTGCGACACCAAGACAAGTTAAGAACGAGACATCAAGATCACCACCAGCGCAGAGATGACAAATATAACCATAAGGAACAATCTACATCAGTGGATACTGAAAAAACGGAGCATAGATCGACCGACAAACCGGAAAGATCGCGTTCGCACACTAGACTAGAATGTTTCAATTGTGGAGGACCTCACAGAATAGCACACTGTCCGAAAAGGAAACACAGAGCGTTTTGCGTTTACGTACCGCGTAACGGCAGTGAATCCGGCAGTGGAGATGAAGAAACTGATTCAGACCACATTGATTACCATGCACTTCGAGTCAGTGTACCAACCAGTGAAGAACCCATCGTAGCTGTAGTGAATAAGCCACTATGCGATGAGTGTAGCAAGATCACCTATGAACCGCTATGCCAAGTGAAAGTCGAAGGAGTCGAAACACAAGGACTGCGCGACACAGGAGCAACAATCAGCGTTGTGGATACTAAACTTGTACCCAAAGAAAAGTACACAGGAGATATACGAAATGTAAAGTTTGCATCTAGTGATACTCAAGATGTACCAGTAGCTAGAGTGGATCTAGACACACCATTCTTCAAAGGGGAAGCTGACGTGATTGTGATGCCAAGACCCGTAATACCAGTTCTGGTGGGAAACCAACGGTATATAACGTCAACAAACAAGGGGCACATCTCAGTATATCCAACAAGAGATATTTGTGCAGAAGTGAAAACAAGGGCTGCAACGAAGACTAAGGAAATGAAAGAATTAAAAACAACTAAAGCAGACATCATCAACGTGTCAAAAGACGATTTGAGGAAGGCGCAACTTACAGATGAAACTTTAGAAAAGGTACGTCGAGAAGCAAATGAAGTTGGACATGGAAAAGCCAAGCAGGCGAGAAAAGCACAATATTTGTGGAAAAATGGAATTCTGCGACGCGAGTTTGAAGAAAATGGGAAGAGATTCAGCCAAGTTGTAGTACCCAAGCAATACCGTGATGAAGTATTGAAACTTGCACACGACACACATATGAGTGGACACTTAGGCACAAGAAAAACCAGAGGGAGAGTATGGGCAGATTTTTATTGGCCTGGAGTATGTGGAGATATCAGACGATATTGCAATTCGTGCGAAACATGCCAGCGAACATGCAACAAGGGAAACAACAGGAAAATACCATTAGGGAGAGTACCAGTGGTAGAAACACCGTTCCTAAAAGTAGCAGTGGTAATTCAAGAAGACAATGAAGAACAAGGGGATGAATTCAACCCAGTGCTGACAAGGTTACCAACATTGACCTTGAAACCCAAGGGATCTGCGAAAGATGTAAAAATCTGCGATAAGCTAACTGGAAAACAGAGAGACCAAGTTAACAAAATATGCAAGAAAAGATCAGCAGTACTCACTGAACTACCTGGAAAGACGAGATTAGAGGAAGTAAACTTGACAGCAAAACCTTCCAAGGGTTTCATCGGGTTTGATGAACTTGAATATCTAGGACATCAGATTGGAAAAGGGAAAATCAAACCGGAAGATGATAAAATCAAGAAATTGCAACAAGCAACAAGACCAAGAACAAAGAAAGAAGTCAGAGCATTTTTGGGATTGGCTGGCTATTACAGAAAGTTTGTACCAAACTTTGCTAAGATAGCAACACCACTGACCGACATGACCAAAGCAAAGCAACCTGACAAGGTAGTGTGGACGGAAGAGGCAGAAAATAGCTTTTCCAAGCTGAAAGAACATTTAACTGCGAAACCTGTTATGTTATTGCCAGACAACTCACTCCCATACACTTTGAGAACGGATGCATCAGATAGAGCTGTTGGAGCAGTATTAATGCAAGACCACGGTGAAGGACTTCAACCGGTGGCATATGCAAGCAGAAAACTGAGTCAGGCAGAAGGAAACTACTCGACAATTGAACGGGAATGCCTTGGTGCAGTATGGGGAATCAAGAAATTCGAACCTTATCTGTTTGGTCGAAAATTCACTCTCGAAACTGATCACCAACCGTTGCATTACCTCAAGAAGTCAAGAACGGAAAACGGCCGATTGATGAGGTGGGCGCTACAATTGCAACAGCATGACTTCGTGGTGAAAGTCATCAAAGGAAATGATAATGTGGGTGCGGACTATCTCAGTCGCATGTACCACGATGAGGTCAACTAAAACTGATAGTTTTAGCTTCAAAAGGGGGGGCTTGATGTCGCGATACAAGCTCCATTGAGATACGTTGATAAGCTGTATATTATAACGCTGTTTAAAAATGATATTGTTGAAGGTAAAAGTTTTCAATAATTATTCTGTTTCGTAAAGTACCGAGACGAACACACAAATATTGAATGACGTAGCAGATGCGTCAATTTGGAGTTTCGTCATTTGTTTTCATTTTGTATTGTGTCAATTCGAGGACCAATGATTTGCAGAGAAAAGCCTTGTCGCGTAGGAACGCAAATTTTTCACGGTTGAAAATCAGTCTGCAGGAAACTCTGGAAGAGGGAGACTCACGTGCAATAGGCGCTGGCCTAACAAACGGTTTTTCGACTTTTTTACCACTAAAAAAGCGTGGTGTTGTAAATGGATCACAGCCTATGTTGATGTGGAAACATGTTGGTTTCAAATAGGACTACTGTGAAGAGCATTTAGGCACGAACATTGGAAGATTTGGTATGCTGAGGTAGCTACACTTCCATCTTGGCAAATTCTGTCAGCAGCGATAAGATGGTTGGCGTTGTAAGCAACGATTCAATGCTACAGATTATTTGTGTGAAAGGCGTACTGCAGCCGTAATAGCAGGAGAGTCATAGCCAGTTTATTCAGACACCGTTTGGGTGTTTTTTAGTGTTTTACTACTTTCCAAGTATTTTTGGTTTTTACTACTTTTTACTACTTTTCATTTTAGTGTTGGGATTCAGTTTTAGTTTTTAGTTTTAGTTAGTTCTATTTATCGAGGACGATCTGGACATTTGCAATTTTATGAATTCTACGATCCTCGATCATTTGAAATGAACATCATTCAAAGACATCAATCCAAATGCTGAACTTTGTGAATCTACCTGTGTGATTACAGTGACATGACTATTCGTATGAAGATTCTGTAACGACAAAATGATATCATCGGTGTTATCTAAAGACTATATATTACTACTGATATCAACAAATAACCTGTCGTGAGAATAACATTGAACTATAAAGATCTACGACTTTGAGGTTCAACATATAATAACTTTTATAAACGAGTGGAAGCTGGGCTCTAATAGGAGTTTGCATATTGACATTACGAGAAGTCATATCCACGGAAGATCTACGACAAGGAGCTATTCTACGTGTGAAAGAAAATGCAAAGACCTGACTGTCTGACTGAATACACTCATTCTTTGATTATTACGTGTTGAAGCTGGAGTTGACAAACTGTGAGTAGATTCATAATGCTAATTATGTCTTGAATGGATCGTCGAGGAAAATGATCAAGTATTAGTTCATATTAAGATAAATAAGTAATAAGTAATACATTGTAGCATCAATATATATATGTGCATGCATTATACCATTTGACATCATTCATTCCACCTCATTGATGTGCATGTTGTATATATGTGTATGAAAGAACAGAAATAGTGAAACATCAACAAAAAACTCAGCAAAACGGTGTGGTCTTGTAAAATTTATGAGTAGTTGTACTTGAGGTCTGTGTGTTTATGTTTTCCACGTAAATCGCACGGGTCACGTGACAATCACAACCAGATTGACTACATAATGGCCAAGAAACGCTTCATATCAAGCATTAACATTGGCAGGACACGCACTTTTCCAGGAGCAGACATCGGAAGTGACCACGATCTCGTGATGATGTCTTTCCGGCTCCACTTGAAGAGAGTAAACACAGCAAAATGCACTAGGCTGAAGTTCTACCTGGACAAACTGCAAGACCCGGAGGTGGCAGAACTATTTCAGGCTACAATTGGAGGGAAATTTGCACCACTGCTCATTTTGGGAGCTAGTGAAGTAGATGTCAACACCATGACCACCACCTTCAACTCAGCTGTGACAGATGCCGCCACTGAGATCCTCCAGATGGGTGGGAGGGGAGTTGATAGAGTCACATTGCTATGCATGTCAGTCAGATGGGTGGGAGGGGAGTTGATAGAGTCACATTGCTATGCATGTCAGTCAGATGGGTAGGAGGGGAGGGGATAGAGTCACATTGCTATGCATGTCAGTCCAAAATGCCAAGTATTTGGCGCTTCTTTCGGGAGTTGCAGTGTAGCGGAAGAAGTGGAAACTAACAGTCAAACAAGTCGTATAACTCTTTCTACATTTTCGCCTTTCTTTTAAAAAAAAAGAAAAAGATTGTAAGCCATTCAAATGTATTTCCATACTGAGACACTCACACACATACCCCCCAACAAATAAAAATTTTCAAAAGCGTTAAATTTTGTTGGCGGGCTCTACCCTAAGGAAGCCAAAGTGAAACATGGAATGACAGGCCACTATCTGAACTATCTGCAAGAAAAAAAATCTTTATTAAAATCGGATTAATCATTTTTTTTAGATACAATGCTAAACGCGCTTAGAAAATGGTGAAGCTCAATGACCTTGACCTTTGAAAAAAGGACAAATACGAATGAAATAACACGCTTTACAGTAGATAAATGTGACCCGATTTTCTAAATGGGTACCAAAGCCGTCCGACGCGAGTCTGAGCTGGGGCCCGATAGAGGTGTATAGGGTCAATCTTGTCTGTGTCATACTTGCGAAACAGAACCCAGTATGTCACAATCAACTATGCATCTTCAACAGAGATGGAACTATCATGTGGAGTCCCTCAGGGCTCAGTACAGTTCCCTCTGCTGTTCTGCATCTACACTTGTCAGCTAGGCTCTGTTGTCGAAAGACATGGCCTCAATCGAAAAATGTTCGCCGACGACACAGAACTCTACACAGCATTCAGACCTACAGCACAGTCAGCTCAGGAGGCAGTGACATCGGTGGAGCAGTGCTTTGAAGAAGTCAAGAACTGGATGTCATCAAATAGGCTCAAACTGAATGACTTGCTGTGTGGGTCTAAACCTATCAAAACCCAGCATCGACTCTGTACAGATTGGAGTGGCCAAGATCACACCATCTGACTTAGTGCGAAACCTAGGCTTGTACACTGACAGCCGACTAACCTTGGCAATGCATGTTAGTTTCCTCGTGAGGCCATGTTACTTCTATAATCAGAATGCTAGGCAGACTTCGCCCATTGTTAAATCTAAGGACTGCCAGGCCTCTAACCTAGGTTGTGTTCCTGTGAAGTTTGTCAAAAGGCAAAATTCGTTCAGTAGTTGTTTAGATATGGCTTCCAACAGCCCGACGGACAGACCGACATACGGCGGGTTTTATATCCCCTGCCGCTCTACACCTCACTGTTGTAAAGTATTTTCAGATGTGTGGACATCAACATCAAAAGGCTTCCTCGTGGTCAAACCATATATAGCATAATATCAATTGCACACAGTTCACATTCAGTCGCAGAGGTTAAACAGTAATCATGGTTCATGTTTTGCATTCTGAACACATCTAATCCTATCCTATCCAAACCCGTAACTCGGAGGTCGTAGGGGCACCAAAGATGATCGTTTAACCAGCGTACTTCATCTTTCTCTGTCCCCAGCAACCCTGATGGCTTCGCTCAGTGTCAAACCAGTCCATTCTAGAATGTTGTCCTCCCACCTCTTTTTCGGTCTACTTCTTCTTCTACCTCCTTGCACTGTGCCTTGCAGGATGGTCTTTTCAAGTCCTGATGATCTGGTGACGTGGCCGGCGTTTCCGTTTCTTCACCACTGTGAGCAGGTCATCGTGTTGTCCAATGGCTTGTGTGATGGTCTGCCGGACCTCGTCGTTGGTAATATGCTGGGTATAGGTAATGCCCAGAAGTCTTCTGTAGCACCTCATCTCCATGCTTTGTATTCTTTGTTGTAGATCTGCTGTGAGTGTCCATGTTTCGCAAGCGTATAGGAAGATGGGGATGACAAGAGAGCGCAGCAATCTTACCTTGGAATGTAGACTGATGGTCTTGTCTTTCCAAATGGGCTTCAACATTGCCAGGGCAGCAGTTTGTGCGAACCTGGAGAGGACTTCCTGGCGGGACCCATTGTCTGATACAATGGCTCCTATACACTGTGTTGAGGGATTGGTCTTGGACTTTGATGTCCGTATTGATGCCATTGGTGTTGTTGGTCATCATTTTGGTCTTCTCTGCACTTATTTCCATTCCACAGGCTCCTCCCCCAATACACATAACTTCATACATCCATGCTCACAGTCATAAACAAACACACACACACACCCAAACACGCGCGCGCTATCAAAACAAAGATGATTATGCTGAAACGTTCATCAACTGAAACAAATGGAACACGGGGAGCATGAAAAATAGAAAATGAGTACAAATGCCGGATGAGTTGTAAGTTAGCGTGTGGTCGGAATGTTTTCAATGGACTGGATTAGACAGTGAGACTGTTGTGTTGTATGCACGTTGTCATGGCGATCACCGTCACTTTGCAATCAAAATGCCGCGTCCGAAGGTTTACATAGTTACTTCTCAAATTGCGCGGTAATTGTATTCCCCACTATTAAAATTATTATAAAAACTAAAATACATGTTGTACACAAAATTAATAAAGAAAGAAATAAACTTTAAAGAAGAAAAAGAAGAAGAAGAAAAGTAAGAAAGCTGTTTCCACCGAGTATCGAGATCCGAGGAGGTCCCGCAACCGCTCTGCCGTGAACTGACAAAACCGAGCAAGTCCACAAAACCTACTTTCGAGAAAATCGACGTTTTGTGTTGCGCTATATTACGCGATCATTTCTGGAAATTTAAGGGCATATTATAATACAATTCCTCGATTTAAGAGTGCATACCTTGAATGTTAAAGAAATGTTCGATAGATTTGATGTTTTAAGACTATTTGTGGACTTGCTTTGTTTTGTCAGATTATTCTTGAGATAGGTCTTTGTTGAGAACATGACAAAACCAAGCAAGTCACCCGCTTGGTTTTGTCAGTTTATTATTGCATTAAATCCTTGTTAAAAAAATTCACAAAACCAAGTAAGTCAAATCCGCCTGGTTTTGTCAGTTTATTAGTAAGTAAATCCTTGTTTTCAAAATTCGCCAAACCAAGTAAGTCCCATAGGCCGTTTCGTTTCTTTGTTAAAAAGTCTGACGAGATGAGTCACATAAGTTGGGTTTTGTATGATGTGGGTGCGGCAGTTACAGTGGGTGTATATGTGTGCCTGTTTATTGTTTTTAGCCATTCTTCACTTAATATTCCTGGGTTGGTATGCAGGAGTCATGGTTTTTTTTGCTCTCCCTTCAAAATAATATTAGATGCAGCCAATTTAATTTTAAAAATACAAAACTATTTTCCTTTCAGTTTCCTATTGTAGCGATCTTCCTGCCTTTACACCACGTGTATGTCTTGTATTTTGTTGCCCTTGTTGTGTTTCTGTAATATATTTGTTGCTGTTTGTTTGTGGGTTCGGGCACTGAATAATAATACAGGATGCTATACGCGCCTTTCCCCAAATCATCATTCAGGCTCAAAGCGCGGCGATCTATACCAACATACACGCTCACCTGTCTCATGCACCCTCACACACACCAAATACACATCCCTCACTCAAACAGGTGGTGTAAAGGCAGGGAGATCGCTATTAGAAGACGGAAAGAAAATCTAATTTTTATTTTTGAAAATTTAATATTGACTGCGTCTTATACCATTATTGAATAATAGGCCCAAACGTTTCCCGGCGTGTCGTAAGAGGCGACCAACAGGGGTAATGTTAGCACGGCATCACTGGGCGAAAGTCTTCTACACAGAAGTCACCGGCCAGGGCGAGGAACCTCACGTTGATACAGGTTCAACGACCACGTGCTCGGGGCCAAGGCAAGCCACACTGTATTCGTGGATTTCGGCTTTGGCCAACAGCCTGGAGAGGATTGGGCACCGCCAGGTCCTTTTTTGCCCAAGACACACTACATGCATGATGACACTATCCACTAATTCCATACCGGATCGGTAGTCGCCCGGCTCAAGGACCGCGCCTTCCGTTGGCCACCAGGACGGAGGTGTTAAGTATGCTACTGATGGACAATTTAGCAAGATCCGCACGAGAAACAACATCGTCATAGGGACCTGGAATGTCAGGACCCTAACTGCGGAAGGAAAATTAGAAGAACTGGCCCACGAGTTGGACCACTATCGATGGAAAGTTCTAGGCATTAGCGAACTGCGCTGGAAAGGCCTAGGTGAAACAACGACCGACAAAGGCCACAAGCTCTATTTCAGCGGTAGAGATGACAGGCACGAACACGGCGTTGGATTCTTGGTCCACAAGAACATTCTAGCCACTGTCATGGGTTGCCGCCCAGTCTCCAGTAGACTCATTACCATCCGCCTGAGAGCAGCCCCTTTCAACATCACCATCATCCAGACCTATGCCCCAACATCAGACTATGACGACAGCGAAGTGGAGGATTTTTATGAAAATCTACAGGCGGTCCTTGACCAAGTGCCGAAGAAGGACATAGTCATAGTGCAAGGCGACTGGAATGCCAAGGTTGGCCAAGATGCGCACCACAACTGGGGAGACACATGTGGACCCCACTGCAACAACGAGACAAATGACAGGGGTCTGAGATTCTTGGAGTTTGCCAGATACAACAATCTGGTACTGGCAAACACGCTTGGTCTCCACAAAAACTCCAGAAGATGGACATGGCACAGTCCCGGGGGGGGGGGGGGGGGGGGGGGTAGCATCACAACCAAATAGACTACATCATGGTCAAGAAACGCTTCAGATCAAGCATCAACATTGGCAGGACACGCATTTTTCCAGGTCAGACATCGGAAGTGACCACGATCTCTTGATGATGTCTTTCCGTCTCCACTTGAAGAGAGTAAATACTGCACTAGACTGAAGTTCGACCTGGACAAACTGCAAGACCCGGAGGTGGCAGAACTATTTCAGGCCACAATTGAAGGGAAATTTGCACCACTGCTCATTTTGGGGGCTGGTGAAGTAGATGTCAACACCTTGACCACCACCTTCAACTCAGCTGAGGCAGATGCCGCCAATGAGATCCTTGGCAAGCACCGACCAAAGAAAAAGATGTGGATCACTCCTGAACTTTTGGATCTGTGTGATAAACGAAGAGAGATTAAAAAAGAAAAAGAAAAAGAACACCTCACAGAAAGCTGATGTCTACCGAAAAATCAACAATGACATCCGAAAAGGCATGCGCACAGCAAAGGAGAACTGGATAGAAGATCAATGCCAGGAAATAGAGAACAGTCTGAAAAAGAACAACAGCAAGAAGGCCTACCAGACTGTAAAGCGGCTGACAAGTGTCAAACAGCCCAAAGTCTCCACGATCCAAAGCAAGTCTGGCATATGCCTTACAGAAGAACAAGAAGTCTTGGACAGATGGACAGAGTACTGCTCTGACCTTTACAACCATACACTAAATGGAGACCCATCAGTTCTAGCATGTCCCGTGAACAGAGAAGAAGAAATCCTCCCAATTCTCCGGGGAGAAGTTGAGGCAGCAGTGCAATCGCTAAAGAAAGGGAAGTCAGCGGGAGTGGACAACATACCCGCGGAACTGCTACAAGCAGCAGGAGGAGAAGCGATGATTGATGCCCTCACCACTATCTGTAACAAGATCTGGCAGAGTGGAGAGTGGCCTATACCATGGGCCCAGTCGCTTGTCATCACTCTTCCCAAAAAAGGTAACCTTCAGGAGTGTGAAAATTACCGCACCATCAGCCTCATCAGCCATCCCAGCAAGGTCCTCCTGAAAATAATACTCAACAGGTTGAAACCCCAAGCTGAACAAATCATAGCTGAAGAACAAGCAGGATTCAGGGCAGGGCGAAGTACCACTGAACAGATTTTCAACCTCAGAATAATCTGTGAGAAATACCTACAGCACCAACAACATCTATATCATGTGTTCATAGACTTCAAGAAAACGTTTGACCGAGTCTGGCATGCAGCTCTATGGGCAACAATGAAAGCGTACGTACATCAGACCTAAAATTATTGAAGTCATCAAAAACCTGTATGACAAGGCTACCAGTGCAGTGCAGTCCTCCACAACAGCGCCATCGGGAACTGGTTCAGAACAACAATCGGTGTGCGTCAAGGATTCCTACTCTCTCCAACACCCTTCAACATCTTCCTAGAGCGCATCATGTCAGATGCTCTTGCAGATCACGAAGGCACAGTCAGCATAGGGGGTAGAGCAATCTCCAATCTTCGTTTTGCGGATGACATTGATGGATTGGCTGGAGAGGAACAAGAACTTGAACAGCTGGTACAGAGGCTTGACACCACCTCCAAAGCTTATGGAATGGAAATAAGTGCAGAGAATACCAAAATGATGACCAACAACACCAATGGCATCAACACGGACATCAATGTCCAAGGCCAATCCCTCAACACAGTGCATAGCTTCAAATATTTAGGAGCCATTGTATCAGACAATGGGTCCCGACAGGAAGTCCTCTACAGGATCGCACCAACAACTGCTGCCCTGACAAGGTTGAGGCCATTTGGAAAGACAGGACCATCATTCTATATTCCAAAGTAACACTGCTGCGCTCCCTTGTCATCTCCATCTTCCTATATGCTTGCGAAGCATGGGCCCTCACAGCAGATCTACAACGAAGAATACAAAGCATGGAGATGAGGTGCTACAGAAGAGCTCTGGGCATTTCCTATACCCAACACATCACCAACGACGAAGTCCGACAGACCATCACACAAGTCATTGGACAACACGATGTCCTGCTCACAGTGGTGAAGAAACGGAAACTCCGATGGTATGGCCACGTCACCAGATCATCAGGCCTTGCAAAGACTATTCTGCAAGGCACAGTGCAAGGAGGTAGAAGAAGAGGGAGACCGAAAAAGAGGTGGGAGGACAACATCTGAGAATGGACTGGTTTGACACTGAGCGAAGCCATCTGCTGCTGAGGACAGAGAGAGATGGAGTATGCTGGTTAAACGATCATCTGTGGTGCCCCTACGACCTCAGGGTTACGGGAAGGATAGGATAGGATAGGATAGGATAGGATAGTTTGTTTGTTTGTTTCCACACCTCGTTGAAGTTGCCGCGTAGGCGGAAGATCTACAGGATCCTTCATGGTGGGCAGGAAAGTACATGAAGAAAACTCTTTTTCAAAAAGCCGAACACGTCATTTGCTGACTGAAATTTCGTCATCTTTTTCACAGGAAAATAATATTGCACAGCAGCAATAACATGGATTCTCACTGGTCCACTTCATCTTAAGGCGCTTTCTCATTGGTCGGGAGGACTTACTTTTATTTGTCAGGTTATTGTAGAAGATGACGTCATCATGCCAACTCGAGCATCAGCCAGAGGATCGCCGAAACAAAATCGCAGGGGACTTGCTTGGTTTTATCAGTTTATTCCCCCACTTAAATTTTTTTTAACAAGGACTTACTCTATGATATCTCCAAATCTAAACATAGTTCGGATTTGATTTTTACAGGTAAGATGCGTCAATCTCTTGCAAGTTTGATGGCGCAAAAAACTCATTTTCGACCTTAGGTGGACTTACTCGGTTTTGTCAAATCACGGCAGCGCTAATTCTGATATCAGCAGCTCAGCTTAACGAAAAATAATAGGTTGAGCATTGTACAGCGCGGTGGTGAAGTGACGGGGCAAAAGCACCAGGTTAAGATTAACATTTAGCGTGTTTATGCAGGATGCCGTTTGTTAGCCCAGCCCTTTGAAATAAAGCATTGCCAGGGGCCAGCAATGTTTGCCCTCGACTAGCAACCTGCTCACACAACTCCATCAACACACCATCACCCGATCATTACACCCGGTCCATCAGCAACCGTCCTAACGATCTGTGAGCCACATTTGTACAGGCGCTTTGAACAAAAGAAATCAAAACAGAATTAATTAATTAGTATCGATACTAGTATGACACCCCCGAGAGAGAGAGAGAGAGAGAGAGAGAGAGAGAGAGAGAGAGAGAGAGAGAGAGAGAGAGAGAGAAAGAGAGAGAGAGAGAGAGAGAGAGAGAGAGAGAGAATGAGAGCGTGAGAGAAAGAGAGAGAGAGAGAGAGGGAGAGAGAGATAGAGAGAGACCAGTTACTCAAAATATCTTTCTTTGATCGACCTCGTAAACGCCGAAAGAAATATTAGGAAACGTCGATAATGCATTTTTCAAAATGTGGAGGGAAATATTGAATGGCACGCCAATTGGTCAAACCCACCATACATGTCACAGGTAAGCAAAGAAATCAAAGATAATAAGAATCGATGCAAAATTGTATCCATTTTGTGACGGGGTACAGGGCACTGAAAAAAATACACAAATTAAACAAAGCAGGATATCAAACCAAGGAGATTGGCGCAAGTACATCCATTCATGTTCATTAACCCAATTTTCTAATTACCGATTATTTATTTATTTAGAAGGGGAAGTCAGCGGGAGTGGACAACATCCGCGGAATGGCTGAAAGCTGGAGGGGAAGCGATGACTGATGCCCTCACCATTATCTGTAACAAGATCTGGCAGAGTGGGGAGTGGCCTACGCCATGGACCCAGTCGCGAGTCATCACCCTTCCCATAAAGGGTAACCTTCAGGAATGTGAAAATTACCGCACCAAACAGCCTCATCAGCCATCCCAGCAAGATTCTCCTAAAAATAATACTCGACAGGTTGAAACCCCAAGCTGAACAAATCATAGCTGAAGAACAAGCAGGATTCAACGCAGAGCGAAGTACCACTGAACAGATTTTCAACCTCAGAATAATCTGCGAGAAATACCTACAGCACCAACAACATCTATATCATGTGTTTGTAGACTTCAAGAAAGCGTCTGACCGAGTCTGGCATGCAGCTTTGTGGGCCCACCATGAGAGTGTACAACATCAGCCCTAAAATTATTGAAGTCATCAAAAGCCTGTATGACAAGGCTAACAGCGCAGTCCTCCAAAAATAGCGCCATCGGGAACTGGTTCAGAACCACAATCGGTGTGCGTCAAGGATGCCTACTCTCACCAACATTCTTTAACATCTTCCTAGTTCGCATCATGTCAGGTGCCCTTGCAGATCACGAAGGCACAGTCAACATAGGGGATAGAGCAATCTCCAACTTCCGTTTTGCGGATGACATTGATGGATTAGCTGTAGAGGAACAAGAACTTGAACAGCGTGTACAGGGACTTGACACCACCTCCAGAGCCAAGGGAATGGAAATAAGGGCAGAGAAGACCAAAATGATGACCAACAACACCAATGGCATCAACATGGACATCAAAGTCCAGGGCCAATCCCTCAACACAGTGCATAGCTTCAAATATTTAGGAGCCCTTGTATCAAACAAGTGGTACCGACAGGAAGTCCTCTCCAGTATCGCACAAACAACTGCTGCCCTGACAAGGTTGAAGCCCATTTGGAAAGACAAGACCATCAGTTTACATACCAAGGTAAGGCTACTGCGCTCCCTTGTCATCTCCATCGTCCTATACGCTTGCGAAACATGGACCCTCACAGCCGATCTACAACAAAGAATGCAAATGCATGAAGATGAGGTGCTACAGAAGACTTCCCACTTTCTGGAAATTTAGTGCTTTAAATTCCCACTGTCGCTGTCTTCCTCATTTGCTCTTTCCCATTCCCGATCTGTCCTATCACTCTGCTATACTATCTTCTTCTTCGCTAGATCAATGACCTACCTTTTTTCTTGAAACCTCTTCCTGGACAAGACTCCTTGTTTGTGTATGAGGTCTGTTGGATCAGCTTGGGAGTGTTGGACGCTTTCTGCCGGGTGGTCACTAGGGCTTCCTATGATGTTATTATTTAGCAATATAGGCATTTTATATGTATGTGTTTTGTTGATGATTTATAATGATGTTTGTATTCTATTTTGTTTTTGTAACCGGGCGTTCGAGTAGTTGGGGTAAAGCCTCAGCCGTCCCCTGCGTGGGATGTCTTTATTGTAAAGTGACTGGCCGGTGGAGGGCATTCAATTTTCCCACTAGGGTTGTTTCAGCAGATCTTTTATGCGGGTCGGGGGTTGTCCGGTCCTGATTTGGCTCGGAAGAGTCCGCTGGACCTAAAGCAACAATCAATCAATCAAACGATCATCTGTGGTGTTCCAACGACCTTTGAGTTACGGGATAGGATAGGATTATTTATCAATTTAAACGGAGATGGGCACAAGCACTTCCATTCATGATCTTTGACTTGCAAAGCATATTAACCCAATTTTCTCATTATCGATTATTTATTTATTTATTTATTTATTCCATTGATTCATTAAAGTAAATTTGAATCTTTATCCTATCCTATCCCGTAACTCGAAAGTCGTTGGGGCACTACAGGCGATCGTTTAACCAGCGTACTTCTTTCTCTGTTCTCAGCAACCCTCATGGCTTCGCTCAGTGTCAAGCCAGTCCGTTCTCGAATGTTGTCACCCTCATCTCATTTTCTGTCTCCCTCTTTTTCTTCTTCCTTTCACTGTGCCTTGCAGAATGGTCTTTGTAAGGCCTGATGCTCTGGTGGCGTGGCCATATCATCGGAGTTTCCGTTTCTTCATCAATGTGAGCATGTCATCGTGTTGTCCAATGGCTTGTAAATGTGAAACTAAGGTCAAAATTACGAGGTTCGCAAACTTCTAACAGTTTTAATATGGTCTATGAGGTGACTCGTATATTTACTAACGCCTTCCCGCATTTTGAGTGTTTGATATTTGCCAAATTGTAATCTAAACATAGCGCGCGAGCTTTCAAAAATGAATCTGCGACATGCAGCACTGGATGAGCTCCACTAGAGTGGCCCTACCACAGGCACCTCACATACAAAGTCAGCGGAGCGCGACCATGACCCATGCAGACAGTGAATCAGTCAGGCCAGAATATGATGTGCCTGTTGAATGAAGTTACTCACAACGATTCTAAATGAGATACTTGATTAATAGTGTGCAGCGCCTTGTAAATGGACATACCACCACCACCACCATCATCATCATCATCATCATCATCATCATCATCATCATCATCATCATATACGATTAATAGCGTAACGCCGTGGTGTCATGTACGTGGGATCCCAGTGACAACTCACGCTGTCTACACGCCTATCGGAGAACTTTCATTCCAATAACATGGAATCATTATCTCCTCTAAGACCATGCTATCTAGCATAAAATTTTGAAAAACAAAGAGATCAGGCTCTTTCTAATGTATTTATTTATTGGACCCACCGCCGTCGCTCCAAGGTCGGGCGTTCGCTGGCCATACCCATGATCCACATTCCAATACCGTGGTGGACAAGGTGGTGGTGGCCATTTGTTCACAGCCTACATTAACAGTAAGGCTGCTGTGGTGGACAAGGTGCAAGTGGCCATTTGTTCACAGTCTACATTAACAGTAAGGTTGCTGTGGTGGACAAGGTACAAGTGGCCATTTGTTCACAGTCTACATTAACAGTAAGGTTGCTGTGGTGGACAAGGTGCAAGTGGCCATTTGTTCACAGTCTACATTAACAGTAAGGTTGCTCTGGTGGACAAGGTACAAGTGGCCATTTGTTCACAGTCTACATTAACAGTAAGGTTGCTGTGGTGGACAAGGTGCAAGTGGCCATTTGTTCACAGTCTACATTAACAGTAAGGTTGCTGTGGTGGACAAGGTACAAGTGGCCATTTGTTCACAGTCTACATTAACAGTAAGGTTGCTGTGGTGGACAAGGTGCAAGTGGCCATTTGTTCACAGTCTACATTAACAGTAAGGTTGCTCTGGTGGACAAGGTACAAGTGGCCATTTGTTCACAGTCTACATTAACAGTAAGGTTGCTGTGGTGGACAAGGTGCAAGTGGCCATTTGTTCACAGTCTACATTAACAGTAAGGTTGCTCTGGTGGACAAGGTACAAGTGGCCATTTGTTCACAGTCTACATTAACAGTAAGGTTGCTGTGGTGGACAAGGTGCAAGTGGCCATTTGTTCACAGCCTACATTAACAGTAAGGTTGCTCTGGTGGACAAGGTACAAGTGGCCATTTGTTCACAGCCTACATTAACAGTAAGGTTGCTCTGGTGGACAAGGTACAAGTGGCCATTTGTTCACAGTGTACATTAACAGTAAGGTTGCTCTGGTGGACAAGGTACAAGTGGCCATTTGTTCACAGTCTACATTAACAGTAAGGTTACTGTGGTGGACAAGGTACAAGTGGCCATTTGTTCACAGCCTACATTAACAGTAAGGTTACTGTGGTGGACAAGGTGCAAGTGGCCATTTGTTCACAGTCTACATTAACAGTAAGGTTGCTCTGGTGGACAAGGTACAAGTGGCCATTTGTTCACAGTCTACATTAACAGTAAGGTTGCTGTGGTGGACAAGGTACAAGTGGCCATTTGTTCACAGTCTACATTAACAGTAAGGTTACTCTGGTGGACAAGGTACAAGTGGCCATTTGTTCACAGTCTACATTAACAGTAAGGTTACTCTGGTGGACAAGGTGCAAGTGGCCATTTGTTCACAGTCTACATTAACAGTAAGGTTACTCTGGTGGACAAGGTGCAAGTGGCCATTTGTTCACAGTCTACATTAACAGTAAGGTTACTCTGGTGGACAAGGTGCAAGTGGCCATTTGTTCACAGTCTACATTAACAGTAAGGTTACTCTGGTGGACAAGGTGCAAGTGGCCATTTGTTCACAGTCTACATTAACAGTAAGGTTACTCTGGTGGACAAGGTGCAAGTGGCCATTTGTTCGCAGTCTACATTAACAGTAAGGTTACTCTGGTGAACAAGGTGCAAGTGGCCATTTGTTCACAGTCTACATTAACAGTAAGGTTACTCTGGTGGACAAGGTGCAAGTGGCCATTTGTTCAGTCTACATTAACAGTAAGGTTACTCTGGTGGACAAGGTGCAAGTGGTCATTTGTTCACAGTCTACATTAACAGTAAGGTTACTCTGGTGGACAAGGTGCAAGTGGCCATTTGTTCACAGTCTACATTAACAGTAAGATTACTCTGGTGGACAAGGTGCAAGTGGCCATTTGTTCACAGTCTACATTAACAGTAACAGTAAGGTTACTGTGGTGGACAAGGTACAAGTGGCCATTTGTTCACAGTCTACATTAACAGTAAGGTTACTGTGGTGGACAAGGTACAAGTGGCCATTTGTTCACAGTCTACATTAACAGTAAGGTTGCTCTGGTGGACAAGGTGCAAGTGGCCATTTGTTCACAGTCTACATTAACAGTAAGGTTACTCTGGTGGACAAGGTAGTGGTGGCCATTTGTTCACAGTCTACATTAACAGTAAGGTTGCTCTGGTGGTTCTGTGTTGATTTAGTCCCTCTTCCCTCGGATGTCTGCCATTTCGCCAATGGCGGTTGTGGACGTTAATTTCGATATCCATTGATCTGTTGTCGCTATAGGCGAGTACTGTCCGTACAACCAATCTGCAGTCTTGGGCAACATCGTGTACAGACAGGTGCCCGTGCCCAACATCACCGCGCGCAACCACCTAGTGTTCGCCGTCATGGCCTGCAGTAACGCTCACTTGGCCCTGACCACCAACCTGTCCACCACATCCAACATGACGGAGATCGTGATCGGGGCTGGCCCTGACACTTACTCAGTGGTTCGCAACTGCAGTGGTGGGTGTAACATAGGGTGAGTAGTACTCACAGTTCATCTGTGCATGGCCAGGTCCCAGCTAACAGTGGTCACAGCCACAATTTACTTTACTGTTCCTTCAATTCTTGTTTCGGTTTGCCTTCCTGTCATGTCATTCTTCCTTCAGTTGTAAAGTTGTTGTTTTTTTTTTTAAAAAACTCATTGAAGTCACAGAGTGCCAGACTCGGCATCATTCCAGAGTCGCAGGATTTTAGGCTATTTTTTAAAAATCACAGCAAATGTACTAGACAACATAGAAGCATAACATAAATTGCCAATGAAAGCTTAAAGTATGTATTTTTAATTTCACTTACCACCAATCTGCTATAATCCTCCAGAAAAAAATATTTTACACCAAAAACACATCACTTTTGCAAAAAAACATTTTTTTTATAAGAAGCACAACACCTATATGTTGCACCCATTTTTGTTATGAAAATATTTGTTTCTCTTGTTTTTATGATGTAAAAGCACTGTAAAAATGAATTTTACACAGAAATAATCATGAAAGCACAATCTGAAAAGGCATTTGTCACATAACTAGAACAAAATTTTCCGAACAATCGGAGTTAAAAACGGGAAGCCATTTTGTAAACAAATAATGTTACTAGGTTTAGAAAAATCGCGAGATGTCAAGAGAAACTTTGTCAAAAATATGGTCAAAGGGAAGCAATCTACTCTAAAAAGACCCCTTTCAAATATGTGTATTGTTTAGTTCCCTTGGTACTCATTTTCTGTTATTAAAAAAATGTAAACACGCGACGTAAACAAAACTACGGCACACTCCTTAGCGGCACCGTCAAACGGCACGACTTCAATGGGTTAATCTGCCATCGTAATTGCTCCAAATAAAATTAAGCTGAATAATGTTGTTTTGTGTTGCGTTGTATTGTATTGTATTGTATTGTATTGTATTGTATTGTTGAATAACAACCAGAACGACTATGTCGTTGTCGTTTAGTTCATTTCATAACATGGGACTAGGAGTAGAGGTATTGCAATCAATGACAACAGACTGGTAACGATCAGTGAGGTACGAGGAAAACCACTCAAGAACAGTCGCTCTTAAACCAAATCTAGTGTGCAATCTCTCTAGAAGTATGTGGTGATACAGCGTGTCAAACGCAGCACTCAGATCTAACAATGCTACACGAGAAACACGCTTCTCCTCAGCCTAAGTAAACAATCAAGGAAACTGAGAACAGCAGTCTCACAACTATGATTCTTCTTGTATGCTGACTGGTAGGTTTCTAGAAAACTGTTTTGAGATAGATGATCTTGTAACTGTTTTAACACAACCTTCTCCAGGATCTTGGAAATAAATGGAACATTAGATACAAATCTATAATTGTTTAGTACATCGCTGTCAAGTCCAGTTTTTTAATAAGGGTGTTGATAATGGTATGTCACATTACACTTGAACCAAGAAAGGAATTGATAATGGTATGTCACATTACACTTGAACCAAGAAAGGAATTGATAATGGTATGTCACATTACACTTGAACCAAGAAAGAAATTGATAATGGCATGTCACATTACAGTTGAACCAAGAAAGAAATTGATAATGGTATGTTACATTACACTTGAACCAAGAAAGAAATTGATAATGGTATGTCACATTACACTTGAACCAAGAAAGAAATTAATAATGGTATTTCACATTGTAGAGAACGGGATTTTTCCGGGTTTTTTATAATTCGATTATTGTACGGTGTTTTTGATTGGCTATGATTCGGGAGCCAATGATATGAAGGTTTGAATTAATCAAAGTTTGAATTAGAGGAAAAATTGTTCACTCACTCAAAAATTCTGTGTCAGGCTGGTGTGCCCGTGGAGCAGTATGTGTATGTAGGCCAGGAAATAACAAAAAGTTAAAAGAAGGAAAAAAAGTAAATTGTGGAATAACTAAAAGATGAAGAAGGCACTGTGAACTTGTCAAGGTGTACAGGTTCGGTGGAACTTTCTGTCTGGAAGTGGATGCTTATTTTGTGCTGTAAAGAATACAGGTATTTACAAGGTTTTTCATGATTGTACAATGGCGGATAAGTATATTTTTGTATTGAAAGGTAGTGAGCTGTTGTCCACTGAGATGGAATGTTGAATTTTCATTGATGTAATAATATTATTAATTACGTGGGGCGATAGTTGTAGAGTAGTAGATAATGAAGTATGAATGAAATGCGTGAGCTTGGTTAATAGTAATTTTCATTCATGAACTGATTACCTGGATGTGAATAATGATAGTGGAGGAAGGACAGTGGTGATCGTATACGAAACAGAATGGAACAAAGCGAGGAACAAAGGGGAGGTGAGAGAGGGTGAAACTAAAGAATAGGTACGTTGTCCGAGTCAGAGAATTGACGTTTGAATATGTATATTGTACAGCGGCCTACTTGGAGCCGAGAGGCTAACTGGAGACCAGGGCCTGTTGGGGCTACCGACTTACTGGGAGCAGAATTGGCTCTATCTTGTCCGAGGCGAGGACAGGGCGTTTTCCAAGGCGTCGGAGGGGAAACGACGCTGTCTCCACACTTGTTCAAGACAACGTTTTCTCCGAGCGGACTGGGGCAGGAAGATAATCCCTCCGCTCGTCGACGTTCATCTATCATCGACGCTTTCATATCGTCGACCCCCGTCTCGCGTCGACGTGTGTTTGGCAACGTGTGCCAGATTTTGTGAACCTGGGACCCTCGGAAAATAAGGTACTGTACAGTTGAGCATTTGTTGCATTGGCCAGGACAAGAAATTGCCGGTCTCGATTTTCCGTTCTGAGTGTCAGACTCGTCGACGTCGCATATGTGTGAGACATTGGGATAAGCCCATCTGTGATAGATTATTTGTATGAAAGGATTGGAGTGAAAGTTGATATAAAAAGTGTTGATTATCTATATAAATTTTGAGAACGTTTTGAGAACGTGGAACGGATATCTGGTGTTGGTGTTTGTCTGTGTTGGGAAGAATCCGTACGTTTGTGGGTGTGTCCGTAAACAGAGAACGTGCACGCACGCATAATTCACTTTAGGAGTCATATACAAATATTTTGCACTTACACGAAATATCCATTCGCTACACACATTACACTTGAACCGCGGTCGTGCTCCACGGCAAGCTCTCTGACTCGTCTGCCATTGAGCTTGCTACGCAGGAAACCAGACCAAGTGCTGGGTCAACTGGACATGTGCGGAGAGGGGTGGGGGGGAGGGGCTTCTTGAGCGATTACTTACGACTTCCTGTCTGTCGTCTGCCTTCTATACGAGGTGCGCACCTCTTGGTCACATGTGACAGCTGTGCCTGACATTTCAGAACAATCAACGGCGACTTCCTGTCCTGCACTGAATACCACACCTTCTGGGTCTCCTGGCAGTTGGTTGGACAAACCACCAACATCACCCTTGGATATGGAAATCGGAAGGGGTCAAGTCCTTTCTTGACAGTGCTGTTCAACTACCCGATTATAGTCAACTACGCCCATATCGCAACGTACGGAACCACCCACGGAGATTGGGTCTTTGGTGAGTTATACTGAGCAACATCTATAGTATATTATATTGAGACGTTAAATAAAAGAATTGAAAGAATTGAAACTGAGCAACTCTGTGACTACAGTTTCTTGAGCTCGTTGAAATATCAAGAGTTATGGACTGTTTGAACTTGTTCAATCTTAAAAATTATTACCCAACTCATTCACGCCTCACGGTCTACGATTTTTATTAAGTCATTCAAGAGTAATTGTCTGTTAACTCATTCAAATCCAAAATGCCTTTGTCGACTGTATTTTACTAGATATTCCATGACGCTTTTAACTCCTTCTAATTTCAAGGGCAGCGTCTCTGCTAACTCATCGAATTTCAAGCGCAGCGTCTCTGCTAATTCATCAGATTTTAAGGACAGCGTCTCTGCTAACTCATCAAATTTGAAGGACAGTGTCTGCTATCAGCTAACTCATTCAAAACCAAACTAACCTAGGACCGCTGTCAACTATAATTATTTGCGTTATAGTATTTAACTCACACGAGACCAAACTAGCATAGAAACGCAACGTTTTTGGACTGAAGTTAAGTAGGCCTAAATTGTACTTTAAGAAATCCAACTTCGCTTAAAGAACTCATTATTATTTTGTTTTTGTAAACACGTCTGAAGAGCAAACTTACGAAACACGACTTATTCGCCTTAGAATAGATACACAGTCACCCAACATAATAACTCATCGGGTGCGTGGCGAACATGCTCCAAGACGCTGACGTGACTCACGTTACCAAGCAGGAGTATTGTGTGCCTGCAGTATTGAATGACGCGTAATAATTGCATCAAGGAGCCATTTGCTAGACTAGCGAGGTGACGTTATGGAGAAACCCAAGGTTTTTTAAGCTGTTTGGGGGGGGGGGCTTTCACCTCAGTAATATGGATTAATCAACTCCTGTATTAGTTAGTGTAAATGTTTGAAAAATTAAATCAGTGTCGCCTTAATTTTTTAGTCGAAAAGATAGAACATCAAATAATAATAATAATAATAATAATAATAATAATAATAATAATAATAATAATAATAATAATAATAATAATAATAAAATAATAATAATAATAATAATAATAATAATAATAATAATAATAATAATAATAATAATAATAATAATAATAGCAGCAGCATTAATAGTAGTCGTATCAGTAGTAGTCGCAACACAGGCGTAGTAGGAGTAACAGTAGCAGCAGTAGTTGTAGTAGTAACCTTAGCAACAGTAGCAGCCGTATCAGTAGTAGTCGCAACAGTAAAAAGGTAAAGGTAAAGGTAGTCCCATAGCCTTGTGGCCGTAGGGGAGCGTGATGTTGGAGATCACACTTATCTTGGGCCAGCGTAATGAGGGTGATGCCCAACTCTCTCCCTCGCTGCTTTACCTTCCCCACCCTCAAGAGAGTAGGTACTCAATCACAGTTGAGTCAACTGGGGGCGTTGTTGTTTGTCGCTTCACACCTTAGCGGTCACCCATCCAAGTGCTAACCGCACCGGACGGTGCTTCACTTTCGACACAGTAGCGAGTGCTCCAACCACTGCACTATCCGACACCCCTCGCAACAGTAGCAGTAGTAATAGCAGCAGTAGTAGTAGCAGCAGTAGCTGTATCAGTAGTAGTAGAAAAGATAAAACATCAAATAGTAGTAGTAGCCGTAGTAGTAGCAGTAATAGTAGTAGTGCTAGTTAGTTAGTTATTCATTGCTTACAGGGTCCAGCGGACTGCCAAGAGCCGAATCAGGAACACAAAATCAAGACCACAGCTTCGCTGAAAGAGGACTCACCCCTGATCCGCATAAAAGATCTGCCAAAACAATCCTAGTGGTAACACTGAAGGCACTCCACCAGCCGGTCCCTTTACAATAAAGACATCCCACGCAGGGGACGCTGAGGCTATACTCTAATTTATCGAACCCCCGTTTACAAAAACAAAATAGAATATAAACATCATTATAAAATATCAACAAAACACATACATATAAAATGCTTACATTGCCAAATAATAACATCATATGGTCAGAAAGCGTCAAATATCTCCAAGCTGATCCAATAGACTCCACACACAAATGAGGTGTTTTGTCCCGGAAGAATTTTCAAGAAAAAAGATAGGTGACTGGTCTAGTGAAGAAGAAGATAGTATAATAGATTGATAGAACAGAGTAGGAATGAGAAAGAACAAAATAATGAGAAAGACAGCGACAGAGGGAATTTAAAGCACTAAATTTCCAGAAAGTGGGGATACTATTTATGCTGATGACTTGGCACCCCACGGGAGGTAGTAATAGTAGTAGTAGCAGCAACAGTATCAGTAGTAGCAGCAGCAACAGTAGCAGTATACGTAATAATAGTAGCAACAGTAGCATAGCAGTATCATTAATTGTAGCAGCAACAGTAACAGTATTAGTTGTAGTTGTAGCAACAGTAGCCGTGTCTGTAGTATTAGGAGCAAAAATAGTAGTAGCAACAGTAGCAGTGGTAGTAGAAACAAAAACCAGGAGCAGCAGTAGAAGTAGTAGCAGTAGTAGTAGAAGTAGCAGTAGTAGTAGAAGTAGTAGCAGTAGTAGTAGAAGTAGTAGCAGTAGTAGTAGAAGTAGTAGTGGTAGTAGCAGTAGTAGTAGAAGTAGTAGTAGTAGCGGTAGTAGTACATGTAGTAGTAGTAGTAGACGACACAGTACAAGTAGCGGTAGAGAGGGGACGGGGAAGGAAGGACCCAACTTAAAGCCAGCAGCCCTTTCCTTGCAGACTTTCCAAGTCAGACCGACAGATCTGGATGTATGGAGCCTGAAAACTCCACCGCCCCAACTACACAGCCACCCGCCACCACCGCATCCACTTCCACCCCAACATCTGCACCCATGATAACAACGATGACCACACAAACACAAACGTCACCAACAACAAAAACGACCACCTCACCGACAACAACAACCACACTCTCGTCATCATCAACGACTTCGAATCCGAAACGTTTCGTCGTGAAGAAGTGCACCTGCACGCAGGTCAACGCCATGTCCGAGGAAGAGGAAGAAGCCGTCAAGGCCGCTGTCAAGGGAACAGTCGCTCAGGTGAAGAAGAATCTGACCTTGGATTCCAAATCTACGTCATCTCACATCAGAAAAAAGGTGAAAATGGAATTACCACTAATCTTGTTCTCCTCCTCCTGCTTGTTGTTGTTGTTGTTGTTACAATTACTGAGTCGTATGTCCACAGATCAGCGCCCAAGACTACCGGCCGTCAGCTCAGAGCGCGGGAGCAATAGGCATTGCCATGCTTGGCTTCATCTTGGCCCTCATCATCGTCCCTGACCTCATTTCACTCGTCAGCTGGATCAAGAACCACGTGACCGAGCGCACTAGTCGAGGGCGAACAAAGGACCACTCACACATACAGACAGAGAGGCGACTAGCAGGTGAGAGAGGAGAGGCGAGGGTGAGGTAGGGAGGGAGAGAGAGAGAGAGAGAGAGAGAGAGAGAGAGAGCGTGTGTTTTGGTAGCTTGTGTGCTCATACATGCAAGCATATTTGAACTCAAAATGTTTGTGGTCCCAAACATAATACTCCGGGGCATATCTTTCTGATTCAGTTATTGTTGCAAGACAGAGGACACAAAGGTGTAGAAATAAAAGCAATAGCTTACACTATTGCGCAACGCTAAATGTAGAGAGCGTTTCCACAACAGTCATAACCGGTATTAAAGAAGAAGAAGGAGAAAATGGAGAGGGAGAAGAAGGAGGAGGAGGAGGATTATGAAGAAATTATCCCCGGACTTTAAAGATCCTGACGCTCATATCCTAGGCGGGTGAGTGCCAGTTACCTAAATACCACAATTGAGGCGTTCACAATGGGCATAAGAATGCAATTGTTGCCTCCGTCACGATGATTACATCACTCGATTTGCATAAGTTTGGTTTTACCTTGGAGACAGAGGTAAAGTTTAAGTACATACCAAACTTGAACCAACTCCCTCCAGTCTGGGAGAAAATAGGATTAGAAAAAGAACACCTATGACGTCACCATGATGACGTCACCCAATATGTGTATACATATTTTTGGTCATCTGGTGGAGTTCACTATTTGCTAAGTTAATACCAAGTTTCAAAGAAATCCGTCCATACGTTTCAGAGAAAAGTGCACCAAATAAATAACTAAATGGACATAAAAATATGACGTCGCCACGATGACGTCTCTCATACTTAAGGTCTGACTAAGGCTGAAGGCATCTATACACTTTCATTACATACAAAGTTTAAGGGAAATGTAAAAAAAATTAAAAGGTGACGCCATCATAATAACATCACTTTATGTGCATAAGTTGGGTTTTTACGTTGGAGGCATATTAATGTCTAAGTGTATACCAAATTTGAACCAATTCCGTCCAGTAGTTTGGTAGAAATTAGGATTAGACAAAAAATATGACATCAATCTGATGACTCACACGATGTCACTCAATATAGCATAGTTAGGCAGTTTTAAAAAAATCTTTAAAACCTGAGGTCAGGCTCCTTACATCACCCGATTTGCATCCATTGGGTTTTACCTTGAAGGTACAGGTAAAGTCTAAATACAAACCAAACTTGAACCAAATGCCTCCAGTAGTTTAGGAGAAACAAATTAATAGGATTAGGACAAAAACACAGCAAATTATAGAATCACCGCGATGACTTACCCGATATGCATACTTTTTTGGTCATCTGGTATGGTTCACTATTTGCTAACTAAATACCACGTTTCAAAGAAATCTGTCCATTAGTTTCAGAGAAAAGTGCGGAAATGTCACCTTCGGATGGACGTCGGACGGACGGCCAAAGCCAAAAACAATAGTTGCCGAGTTTTACAGCTGGGGAACTAAAAATGCCTTAAGAATGAGCATAACAATCGATTATCAACACTGAAACTAACTGAACCAGAGACTTATGACTGACGGACTAATTGATGTATTTGTTGGTAGGTACTGTGATGAAGGCATCCGCCACCTTCAAAAGACCAGCTCTCCAGACAAACGCCACCAACGGCGGTAAAGCCACCATAGGTATGAACAGCTCAAGAGCCTTTCCTGCTCCGGAAGACCCCACAAACAAACTCCAAGACATGGCGGAAGAAGTGGATTATAGAAAGGAACAATCTGCAATGCTTTCCCTCAACAGGAAGATGTCAGCGATCCTGCATCACCGCAAGAATGTGGCATCCTTTGAACAAACAGAAACTAATACATCGAAAAAAAGGTGTGCTGCGTATGGTGAAGACGCTGGAGAAACGTCAACTTCGTTTTCTGTCGCTGAGAGATAATACTAACATTTCAACACATAAAACAAAATGTAAATTTAAAAAAAAGGTTTTGTTAAGGAATTGGCAGACTCAACAAAAATAAATAAGATTATTATAAAATAATTACCAAATAATTTTTTTTTAACTAGAAGGGCACAGGCGACATGACTTACATGCTCTTTATGGATCGAACTTGCATTGTTTAATATGAAAATGAGTGCTTAAAAGAAGAAACAAATGAAATGGAGGTATTAAAATCCAAATATAATACCGGCTTTGATATTTTTCTTTTTGGTTGCAGTTTATTATCCCTTTCTATTGGGAAACTCTGGGCCGCCTCCCCTGGGGAAGGCGTAGTTGCAGCCTGTGGCGCGCCCAAACCCAAACTACCTAACATTATTTGTGATTTTTGAAATTTTGCTGGGGGAGCAAACCGGAGTACCCGGAGAAAACCCCCGAGACGTTGCCCGAGGCGAAAGTAAATCAATCAATCAATCTTTAATTTAATGTCTGTTCACACATTTAGGTGATATTAGACATTGAAAATGTAACTTTTAAAAAAATAACTATTTCAAAACATAATTTCAAAACAAACAGTCTATAAGAGTCTACCAAAAGGGGGAATTAGCAATAACTTTTACAACGTCTGTAACAGTTTGACGACACATTTAGGTGATATTCATAGACATTGAAAATGTAACTTTAAAATCACTTTAACTATTTCAAAACATAATTTCAAAACAAACAGGCTATAAGAGTTTACCAACAGGAGATTTAGCAATAACTTTCACAATGTCTGTAACATTTGGATGATATAGAACCATGTCTACAGAATGTCCATATTCAGTTATGCTATGTCCATTTACTTTGAATATGTCTGTTAAAACTGAGCATTCAAAGAGAAGGTGGTGTACTGATAGACTTGTATTACATATACATTTAACATCAGCTGAGTATTTAGTGTTCCATGCGTTCATTCTTAATTTATATATTAATTTAGAAAGTGGTCTTGAACAATTGAGTAGAGATATATTTTTAATGTTATTATCATGATAAACTTCCTTTTCTAGTAAGGAAAACATTTCATGATTACACATATTCAAATTTGTTATAATTATAGAATCTGACGACCTTTGTGCTCCCTCCTTAGCTAATCTGTCACATACCTCATTCCAATGAATTCCGCAATGTGATGGTACCCAACAGAAATCAATATTTATTCCTCTAGAAATCACACAATGTATCATATGTTTAATTTCATAAATAAACTCCCTTCTGTCTTTACAGTTCCACTGTTTTAATGCATACAGAACCGCTTTTGAATCAACACATACTAATATACCAAATAATTCTAAAGGTGACGTCATAATGAAATTTAAAGCCATTAAAATAGCATAAAGCTCAGCTGTAAATATAGAAAATCCCTTTCCTAAATAATATGATCTTCTTATATTTATTTCAGGTATAATATATGCTGATCCACTATCCGAAGAATCTAAAACTGATCCATCAGTAAAAATCTGCATATGGTTTTTGTAATTACTTTCAATATGATTTTTTACCTCATTAACTAATAAATTAGGATTATCCTCTTTCTTAGTTTGGCTATAGTCAATATCAATATGTGCACATAAATGCTCCCATGGTGGAATCAATGGTGTTAATGGAAGAACTGAAACTGATGTGATACCAATGTCACACTTAGCAAAAAGGTCTTTTGTATAGTTTCTAATTGGCTGCAAGTATTTCATATTTTTTGTTCTTTTGGGATAGTCTTGTTGAGCGTCAATATATTTCATCATACACCGAATTTGGAACAGATAAACATCTTAACACATATTTGGAAGTAGCCAGTTGACGTTGTTGATTTAATGATAATATTCCAGCTTCTTGGTATATTCGTAGAGTGTTAGCATGAACTGGAACTCCTAACGCAATTTTAATAGCCCTACTGTCAATACTTTGTAATTTATTTAATAATGAATTATTTGCTGAAAAATATGCTTCCTGACCATAAATAAGCTTTGATCGAACTAGTGATATGGCTAAATGTAATAGGGATTTAGTGTTTTGACCCCATATTTGCATATTAATAATTTTCAATAAATTCAAGGTTTTTCTTGCTTTTGTTATTAAATGCTCAATATGTAACCTCCAGTTCAACTTAGATGTTAGGTAAACTCCGAGAAATTTTACCTGCTGCTTGTAAGCAAGAACTTCACAATTTAATTTCAAAACAGGTAATAATTTAGGATTATTTCCATTATTGAAAAGCATCAAATACGTTTTATCAGTAGACAGTTCCAGACCGTTATTTTTCAAAAATTTAAAAAGATTATTTAGTTCTTCTTGGAAAAGTTTCTGTACATACATTACCACTCTCTGTTTAGTATGCTTTCTGAGAGACGTATTAATCCACATAGCAATGTCATCCGCATACTGAACTACATTTGCTGATTTAGAAATAAATGTGGGAAGATCATGAATGAGGATTGAAAACAATAAAGGGGCAAGAATAGACCCCTGAGGTATTCCCATATTGATGTTATAAAAAGATGAATAAGCATTCCCCACTCTTGTGCATATAGATCTGCCACTTAAATAATTGTGTATGTAATGATACATATGACCACTTATTCCAATATGTTTTAATTTATAAAGCAGTCTAGCATGCCAAACACTGTCATATGCCTTTTTGATATCAAAGAAAGCAGCAAGAATACTTTTTCTATGAGCAAACTGTTTCTTAACATGACTGGTTAATTTGACAAGATGGTCAGTTGTACACCGACCCTTTCTAAACCCTGCTTGATTTGTAGGGATTATTTTATTTTTTTCACAAAATTGAGTTAACCTGTTTAAAATTATTTTTTCTAATAATTTTCCAACTTGAGACGTCAATGCAATTGGTCTATAATTATTTACTGATGCACGAGACTTACCTTGCTTATGTACTGGAATAACTACAGACTTCTTCCAGATAGTAGGGAGAATTCCACTTTGCCAACATCTTTGGCATAATGAATGTAGCAAATTTTTCCATGTAGCTGGCAAGTGATTCAGTAATTGATAAGAGATACCATCTAGACCAACAGCAGTTTTGTTTGATGAAAAAGATTATAAAGTTTCTAAAAACTCTTCATAATTAATAGGAGCATTTAAATAATGCAAATTATCTGGTATAGGATCTTCATATTCTGCTTTAATTTCTTCTTCTTTTCTAAACATTTGTGTATGTAAATCAAGACTATTGGACAATGAATTTACTGAGAAATGTTTTGCAAATGCCTCTGCTTTATCCTCAGATGAGGGGAAAATATTGTCTTGCAATTTAACAGGATAAGACTGTAGATTAAATCCATTTTTCATCACTTTAACTTTTCTCCAAACCTTATACATATCTTTTGACTCGGTTATTTCTGACATGCAGAATTCTGACCAATAATGTTTCTTAGCACTGGCAATAATTCTGTTGCAATGTATTTTAGCATGTTTCATGATTGTAAAATTGTCAAATGTTTTATTCCTAATCCAATTTTTATATGTGACCTTTTTATTGTTAACAGCTTTTTCACATTCATTGTTCCACCACACATTTCCCGAATGAGATATTCGCTTCTTTTGTTTGCATCTTGGAATACTTTTTTCTGCTGCTATCAATACAGAATCTCTAAATTTTGAGTAAAATTTTTCTACATCCTCATCATGAACGTTATCAATATCATTATTTTCTAGGCATGTTTTAAAGAAGTCCCAATTTGCATATTTATATTTGAATTTAGGTATGTTATCCTCTTTTTGTCTTAGTTCTGTTTCTTGTTCATTTAAAGTTATAATAATTGGAAGATGATCACTCCCTAAACAATCGTCAAGAGGGCACCAAACAGAATTTAAGGCGAAAGTAAATAATATTCGGAGAAACATAACTTCGGTGCTCTTGGCCTTGAGATGACCTTAACCTTCGGCTCCAAATACACTCATGTACGATTACATAAACTACAGCACAAGTTTTATTAAGCCCCAAAAAACAATTACCTTTGAATGACCTTGACCTTCACGCGACCTCTTGTGCTCATGTATGATCAAGGTAATGAACGCATTTCATATACGTTTGTATAAATGTACGTTATGACGTCACTAGCATAAGTGCGGGGCTCGTATGCCTAAAAATTAAATATTAGAGTGAGCTGATTTTATTCAGAGAGTACATACCAGTTGAAAGAGAAAGACGTGTTCTTTGGAGCTCTAGGAAATCGGGATTTCTATATGGAATAGTCTAGCTGTATCTTAAATACAGGTATTTATTATTATTATTAGTAGTAGTAGTAGTAGTAGTATTAGTTATTTATAATAAGCTGTGAAACTATTCTGACGAAAATGGAAAGTATTGTTATTTATGAATTATTGTGGTTGGGGCGCAGAAGAATCCATTGTTTGAAGGAAGTACGGTAAATAGTGGAACTACCGTATTTGGTCATGTAATTATTAAATAGTGATACAGTTTATAATTATGATGCCATGTTGTATTCATTCATATGTGAAGATATGGGGCTGAAATAGAAATGTAATCCAGTGTGCTGTATTATTTCTACTAATGATGAATGAATTTGCATTAATATTTTATAAATTGAAAGTGAGCTGTGATTATAAAGTTTGGCTCATATCCCTTGTGATGTAGGCTACACAATGTGTGTAGGGTGTTAAAGTGGCTATAGGTATTGTCATAAGAATTGTGACAATAGTGACTGTATCAGTGTGGAGGCATAGATAAGATATTTTACGAAAGAAAAGGATCTTCAAGCACTCAGCAAAAAAAAAATGTGTCAGAGGCGCATATAGACTCTTTAAGCATAAGAGCACAAATTTACGATTGTATAAATGTTAAATACAGCGGCCGGTTCGGAGTGGAAACTTCCTGGTATGTGGCTGATGGAGCTGACCTTGTGACGTCAATCTACAAGACCAGATGTGGTCTCCATCAACGTTGACTATCTCTCCTTTGACCAACCATCACTGGTGCAGACGTGCGGCAATGGTGGGCGAAGAAAGTCTCCAGACCTGAGCTACTGGATCACCTACAGTGTTTCCCAGGGGTAACTATCTGTTCTTAGCATCGGCTGTGTATACCACGTCTAGTGATTGTCTGCAAAGACAGTGAGTACAATCATTAATACTTAATACTGAGAGATCAGGAATCTCCAACAAGTCTTGTGTGTGTCATTATTGACAGTGAGACATCATAACAAGGTGCAGAGGTAAGTGACGTCTCAAAAGAGAGACAATGGCCTCCCTATATGCCACTGACTGAATAATTGCTGTGATCTCGTTTATTAGCTTATAAGCCACTGACTGAATAATTGCTGTGATCTTGTTTATTAGCTTATAAGCCACTGATTGAATAATTGCTGTGATCTCATTTATTAGCTTATAAGCCATTGACTGAGTATCTGTTGAGAACTTGTTTATATTTTTGATTAGAATTGTATGAATTAATGTTATTGTACATGTACGAATGAGAAATAGTTCAACTGAAGGGCAAGGAGAGATAACTGTGTGGTCTTTGTCCTTGTTTGTAAGCACGTGTGTGGTGGTGGATGAAAGTTTAGCGTCAACAGAGATAGAACATGAACCCATAGACTGAACGTCAGACAGCCACACTCACACACTCATTTCATTAGATTATTTATTGTTATGTACATAAATATTTAATTTAACGCAAAATCCGTGCGTTACAATCCAATAACCCAATATTGTTGCACACTACGGTTTAAATATAGAGCTTATCCACTGTACGATGAGAAATTTGTAAATGTTTTTTCAAGCCTAAAACGGCTTTGACCTTCAAGCTCAAAGCAAACACGAAAGATAAGTTTGGATTTTATATCTCTCATAGTTTAAGGGTCAAGGTAACTTCAAAGTACCTATACAAGCCGACTTTGGACAGCTCCTGTGACCTTGACCTTGGAGCGAGGATGACCAAATTTGCACAGTATGTGTGTCTCATTGATATCTATTATGCATAAAAGAATCACGTTCAATATGAATAACTTAGAATAAAAAGTAAGTAGCGAATCTTCCTCCTCGCTGGCCCTCGTACTGCCAGGAATGACCCTTAACATAGACCACATATAACTATTATATCATCATTAATTGTGGTCTAAGCTCTTAACCGCTAGCTAAGCACTCCACACATTTCCCTTTGTTGCGCCTTCCGTCAGTTCCTCCCCTCCACTGCTCCACCTCCCCCATACACCCCACACACGTTATGTTGTACCCCGCCCATCTGTCACTATCAGTGGTTACTCATTTACTATTTCACTTTGCGGGATGTAAGCTCACATCATTAGTGTTGTTTGGTGTTCATCTGTCACTAGCAGTGGTTACTCATTTACTATTTCACTTTGCTCTGGTTACTCATTTACTAGTTCAGTTGGCGGGATGTAAGCTCACATCATTAGTGTTGTTTCGTGTTCATCTATTTTTGCCACTCGCCTACTATGTGTCTACGGGCATTGTGGTGAGTTTTTCCATTCTATTGTATTATGTAAATAACTGTCTATTTACGTGTGGGTGTTGGTGTGAAAGGCGCCATGAATCGCCATGTAGGCCTGCCGTGAGATGCGTGCGCTATATAAATCCTTGTATTATTAGAGAGTGTCAGCAGGGACGAAAAAATTTTTTCGGTGGGGATTTCCTGGAAAATCCCCTGTCTGTACGCCTAAAGTGCTTACGTCACGAATTGCCGGCAACTTCCTTTCGTCCGCTGAGACAAATTTTCGTGGCTTCTCAGAGGTGTTTGACGAAAATCGACGGGCTCTTTTTCGGTGAGTATACACCTATTTATTTCAGTAATTCATGTCCGCAAATGTGGTGAAAAGGTGCATCAGATATATTTCTTTCAATAGATAATCACTTTTTGCGTTTTAAGTGGTGCAAATAGATAGCTAAGGCCAGTTTCTAATGCATAGCGCACGCTTTGTTTTGAAGCGAGCGGCGCCATGTCTAAGTACCGTGCAAGACAAGGCCATTCGATCCGCGCTGTATTTGTTTGTTGTATAGACTTCCGAATTGATAAAAACAACCGCAGACATGGATTACAGTAATAAGCTGAACGTTGTGCATTGTTGCCTTCCAACACGGACATGTTGGTAGTTTTGGTCTATCATGTGTACAGTGTAGTCTTTGATCATACATATATAGGCCTATCTGTATTCCTTACATAGCATGCATGCATGAAGCATTTGGTTCTGGAGACACGTAGATCAGATATGTAGGCTACAAATTAATGACAAGATACCCATCAAGGCCTAAAAATAGTTGCTATTAAATGCAGTCAAGGCTTATCACAGTGAATTTCAATGGTGGGAATTTATGTTTAGATCAGTACTTTCTCAGTGAATATTAAGTAGGCCTATCATATTTATATCTAACCCTTTGCTTTAATTTATCCCTCTTATTGATTTGTTGCAATGGTTTATGACCCATGGATTAATGCATGACATGCGCATAGTACTCTTATGCATACATACATGTGTGTTATGAATCATTGAATGTGTATTTGCACACATGTTGGATAAGGTTAGGATTAAATGTATCACACACAGTCATGAATGGTGTACAAGTGTTGTATGGTTATCCAAACCAATACTTTGCTTATGTCAGCTATACGTGCAACTCTGGCAAAATAAAAGAAACGGTTAATAATAAATAATTAAATAAATGAATGAATGAATAAAACGTAAAACTAAAAGACCTACTAGTACTACAGTACACTGCCACATATATCCCAATATCCTAACTAGTACAACTATAGGCTACTCATGCACTACTTGATTTCAGAATTTTATTTTTTAACTTGCTGTGTAAGCCTTGTCTGGCACTTATTGCATCAAACCAACGCAAAGATCTTCCCAAATTTAACTTTTAACTTCTGCTAAAAATATGAAGTATAGCTAACTAAATCAAGTTGTCACTTTTGACACAAAACACCTACACAAATATCTTACTGAAACCTATTTTTATTATTTTAATTATTCATTTATTATTATTATTTTGTTTTTTAATGTAGACTGTACTACAATGGCCAATGCAGACATCGCCCAGCTTGCTGTGGAAGGGGACCTGGATTTTTGGGACCTTGCTTTTGCTGGAGAGCAGATGCGACAAGGGGAGGAGAGGATTGACTTCCGTCGAGATTTCCGCCTGGACACCTTCACAGAGGAGCAGTGCGTGCATCACTTTCGATTCAAGCCTGAAGAACTACGTCGCCTCTTCAATCTACTGAGGCTTCCACAGCAAGTCAGGACAACGCATCGTGTCACAGCTCCAGGTAGGTGTCAATTCCACACAGCTCATGAAAATGCAGGGGTGAGAATTTTCAGGTCATACAAGGATTTCCAATTTCATTAAAATTTCAATGGTTCTGTGTTAATGGACTTCTCTTTATTTTATTTTTTTTTAAACGTTTTAATGAAAAATAATATTAACAGTGATTTTATATAGCACAATTACCCTTGCAGGGTAATTGCACTTAAAACGTCACACACACAAACATCTAGTATTCAGATGCCCAATTTTACTTAGGAAGTTATTGTTGTTATCGGTTTAATCAAGTTGACATATGGCTCAACATGCATGCAAACTTTACTCATATATATATGCATTCAGTCACACAAGGGGGGTAAAATCCTGCTTTGGAGGGTGAGGGAAAGGGGTAGTTAGGTTTGGCAAGTACCAATACATTCACACAGGCTAAAGTTTTTTTGTTTTTTTTTATTGTTTAAAGTGCTTGTGTTTGATGTATGTGTACATGCGAACCAAGTGTTAGTTATCCGATCAATCAAAATTAATCCTCCAGCATTTTAACTTTCCTGCACAAGCACAGTTCTTCTCTTTGCACAGCTCATGCACATAGAGCCTAGGGAGGCTTACATGCACTTCGTGTCGCTTATAAATGCAGAAACACCTTGTTTTTCTTAATATACTTTTGGAACACTTGGAGAATAAAGATGTTAAAACTATGCTCTAAAAGTGCTGTACACAGTTTAGAAATTTTGCAAAAAAACTGATCTGGGATGAGTACAGAAGGGAAAGTGTAAGAAGAAGAATGGAGAGTACTTATGCACTCCTATTCTGGACCTGTCAAATACCATAGGAAGGTGGATGTGGCAGGATAGGAAGTTGATGGGTAGGGGTAAGCTATATGGATTTAAAATTATCACTTATCAACATAATCTGATGATTGTTTGTGACAAATTTTAAATATTGAAAAGATTGCGATAAATTTCTTCTGTGGTGACTGACACATTTCTTGTGTTTGTTTCAGGATTGGAAGTCCTATGTATTGTTCTGAGAAGGCTGGCCTACCCCAAACGCTACGCTGACCTCCAAGAATTTTTTAGCCGCCCGAGGAACGAGTTGCTACCTTTATTTTATTTTGGTGTTAATCACATTTTAGACAATTTTAGCGACCGTTTATCTTCTTTTGAGTCGCCATGGCTCACTGTAGACAAACTCATGGAGTATTGTGAAGCTATTCGCAACAAGGGTGCAGCACTTCCACTGTGTTGGGGTTTTATAGATGGAACCGTTAGGCCCATGTGTCGTCCTGGGCAAAATCAGAGGCTAGTATATAATGGACACAAAAAGGTTCATGCTTTGAAGTACCAGTCTGTTGTTGCACCTAATGGGCTGATCGTGCACCTGTCAGGGCCAATTGCTGGGCGGCGTCATGACGCTGCCTTGCTAAATGAAAGTGGCCTGTTGGCTCACATGGAGCAGAACTACTATGCTCCAGACGGTAGGCCCTTGTGTTTGTATGGCGATGCAGCGTACCCTCTTAGGCCCCATCTGCGTCGTCCTCATCGTCCCCCTCTAACTCCTGAACAAGACGCATTCAACACTAACATGAGCCGAGTTCGAGGAGCGGTTGAGTGGCAGTTTGGGAAAGTTGTCTCCTTCAGGGCCGGATCTGGGGGGGGGTTCCTGGGTTCCGGAACCCCCCCCCCCCTGGCCATTCGATGTACCTCACTCAGTCAGAAAAAAAATATATATATAAAGTTTTTTTAAAGCTCTTAATTTAGTTGACACTGGTGGTAAGTAAAACGTTCCTCATTCTACTCAAGTTCCTCGAGCGGACACGTTTTTGTCACCCCTAACCCCTTAAAAAATTTTGGAACCCCCCCCCCCCCTCCAAGAGTAAGTGATCCGGCCCTGTCCTTGTGGGCTTTTTTAGATTTCTCTAAAAATTTGAAGCTGTATCTGTCACCAGTTGCAAAGTTGTATCGACTTGGTGCACTGCTGACTAACTGTCATGCTTGCATCAATGGCAATCAAACTTCAAAGGCTTTCGCAGTTCAACCCCCCACGTTGGAACAGCATGTCAATATTCAATTCAAGACTGCAAAATCTTAGTACCCTGTGCCTTTTATATGATAATGTTCAAAATTGAAAGAATGATAAAAGTGTAGCAAACTTTGTGAAACTAAAGATTTTTTCTTTCAAAGACGGAAATCCAGAAGAGTCAGGATCTTTTTCACCCCTGATGAATCTCTTAATTCGATAACGTTCCCATACTGCCGCTTGACTATTTTGTTTGATGTGTTAATTTTAATTCTGTTAAAATAGTGTATTGTTTAATTGCTTTTCATGGCTTACAAGGTCAACCCAATAACAAGAGAATATATTTTATGCCTTTTGCGTAATTCTATTATTTCTAAACAGATATGCCGCTCAACATTTTTTCCCCAAGTACTTTAGGCCACTATGTCTGACATGTCTAGTAGACTGCAAAGGATTAAGTGAATGGTCATCTATTTTTATTCTGCTAGATACATAGATTTGTATTGCTTTGGGTGTACAGCAGACTACAAAGTCCAGTCAGGATTGCAACTCATTTATGCCTTGAAAGTGATCAAAAATCATTCTGTTTGAATAATTCTGTTTAGAAGTTTGCATTACCTACAGAAATAGTCACAGTTTGTTAACCTTTTCAGAATATAAATGTGTCCGTACAGATGATTATTATTATGATTAAAAGCTAAAATGTACCTTGGCTGATATTTCTTAGCATGAATCAGTTTGTGTCAATTATCATACTGCCTCTGCATTAATTAATGTGTGTGCATGTCTCATTTCATGATCTCTTTATCAGGGATAGATAGATAGTTATGGTTTATAGTGTCCAGCCGACCATGAAAGGCCATATCAGGACCTCCCAACAAGAAAGTTCAGCTAGTTATGCCAAAATAGTAGCTAAAAACTCAAAACAATTGTTAAAAGCCGAATATTACTTCAAACACAAAGTAAAGACCTACACTTCACTTATAACTAAAAAAATTTTTTTACCAGGGGAAAAAAAATTATTTTATGTATTGTTGCCATTTTTGAAGCACCAACACAGTGGAAAATGCACGCTTGTTGTAATAGATTTACATTGCTTTGAGAGTTTAGCAGCATAAAAAGATAAACACATGGTGAAACCCTACACTTCACTTAGAACTATAAAAAAAAATTTTTTTTATTATTTATTAACATTTAATGTCTTTCTAGTAGTTAAAAATCTGTGTGCATGGCACACACCATGAAAGGCAATATCAGGACCTCGGAACAAGAAACTTCAGCCAGTTTTGCCAAAATAGTAGCTAAAAATTCAAAACAATTGTTAAAAGCTGAATATGACTTCAAACGCAAAGTAAAAATCTGTGTGTAAAAAGGTCTTTCAGAGTACTTGAGTTAAAATACTTTTCATGGTAATGGATTAAGTCTGCACAATCGAGTAGAATGTGTTTAACAGTCTGATGTCCAGGACATCACAAGCATTACACCATGGAGGGTCAGAAGTGTCAAAAATATGACTGAGTGAGTTTAGTTTGTCCAGTACGCAGATGCGTTAAAATTGAGCAGAATTAGTCGCTTGTTGTGATAGATTTACATTGCTTTGAGGGTCCAGCAGACTACAGAGAGCAGAATTAGTCACTTTTTGTGCGTCACTTTTACTGCTTTGTGTAAATGAATAAGATTGTGCATTGCTTCAAGGCCCCAAAGAGAATCAAATCAATAACTGTGTTTTATTTTCATGTATGCATATGGTACGTATGTTTGCTGTCAGTGAAGCACCAACCTTGTTGTAAGCATCCTACACAACTCCAGTCAATTGAGCTGGTTTGTTGTTTATATGCATGAGATTAAAAATACATTGCTGATATAAAGTCAGCTTGACAATTTGACATGAATGAGAACCATTTTGGTCCGTTGACAATTGCATATGTTTAATGGAAAAGAATCTTGGATATGGTAACTTGTGTTGTGTGCTGGGACAACTTGTGCACACTTACGTTTGTGTGCGCACACATATTGACATACACATATTTATACACAGAGGGAAATTTTAAAGTGGCGCTGTTGGTCTTCATGAATACTTTGCCACTGCTTCTATTAAACTTCTGTGCACACTTGTGTGCTATTTGTGGTGGCATGGTTGTGTCTTTGTGGCTATGAAGCAATTGTGTAAAGAACTACATGTATTTGTGAAATATTTGTGAATGTAGTTGTAGTGGTTTCAGCCTTGTCAGTGATGAAGTATTCATTCATCTGTGCATCTTTAAAAATGTGTTTAAAGAGTGTTTGCTCAAAGTTCTACATGTTTTGCAACTCATTTGACAAACTGAGCAGGCAGCTTACACAAATATACATGTACACAGATGTATTGATTTTATTAGGTTTTAAGTAAGTGTTATGCCTAGTTTACTTTTCACCCTGTAAGGCTTTTTGTTTGTAATTTGTAATGGGCAAAATATATGTATTCTTAATGGCTTTGATTTAATTTGTAAACAAGGAAACTCAACAGAAATGTTAACACAAAAATCACACTGAAACAGACTTTTTAGGTGACATACATATATACATTTGGAGATGTTTCTTTCTTGTCTAGTGTGCTTAACTTCAGAACAAACTAACGAAAGTTGTCAATTCTGCTGTTCATTATTGTTTGCATTTTGTTTAATGTCACTTCATAACTGTTCTTAGACACAAGATCATATTTTTTGTGGAGGTTCAAATCTTTAGTGTAGCGTTGTAGGATTTAACTGAAACAACCACCCGATCTCCTGTGTATTTGGACTCTTACGTTGATCTGCAGCTTCAGCTTCTTCCTTGCAGTGCAGATTACATTGTTTCCCACAAAAATTGCTGTTCTGAAAGGAGTTGGCCTGCTTGTTTAAAACTTTCAATAATGCAATTTTAAGACAACTAAACATATCTAATTTACTTTAATTTTCTTTGTTTAAAATGTGCTTTTTGTATCAGAAAGCACCTGTAGGCTGTTGGCCATGCTGCCATTTAAAATGTGTGCCATTAAAATGTAAATTTAGAAATATATGAATTATTTCTTGTATCTTTTGTACTTGTGTTTTCTCTCTCTCTCTCTCTCTCTCTCTCTCTCTCTCTCTCTCTCTCTCTCTCTCTCTCTCTCTCTCTCTCTCTCTCTCTCTCTCTCTCTTTGTGCGTTGTATATCTTGTTAACAAATACATAATGTACATGTATTAATGTACACACACTTAACAGTTCCAACCCGCCTCTTTTTTTTTTCCTTGAAAACTTTAATAACACATAACAAATGAACCCCATTGCACCACCTTACTTTTCTTCCCTACTTGCTCTACAGATCTCTCAGTCTATATTTTAATTCCAACTCCCTCCTCCTCAGTTATAGCTGTAAGTTTATGCATGAATCAAATCAAATTGACTAGTCACAACAAACGTGCATGGTTATATCAGCATTTTTTTTATTTTTTAAGTTGAAAATAAATGGGTTTACCTTTAATTCACGTGAGAAATGTCGAAAGTAGAAAGGGAATGAACTCTATTCGTCCTAAAACCGGAGACGAAAGTAGTTGTCGAGCCCTAAAGTTCATTATGACGGATATGACGTCGCTCACATTGGAAAACCTGGTGTTTTCCATGTTTACCTGTGACGTACCCGTTACTAAAAATAACTCCGAAAATTTTTTTTTTCGTCCCTGCTGACACTCATTAGCACACAGTGCCGCACCGTGTTTTCTTCATTAAACTTGGCATTTTGTGTGAAGGCAGCAACTCCTGAACAACGAATGTTGACGCGTTTACTCCTGTGGTCATAATGTGGTAGGATTATCTTTATTAATGTTCGTTAAGCCTGCGCTAACATATCATTTTGATATAAATAAAATGTATAAAATTTAAATATTATCAAGCTTGTTAGATCAGTGCCGATCTCAACCTGGCATGTGTCAGTTTGCCGGACGTTTGCAAGATACCTACCAGACATTTGCTAGATATTAGAGACGTGTGACCGAAATTTCAGATACGATTGTCTGAGACATGAATGCACTACTGAGATGCATCTAACAGTCTAGATAAGCTTCACCAAATTCCAGTGTATTCCGTAACTGACTGCATTTACCAAGCGTACTTACAACCTTGTAAAAACAACATTATAAAACTAAACAAGCACATGCATTGGGTGTAGGGGTGAACAGAGATGACTACGGATATAACGTAGAGGGATAATATTGGTCTTTCGTTATCCTGTCTCTTTACAATTGTCCGTCCAAGCTGTTTGACGTACGTAAACACTATTTGCATGTGACCATTCATGATCGGTGTGCCCTGACACAATATGAAGTCATGTGTTTGTGTTTGGTCAATAAACCATGCATCATGGTCGATATAGGTTTCCGTCTTTTCCCAGCTCGTGTTGCGCTCCTACCTTCTTCTCTCACTCCCTTCTTCGTCTAAAAACACTTCCTGTGAACAAATGTTAAAGGGACAAAAGATCACAGCTGCCAAAATCCCAAATCTTTTTTGTTCTTTATCAAATTTAAAATGAGCGTTGCCCCACCGCCATAAAAAAAATAAGCTGAAGTCTAAAAAAATAAAAAAAAATATCACGCACTCTCTTTTAAACGTAGGCATGTAATATCAATCACTAACTTCGTTTGTTCGTGTGCCTATTAATGGTATCAAGGTTCGTTCTAATTAAAAAAAAAAAAAAAAAAAAAAAGCTCCGCAGCGACAGCGTGTAAAGTAGGCCCAGTTGTTGGGTTTACGTAACAAGGAAAACGCACCTGCCATTCAATGCTCAGCGGTCAGTTTGAGCACACGATTTCCCATTGTATCATCTTTTAAAGTGACAACAATGAGACTCACCGGCATAGCTTAGTGCAACAGTGTTCGCCCGGCACACCAATGTCCCAAGTTCCAATATCGTATTGTATTGTATTGAATCGAATCGCATTGTATTGTATTGTATTGTATTGTATCGTATCGCATCGCATCACATCGCATTGTATTGTATTGTATTTATTGTATTAAATTGAATTATATTGAATTATATTGTATTGTCTTGTAGCCCTGAAACAAACAGACCCGTTTACCCCGCACTATTTGAGCTTTTGCTTGTTTAGCAGTAGTAAAACTTAGAAGGTTACTGTAGTCTATAGCAGACGATTAAGGTATAACTGATGTGTACACACACACTGCGAGCTGACGCGAGCCGGTTAGTGACATCATCGCGGCATACGATGGTGTTTCGAACTTTATAGCCACTTAGATTGTTTCATCCAATCGGGACACAGGTAGAGTGGTTAGGACCAGTTCTGGCTGATTCAGTCAAAGCCAAGTATAGGTCAGTTGTGTGGAAAGCTCTGAGCAGTACACAGCTACACTCGAGCAGAGAAATATCTCCACTGATAGAACAGGGAAGCAGTGCTTGTTGAATATTTGAATTCAATCAAGTAGCCACGGGCCTGACATTGTCGAACAGGTAAATGAACATACTTCTGTTTCATCGTGATGTATTTATATTATTGTTGAAATTATGTTTGTGGAATTTGCTATGCATAGATTTGAATTGTTAGTCCGACTTCGCCTTAGCATGTGGAGAAGCCGAACACGTGTCAAGCACGACCGTTTTTGACGCCATGTTGTATACATGACGGAACCACTGTTATTTAACCTATATGTATGCCTGCAGACCAGTAGTTATACCAGTGAATGTTTATAATATTATTAATTCTTTATGTGTATAGTTAGCCACGATTTATATTTATGTATGTATAGGAAATTAGAGTGGAGATTTCAGTGGACCACGGACCTAGCAGAATGTTCGTGGCTAATGTATAGAGATGTGGAGCTATCACTGAGGGCTACTTTGGCTTTCAGTGAGACGCTCTGCATAGACCTATTATTCAGGGTTGTGCAGAATTTTGTCTCATATGTTACAGACGAGCAGGCGGGATATCGTAAGCCCAACTCAACAAAGAACCGAACCTAATCTACGATTCGAGTTGGCTGCCGAGGCATCTACAGCATCGAGCGCAGATAGCCCACCCGTCGAACACAAGCAACGACAACACAGCGTGTCGTAGAAGCTACCTCAACGCAGCGCTTCAACCACAAAAACAATCAATTAAGTGCCCAGGAAACAGTGCACTAAAACTGTATCAAAAGGACCACAGTAGCCCACTCTTCATGAACGCTAGTAGCCAGTGCCCGATGAAGAAAAAGTAGCTGCCTAGATTATCAGCGAGCAAACCATTCGCATTGACAATTGAACTTTTAAGTTAGATTCGTACTTCGAAGATCGTGTATAGAGTAGAAGAAATAAATGTGTAATTTTGACTGTTATCAAGTGGCTGGATTACATATGATTCATAGCCGTGTGAAAGCTAGTGTGACAGTGATCTTTTACCATTTTTTCTATCTATCTCTGTACCCCAGTCTTAACACAGACCGAGCTAAACAAATAAATGTATTAAAGTAATTCACCGGGTCACTCACTAGCGGTCCCCATAGAATAAGACGTGAGGGTTACAGCATTCCATTGTGCAGAGCCCAGCAACAATAAAACCCCACGTCACAGGCCCTGACAAGTCTGAAGCCTATTTGGAAAGACAAGACCATCAGTCTACATTCCAAGTAAGGCTGTTGCGCTCCCTTGTCATCTCCATCTTCCTATACGCTTGCGAAACATGGACCCTCACGGCAGATCGATCTACAACGAAGAATACAAATCATGGAGATGAGGTGCTACAGAAGACTTCTGGCAATTTCCTATACCCAGCACATCACCAACGACGAAGTCCGACAGACCATCACACAAGCCAGTGGACAACACGATGACATCCTCACAGTGAGGAAGAAACGGAGACTCCGATGGTATAGCCACGTCACCAAGTAACAGAGCATCAGGACTTGCAAAGACCATCCTACAAGGCACGGTGCAAGGAAGCAGAAGAAGAGGGAGACAGAAAAAGAGGTGGGAGGACAACATTCGAGGTTCACTGCCTTGACACTGAGCGAAGCCATGATGGTTGCTGAGGACAGAGAAAGATGGAGTACGCTAGTTAAACGACCATCTGTGTTGCCCCAATGACCTTTCAGTTACGGAATCGAATAGGATAGGATAGTATCGTATTGTATTGTATAACATGCAGCTAGCATTGACAAGACAGCGACTTTCAACTCATCATCATCATCATCATCATCATCATCATCATCATTATCATCATCATCATCAACAACATCACCACCACCACAACCACCACCAGCATCCCCAACAACAACAACAACAACAACAACAACGCTAGCTGCTAATTTGTAATGCGACGCCCCCGGAATGGTGTGATTGATGGCGTGTTATTGACTCACGTGATCGACATGGTACTTCCGTCGTGTGAGTCATCACTTCCGGTTTGAAGGCAAGTGTTTGGGAAAGCATCGCTAGAACATACGACAGACACAAACAGTTTATCGTCGGCAATCAGAAAGAAAAAAAGAATAGAAGACTTTAATGAAAAACAAGATGGCAAGGCATTCCAATGTATTTCCACACAGTTTCACACTTAGCTGAAATATAAACATTTTTAAAACAGTGAATTGTGTTGGCGGGGTCGCGACTGGCTTTACCCTACACAAAGCTAAAAGGAACCATGGAAATGATAGGCCCCTGCCTGAACTATCTACAAGCAACACTAAACATCAAAATCGGCACAGGCAATGTTTAGATACAGGGCAAAGTGAGTTTACAAACTTTCTGAAGCACAATGCCATTTGAGAAAGTCTAAATAGAAATGATCCAACATGCTTTAGCAAGTGGGTAAAGTCTAAATACGAATGATCCAACATGCTTTAGCAAGTGGGTAAAGTCTACATACGAATGATCCAACATGCTTTAGCAAGTGGGTAAAGTCTACATAAGAATGATCCAACATGCTTTAGCAAGTGGGTAAAGTCTACATACGAATGATCCAACATGCAAGTGGGTAAAGTCTAAGTACGAATGATCCAACATGCTTTAGCAAGTGGGTAAAATCTACATACGAATGATCCAACATGCTTTAGCAAGTGGGTAAAGTCTAAATACGAATGATCCAACATGCTTTAGCAAGTGGGTAAAGTCTACATAAGAATGATCCAACATGCTTTAGCAAGTGGGTAAAGTCTACATACGAATGATCCAACATGCAAGTGGGTAAAGTCTAAGTACGAATGATCCAACATGCTTTAGCAAGTGGGTAAAGTCTAAGTACGAATGATCCAACATGCTTTATCAAGTGGGTAAAGTCTAAATACGAATGATCCAACATGCTTTAGCAAGTGGGTAAAGTCTAAATACGAATGATCCAACATGCTTTAGCAAGTGGGTAAAGTCTAAATATGAATGATCCAACATGCTTTAGCAAGTGGGTAAAGTCTAAATACGAATGATCCAACATGTTTTAGCAAGTGGGTAAAGGGCGCGTGAAGTAAAAGATGATCAACTTCGGTTCACTTATTCTTTAGATAAGGCGAACAGTGCGCTTTGAACAACAACCATCAAAAGGTTAAATTAGGGGCAACGGACCTACCGACTGACCGACAACCGGACTGTTGATTAAGGATGGCCCATGATTTGAAGTACTTGTATACCAAAACTCAACAACATTAATGCTGGCCATGATTTGAAGTACTCGTATACAAAACTCAACAACATTAAGGATGCCCATGATTTGAAGTACTTGTATACCAAACCTCAACAACATTAAGGATGGCCCATGATTTGAAGTACTTGTATACCAAAACTCAACAACATTAAGGATGGCCCATGATTTGAAGTACTTGTATACCAAACCTCAACATTAAGGATGGCCCATGATTTGAAGTACTTGTATACCAAAACTCAACAACATTTAGTCTGGTCCATGATTTGAAGTACTTGTATACCAAACCTCAACATTAAGGATGGTCCATGATTTGAAGTACTTGTATACCAAACCTCAACAGTAAGGCTGGTCCATGATTTGAAGTACTTGTATACCAAAACTCAACATTAAGGATGGCCCATGATTTGAAGTACTTGTATACCAAAACTCAACAACTTTAAGGCTGGACATGATTTGAAGTACTTGTATACCAAAACTCAACATTAAGGCTGGCCCATTATTTGAAGTACTTGTATACCAAACCTCAACAACATTAAGGATGGCCCATGATTTGAAGTACTTGTATACCATAACTCAACATTAAGGCTGGCCATGATTTGAAGTACTTGTATACCAAAACTCAACATTAAGGCTGGCCCATGATTTGAAGTACTTGTATACCAAAACTCAACAACATTAAGGCTGGCCATGATTTGAAGTACTTGTATACCATAACTCAACATTAAGACTGGCCATGATTTGAAGTACTTGTATACCAAAACTCAACAACATTAAGGATGGCCCATGATTTGAAGTACTTGTATACCAAACCTCAACATTAAGGATGGCCCATGATTTGAAGTACTTGTATACCAAAACTCAACATTAAGGATGACCCATGATTTGAAGTACTTGTATACCAAAACTCAACAACATTAAGGATGGCCCATGATTTGAAGTACTCGTATACCATAACTCAACAACATTAAGGATGGCCATGATTTGAAGTACTTGTATACCAAAACTCAACATTAAGGATGGCCATGATTTGAAGTACTTGTATACCAAAACTCAACAACATTAAGGCTGGCCCATGATTTGAAGTACTTGTATACCAAAACTCAACAACATTAAGGCTGGCCCATGATTTGAAGTACTTGTATACCAAAACTCAACAACATTAAGGATGGCCCATGATTTGAAGTACTCGTATACCATAACTCAACAACATTAAGGATGGCCATGATTTGAAGTACTTGTATACCAAACCTCAACATTAAGACTGGCCATGATTTGAAGTACTTGTATACCAAAACTCAACATTAAGACTGGCCCATGATTTGAAGTACTTGTATACCAAAACTCAACACTAAGGATGGCCCAGGATTTGAAGTACTTGTATACCAAAACTCAACAACATTAAGGCTGGCCCATGATTTGAAGTACTTGTATACCAAAACTCATTATTATGGCTGGTCCATGATTTGAAGTACTTGTATACTAAACCTCAACAAAATTAATGCTGGCCATGATTTGAAGTACTTGTATATCAAAACTCAACAACATTAAGGATGGCCCATGATTTGAAGTACTTGTATACCAAACCTCAACAACATTAAGGCTGGCCCATGATTTGAAGTACTTGTATATCAAAACTCAACATTAAGGATGGCCATGATTTGAAGTACTTGTATACCAAAACTCAACAACATTAAGACTGGCCCATGATTTGAAGTACTTGTATACCAAAACTCAACAACATTAAGGATGGCCCATGATTTGAAGTACTTGTATACCAAAACTCAACAACATTAAGGCTGCCCATGATTTGAAGTACTTGTATACCAAAACTCAACAACATTAAGGCTGGCCCATGATTTGAAGTACTTGTATACCAAACCTCAACATTAAGGCTGGCCATGATTTGAAGTACTTGTATACCAAAACTCAACATTAAGGATGGCCCATGATTTGAAGTACTTGTATAACAAAACTCAACAACATTAAGGCTGGCCCATGATTTGAAGTATTTGTATACCAAAACTCAACAACATTAAGGCTGGCCATGATTTGAAGTACTTGTATACCAAAACTCAACAACATTAAGGATGGCCCATGATTTGAAGTACTTGTATATCAAAACTTAACAACATTAAGGCTGGCCCATGATTTGAAGTACTTGTATACCAAAACTCAACATTAAGGATGGCCCATGATTTGAAGTACTTGTATACCAAACCTCAACATTAAGGATGGCCCATGATTTGAAGTACTTGTATACCAAACCTCAACATTAAGGATGGCCCATGATTTGAAGTACTTGTATACCAAAATTCAACATTAAGGATGGCCCATGATTTGAAGTACTTGTATACCAAAACTCAACATTAAGGATGGCCCATGATTTGAAGTACTTGTATACCAAAACTCAACATTAAGGATGGCCATGATTTGAAGTACTTGTATACCATAACTCAACATTAAGGATGGCCCATGATTTGAAGTACTTGTATACCAAAACTCAACAACATTAAGGCTGGCCATGATTTGAAGTACTTGTATACCAAAACTCAACAACATTAAGGCTGGCCATGATTTGAAGTACTTGTATACCAAAACTCAACATTAAGGATGGCCATGATTTGAAGTACTTGTATACCAAAACTCAACATTAAGGCTGGCCATGATTTGAAGTACTTGTATACCAAAACTCAACAACATTAAGGATGGCCATGATTTGAAGTACTTGTATACCAAAACTCAACAACATTAAGGCTGGCCATGATTTGAAGTACTTGTATACCAAAACTCAACAACATTAAGGCTGGCCATGATTTGAAGTACTTGTATACCAAAACTCAACAACATTAAGGCTGGCCATGATTTGAAGTACTTGTATACCAAAACTCAACATTAAGACTGGCCCATGATTTGAAGTACTTGTATATCAAAACTCAACAACATTAAGGATGGCCCATGATTTGAAGTACTTGTATACCAAAACTCAACATTAAGGATGGCCCATGATTTGAAGTACTTGTATACCAAACCTCAACATTAGGGATGGCCCATGATTTGAAGTACTTGTATACCAAACCTCAACATTAAGGATGGCCCATGATTTGAAGTACTTGTATACCAAAACTCAACAACATTAAGGATGGCCCATGATTTGAAGTACTTGTATACCATAACTCAACAACATTAAGGATGGCCCATGATTTGAAGTACTTGTATACCAAACCTCAACATTAAGGCTGGCCCATGATTTGAAGTACTTGTATACCAAAACTCAACATTAAGGATGGCCCATGATTTGAAGTACTTGTATACCATAACTCAACAACATTAAGGCTGCCCATGATGTGAAGTACTTGTATACCAAAACTCAACATTAAGGATGGCCCATGATTTGAAGTACTTGTATACCATAACTCAACAACATTAAGGATGGCCCATGATTTGAAGTACTTGTATACCAAACCTCAACATTAAGGCTGGCCCATGATTTGAAGTACTTGTATACCAAAACTCAACATTAAGGATGGCCCATGATTTGAAGTACTTGTATACCATAACTCAACAACATTAAGGCTGCCCATGATGTGAAGTACTTGTATACCAAAACTCAACAACATTAAGGCTGCCCATGATTTGAAGTACTTGTATACCAAAACTCAACAACATTAAGGATGGCCCATGATTTGAAGTACTTGTATACCATAACTCAACAACATTAAGACTGGCCATGATTTGAAGTACTTGTATACCAAACCTCAACAACATTAAGACTGGCCATGATTTGAAGTACTTGTATACCATAACTCAACAACATTAAGACTGGCCATGATTTGAAGTACTTGTATACCAAACCTCAACAACATTAAGACTGGCCATGATTTGAAGTACTTGTATACCAAACCTCAACAACATTAAGACTGGCCATGATTTGAAGTACTTGTATACCATAACTCAACAACATTAAGACTGGCCATGATTTGAAGTACTTGTATACCAAACCTCAACAACATTAAGACTGGCCATGATTTGAAGTACTTGTATACCATAACTCAACAACATTAAGGCTGGCCATGATGCGAAGTACTTGTATACCAAAACTCAACAACATTAAGGCTGGCCCATGATTTGAAGTACTTGTATACCAAAACTCAACAACATTAAGGCTGGCCATGATTTGAAGTACTTGTATACCAAAACTCAACAACATTAAGACTGGCCATGATGTGAAGTACTTGTATACCAAAACTCAACAACATTAAGGATGGCCATGATTTGAAGTACTTGTATACCAAAACTCAACAACATTAAGGATGGTCCATGATTTGAAGTACTTGTATACCAAAACTCAACATTAAGGCTGGCCATGATTTGAAGTACTTGTATACCAAAACTCAACAACATTAAGGATGGCCCATGATTTGAAGTACTTGTATACCAAACCTCAACATTAAGGATGGCCCATGATTTGAAGTACTTGTATACCAAAACTCAACAACATTAAGGCTGGTCCATGATTTGAAGTACTTGTATACCAAACCTCAACATTAAGGATGGCCCATGATTTGAAGTACTTGTATACCAAACCTCAACAGTAAGGCTGGTCCATGATTTGAAGTACTTGTATACCATAACTCAACAACATTAAGGATGGCCCATGATTTGAAGTACTTGTATACCATAACTCAACAACATTAAGGATGGACATGATTTGAAGTACTTGTATACCAAACCTCAACAACATTAAGGCTGGTCCATGATTTGAAGTACTTGTATACCAAAACTCAACAACATTAAGGCTGGCCCATGATTTGAAGTACTTGTATATCAAAACTCAACAACATTAAGACTGGCCATGATTTGAAGTACTTGTATACCAAACCTCAACATTAAGGATGGCCATGATTTGAAGTACTTGTATACCTAACCTCAACATTAAGGCTGGCCATGATTTGAAGTACTTGTATACCAAACCTCAACATTAAGGATGGCCATGATTTGAAGTACTTGTATACCAAACCTCAACAACGTTAAGGATGCCCATGATTTGAAGTACTCGTATACCAAAACTCAACAACATTAAGGATGGCCCATGATTTGAAGTACTTGTATACCATAACTCAACAACATTAAGGATGGCCCATGATTTGAAGTACTTGTATACCAAAACTCAACATTAAGGCTGGTCCATGATTTGAAGTACTTGTATACTAAACCTCAACAAAATTAATGCTGGCCATGATTTGAAGTACTTGTATATCAAAACTCAACAACATTAAGGATGGCCCATGATTTGAAGTACTCGTATACCAAACCTCAACAACATTAAGGATGGCCATGATTTGAAGTACTCGTATATCAAAACTCAACAACTTTAAGGGTGCCCATGATTTGAAGTCCTTGTATATCAAAACTCAACAACTTTAAGGGTGCCCATGATTTGAAGTACTTGTATACCAAAACTCAACAACTTTAAGGATGGCCCATGATTTGAAGTACTCGTATACCAAAACTCAACAACATTAAGGATGGCCCATGATTTGAAGTACTTGTATACCAAAACTCAACAACTTTAAGGCTGGCCATGATTTGAAGTACTTGTATACCAAAACTCAACAACATTAAGGCTGGCCCATGATTTGAAGTACTTGTATACCAAAACTCAACAACATTAAGGCTGGCCCATGATATGAAGTACTTGTATACCAAAACTCAACATTAAGGCTGGCCCATGATTTGAAGTACTTGTATATCAACAACATTAAGGCTGGCCCATGATTTGAAGTACTTGTATACCAAAACTCAACATTAAGGCTGGCCCATGATTTGAAGTACTTGTATACCAAAACTCAACAACATTAAGGCTGGCCCATGATTTGAAGTACTTGTATACCAAAACTCAACATTAAGGCTGGCCATGATTTGAAGTACTTGTATACCAAAACTCAACATTAAGGCTGGCCCATGATTTGAAGTACTTGTATACCAAAACTCAACAACATTTAGGATGGCCATGATTTGAAGTACTTGTATACCAAAACTCAACATTAAGGCTGGCCATGATTTGAAGTACTTGTATACCAAAACTCAACAACATTTAGGATGGCCATGATTTGAAGTACTTGTATACCAAAACTCAACAACATTAAGGATGGCCCATGATTTGAAGTACTTGTATACCAAAACTCAACATTAAGGCTGGCCCATGATTTGAAGTATTTGTATACCAAAACTCAACAACATTAAGGCTGGCCATGATGTGAAGTACTTGTATACCAAAACTCAACAACATCGCTTCAGCAGTTTGGTTGTTGTTGAGATGTTGAGCAAAAGGTGTTTAGCAACACAATGGCTCCATGAACCTTGTCCTTACAGTAGAGCATGGTAGTCAGGCCCCTAACCTAGGTAATGTCCATATCAACTTTGGTCCTTACAGTAGAGCATGGTAGTCAGGCCCCTAACCTAGGTAATGTCCATATCAACTTTGGTCCTTACAGTAGAGCATGGTAGTCAGGCCCCTAACCTAGGTAATGTCCATATCAACTTTGGTCCTTACAGTAGAGCATGGTAGTCAGGCCCCTAACCTAGGTAATGTCCATATCAACTTTGGTCCTTACAGTAGAGCATGGTAGTCAGGCCCCTAACCTAGGTAATGTCTATATCAACTTTGGTCCTTACAGTAGAGCATGGTAGTCAGGCCCCTATCCTAGGTAATGTCCATATCAACTTTGGTCCTTACAGTAGAGCATGGTGGTCAGGCCCCTAACCTAGGTAATGTCCATATCAACTTTGGTCCTTACAGTAGAGCATGGTAGTCAGGCCCCTAACCTAGGTAATGTCCATATCAACTTTGGTCCTTACAGTAGAGCATGGTAGTCAGGCCCCTAACCTAGGTAATGTCCCTATCAACTTTGGTCCTTACAGTAGAGCATGGTAGTCAGGCCCCTAACCTAGGTAATGTCCCTATCAACTTTGGTCCTTACAGTAGAGCATGGTAGTCAGACCCCTAACCTAGGTAATGTCCATATCAACTTTGGTCCTTACAGTAGAGCATGGTCGTCAGGCCCCTAACCTAGGTAATGTCCATATCAACTTTGGTCCTTACAGTAGAGCATGGTAGTCAGACCCCTAACCTAGGTAATGTCCCTATCAACTTTGGTCCTTACAGTAGAGCATGGTAGTCAGACCCCTAACCTAGGTAATGTCCCTATCAACTTTGGTCCTTACAGTAGAGCATGGTAGTCAGACCCCTAACCTAGGTAATGTCCCTATCAACTTTGGTCCTTACAGTAGAGCATGGTAGTCAGACCCCTAACCTAGGTAATGTCCATATCAACTTTGGTCCTTACAGTAGAGCATGGTAGTCATGCCCCTAACCTAGGTAATGTCCCTATCAACTTTGGTCCTTACAGTAGAGCATGGTAGTCATGCCCCTAACCTAGGTAATGTCCCTATCAACTTTGGTCCTTACAGTAGAGCATGGTAGTCAGGCCCCTAACCTAGGTAATGTCCATATCAACTTTGGTCCTTACAGTAGAGCATGGTGGTCAGGCCCCTAACCTAGGTAATGTCCATATCAACTTTGGTCCTTACAGTAGAGCATGGTAGTCAGGCCCCTAACCTAGGTAATGTCCATATCAACTTTGGTCCTTACAGTAGAGCATGGTAGTCAGGCCCCTAACCTAGGTAATGTCTTTATCAACTTTGGTCCTTACAGTAGAGCATGGTAGTCAGACCCCTAACCTAGGTAATGTCCATATCAACTTTGGTCCTTACAGTAGAGCATGGTAGTCAGACCCCTAACCTAGGTAATGTCCCTATCAACTTTGGTCCTTACAGTAGAGCATGGTAGTCAGACCCCTAACCTAGGTAATGTCCATATCAACTTTGGTCCTTACAGTAGAGCATGGTAGTCACCCCTTGGGGTCATGAGCAATCTTGCCACTGTAGATTGTTCAAACCTATAAAGGGAACAGTGAAAGCCACAGTTGAAAACCTGTCTTTCCTTTATAGGCAAGACAGATTCACTGCGGCAACAGTACCCCCGTTGGAGTGCCGGGGGTTTTCAGTATAAATAGTATCCCCACTTTATGGAAATTTAGTGCTTTAAATTCCCACTGTCGCTATCTTCCTCATTTACTCTTTCCTATTCCTGCTCTGTCCTTCACTCTGCTATACTATCTTCTTCTTTGCTAGATCAATGACCTACCTTTTTTCTTGAAAACTCTTCCTGGACAAGACTCCTTGTTTGTGTATGAGGTCTGTTGGATCAGCTTGGGAGTGTTGGACGCTTTCTGCCGGGTGGTCACTAAGGCTTCCTATGATTGTACTATTTAGCACTATAGGCATTTTATATGTATGTGTTTCATTGATGATTTATAATGATGTTTGTATTCTATTTTGTTTTTGTAACCGGGGTGCTCGCGTAGTTGAGGTCAACCCTCAGCCCGTCCCCCGCGTGGGATGTCTTTATTGTAAAGTGACTGGACGGTGGAGGGCATTCAATTTTCCCACTGGGGTTGTTTCAGCAGATCTTTTATGCGGATCGGGGGTTGTCTGGTCCTGATTTGGCTCGGAAGAGTCCGCTGGACCTAAAGCAACAATAAATCAATCAAACAATCAAAGCATGGTAGTCAGGCCCCTAACCTAGGTAATGTCCCTATTAACTTTGGTCCTTACAGTAGAGCATGGTAGTCAGGCCCCTAACCTAGGTAATGTCCATATCAACTTTGGTCCTTACAGTAGAGCATGGTAGTCAGGCCCCTAACCTAGGTAATGTCCCTATCAACTTTGGTCCTTACAGTAGAGCATGGTAGTCAGACCCCTAACCTAGGTAATGTCCATATCAACTTTGGTCCTTACAGTAGAGCATGGTAGTCAGGCCCCTAACCTAGGTAATGTCCATATCAACTGTGGTCCTTACAGTAGAGCATGGTAGTCAGGCCCCTAACCTAGATAATGTCCCTATCAACTTTGGTCCTTACAGTAGAGCATGGTAGTCAGGCCCCTAACCTAGGTAATGTCCCTATCAACTTTGGTCCTTACAGTAGAGCATGGTAGTCAGGCCCCTAACCTAGGTAATGTCCCTATCAACTTTGGTCCTTACAGTAGAGCATGGTAGTCAGGCCCCTAACCTAGGTAATGTCCCTATCAACTTTGGTCCTTACAGTAGAGCATGGTAGTCAGGCCCCTAACCTAGGTAATGTCCATATCAACTTTGGTCCTTACAGTAGAGCATGGTAGTCAGGCCCCTAACCTAGGTAATGTCCCTGTCAACTTTGGTCCTTACAGTAGAGCATGGTAGTCAGGCCCCTAACCTAGGTAATGTCCATATCAACTGTGGTCCTTACAGTAGAGCATGGTAGTCAGGCCCCTAACCTAGGTAATGTCCATATCAACTTTGGTCCTTACAGTAGAGCATGGTAGTCAGGCCCCTAACCTAGGTAATGTCCATATCAACTTTGGTCCTTACAGTAGAGCATGGTAGTCAGGCCCCTAACCTAGGTAATGTCCATATCAACTGTGGTCCTTACAGTAGAGCATGGTAGTCAGGCCCCTAACCTAGGTAATGTCCCTATCAACTTTGGTCCTTACAGTAGAGCATGGTAGTCAGGCCCCTAACCTAGGTAATGTCCATATCAACTTTGGTCCTTACAGTAGAGCATGGTAGTCAGGCCCCTAACCTAGGTAATGTCCATATCAACTTTGGTCCTTACAGTAGAGCATGGTAGTCAGGCCCCTAACCTAGGTAATGTCCATATCAACTGTGGTCCTTACAGTAGAGCATGGTAGTCAGGCCCCTAACCTAGGTAATGTCCCTATCAACTTTGGTCCTTACAGTAGAGCATGGTAGTCAGGCCCCTAACCTAGGTAATGTCCATATCAACTGTGGTCCTTACAGTAGAGCATGGTAGTCAGGCCCCTAACCTAGGTAATGTCCATATCAACTTTGGTCCTTACAGTAGAGCATGGTAGTCAGGCCCCTAACCTAGGTAATGTCCATATCAACTTTGGTCCTTACAGTTACAGAGCATGGTAGTCAGGCCCCTAACCTAGGTAATGTCCATATCAACTTTGGTCCTTACAGTAGAGCATGGTAGTCAGGCCCCTAACCTAGGTAATGTTCCTATCAACTTTGGTCCTTACAGTAGAGCATGGTAGTCAGACCCCTAACCTAGGTAATGTCCATATCAACTTTGGTCCTTACAGTAGAGCATGGTAGTCAGGCCCCTAACCTAGGTAATGTCCATATCAACTTTGGTCCTTACAGTAGAGCATGGTAGTCAGGCCCCTAACCTAGGTAATGTCCATATCAACTTTGGTCCTTACAGTAGAGCATGGTAGTCAGGCCCCTAACCTAGGTAATGTCCATATCAACTTTGGTCAAAATTCCTCCAGTGGTCCTTGAGATATGGCGTCCAACGGACCGACGAATAGAGACAGACTGACATTTGGCTCCTTCTGATTCCAGACAATGAAAAAAAAATTTTAAGTCTGGAATTTAAAAAAATACAACAACAGCAATTAGACGTATCTGAGCAAAGTAGTACTACAATTGCAGTTATCTGTTTTATTTCATTTCCAAGCATTAATTGCACAGACTAATTATTTTTAACGGAATCACACAGTAATGCATTGTGAACAGAATCGCATTGTAAACATATCAAACTGTAAAGCTCTGTAAACGATGTCAGTGTAACGCATTTTAAACAGTATCACCAAAGAGCTTATTACGGAAAGAGGAGGAACTTCCATTATGTCCTATACAAAAATGCGAGACGCTCTCACGGATTATTTCCCTTTGCTCGGGCTGGCTATATTTCATCATCTGCTATATGAATGATCTGTGCGTGGTAACTTATTGAGCCTATGCCATTGGAAAAGAACATTTTTGTGGCAACGTTTGCAAAAACCAAACTTTTAACCATCATTATTATTAACATTCCGCTACTGCTGTCTTTTTTTTATGTTTACTCATTGACATTTATTAGGTGCTTTTATGCTGCTTATGTGTGTATGTCATAGGTTCGTTTTCTGCCCTGGAATTTATTATCTTTTAATCAACGACAGATATTTTAAAATTAAAATATGCATGACAGACTGTTTCATTTATCCGAAACTGTGTACATCCGTAATCGTGAGAGAGAGAGAGAGAGAGAGAGAGAGAGAGAGGGGGGGGGGGGGTTGGGGGAAGAGAGAGCTCTGTCATTCAATCAATTAATCACAATAAAGCACAATAACAAAATGTTTCACTAATAGTGTGAATTTAATTTATATCAGGTGTCCCCCTACCCCCCAACCCTCTCACCTCCCACATCACTGGCTTAATAACATCAGTCACTTCATGGAAAATAATTAATTATTCAGACAGAACAATCAGAACCTAGACTACAACATTCCACGCAATATAGATCTAATGCGCAGAAATTCACAGATCAGAACAAGGACTGAGTTTCTACATTACATTTTTTCCCCCGTTTACATTCAAACGAAAAGGGATTACAACAGATCAAGGACCATTTTTGTGCCTAGGTAAGGGGTTATCTTGCACAGTATTTGATCACGAGGAGAAAACAGACTACTTAGTCTAATCTAACTTGTTAACATAAGCAGTTTGACGAAGCCAAACAGCCAATCTGACATCTACTTTTGAAATATAAGCACAAATATAGTCAAACAACCTAGTAAACAGTTAGCGACCTGTTGAACGTAAACTGTCAGCAAGCAAACTGTTTTGGATTTAGCACATAGGTATAACATGAATCATTCAAGCCGCTCTCCGATTGCTTTAACACTAACAACACTGCAGCGGTCTTAGTTTAGGCCTACATAAATACCAAAAAAATGAAGTTTTTCAATTGCAATTTACCTTTCTTTGTCTCTTGGAAATTTGAAAAAGGACTTGCCAACACAACTTTTCTTGTATCTGGCATTATGGCAATTGATGGCTGTGCAAAAGTCACCGCCCTGTTTCACTCGGTCGCCTTTTGACTTTCTGCCACGAGCCATTTTCAGCATGTCGACAAGGGAGCATAACTCGTACCTTTCGTCTCGCGGTTCTTTACCAAGTTCCTCCTCTTTCTATCATTAAGCTCTTTGGTATCACTGTAACGCATTGTAAACAGAATGACACGCTGTAAACAAAATAACAGCGTAATGCATTGTGGATTAGTCTTAAGTTCCAAACAATCTCCCCCAGCTTCTGGTTTGAGGGCTCCAAGTTCTGTGCCTATAGTTGGACTGTGTGTCGTATGTCTGGCAGTATGACAATAGGCCTAAATCCTGTGCTCTTGACCATCGTTGCAGCTCAACGGTATGGTTTTGCGATTGCCCCTCGTGCTAATCTTGCGCGAAATGGAAGGAGATTATCGCACTGTACCAGATTGTCGGTTATCCGAAAAAGCTGAAACGGGTGAAAGTCGGTGACAACAGTAGGATGGAGAAACAGAAACTCAGTTTAAAATAATTTATTTGTAGCCCTAATCGCCAATTGGAATCTTTCAAGCAAGGGCTCCCCCGTGGGGGGTGTCGGGGGTTTCTGTATAAATAGTAGCCTACCCCCAATTTCTGGAAATTTAGTGCTTTAATTTCTCACTGTCGCTGTCTTTCTCCTGTGTTCTTTCTCATTCTACTCTGTTCTATCAATCTACTGTACTATCTTCTTCGCTAGACCAATCACCTACCTTTTTTCTTGAAAACTCTTCCAAAACTCCTCATTTGTGTATGAGGTCTAGGGCTTCCTATGATATTATTAATTAGCAATGTAGGCATTTTATATGTATGTATTTTGTTCATATTTTATAATGATGTTTATATTCTATTTTGTTTTTGTAAACGGTGGTTCGAGTGTAGTTTCGGCGTCCCCTGCATGGGATGCCTTTATTGTACAGTGGCCGACTGATGGAGTGCCTTAAGTGTTACCACTAGGGTTGTTTTAACAGATCTTTTATACGGAAATACAGGGTTGAGTACTCTTTCAACTAAGTTGTAGACCTGATTGTGTGATCCTGATTCGGCTCTTTGCAATTCGCTGGACCCTGTAAGCAATGCAGGGCCGGATCACTTACTCTTGGAGGGGGGGGGGGGGGGGGGTCCAAAATTTTTTTAAGGGGTTAGGGGTGACAAAAACGTGTCCGCTCGAGGAACTTGAGTAGAATGAGGAACGTTTTACTTACCACCAGTGTCAACTAAATTAAGAGCTTTAAAAAAAACTCCATATATTTTTTTTTCTGACTGAGTGAGGTACAATGGCCAGCGGGGGGGGGGGGGGGGGGGAGGGGGGGGTCCGGAACCCTGGAACCACCCCCCAGATCCGGCCCTGCAATGAATAACTAACAAATTAGGTAAAGACTCTCATTTTGAGCTACAATTCCCTAATACTTAGCATCGATGAAGGCTGGAGCTTTGCTGGTTTGGATTTGTCCCCCAAGGGTTGCTACAGTAACCAGATTGGTTCAACTGGAGGCGTGAACATGCTTAGGGACTTTTGTTTGTTTTTCTTTTCTTTCTTTCGTTCGTTCGTTTAGATAAATTAAAGTCCCACGTCACAATAGCGAATAGGGGACTGCTTACTTTTTTTTCTTCTTCTTTTATTGTGTTCAGCTTGCCTGAGCGCGACCCTGTATAGGTGTCATCATACGATAGCACAGTGCAAGAATTCAGATTCAGAGATAGCCATTTTATCAACAGGCACGTTCATTAATTAAACAATGATGCAATTTATGGGAATTCCGGAAAAAAAATGACGTCAAAGTAATCGATGACGCACTTCCTGATGTGACCGCATCACAAGGCATGCTAGCTCGCGGGATTTCGATAGTCGCAGTTGGAAGAATTCAAGGAAAACAAGTTGATGCGTATGGAATTCCCTTTGTATTTATTTTTAGCACTTTCACTTTCAGCTAAATAATCATTATTTAGAAGCATATTTTCTAAATAATCATATCTTTACAAATAATTTAAGATTTCTCTAAATAATAATAATAAATATTTTCTCGGTAAATTTAATATATTGTTTATGTAAATAAATCATAATATAGGTAAATAAAGCACTGCTGCTAAATAAGCTATTATTTGCCTATTTAATGCATTATTTAGCAGATAGTGTTAAAAAATTTTATTATTTAGAAATGTTTTATAAATAATGAATTGTTTACCCATATAATGCATTATTTAGCAGAATTTGCTAAATAATTTATTATTTAGAAGATGTTGATAAATAATGCATTATTTACGTAAACAATTCATTGCTTAGGGGTTGCAATATTCATTATTTAGTGGATGTCGTAGTACTGAGAGGTTATGTGGTAGTGATAAATGAAATGCAAAATCGTGATTTTATGCTGTTTTGCGATTTAAAATGAGGCAACTGCTTTATTTCACTCTATTTTTTATTTGTTCGCAACAGTATTAATATACCAATCAGCAACGGTAACGGCTCCAGAAAAGAGGGGGCCATTATTATTTATGCACTGGCGTCCTTGCCTTCAGAGTACTTGCGCCATGTTTCTTGTTACTCCGACCTGCAAATCCCTGGTAGTTTCAAACAAGCTGACACTTTTGGTTTGACATTAAAACATAATTCAACTCAAAAGAACAAACGGAAACAAAGTTTCAACACAGGTTTTGGGTAAATAAATACAAAAAGGAAGCTTTTTGTTTATTCTGACGGAGGTGCTCAAAAAAGGAACACTCCCGCACAAAACTGACCTTGACCTTTCGTTAGTGTTCGGGAGGTTACAGACGTTTTATCTTCGAATTTGTGGAGTGATTTATGTTCAAAAATAAATAATTAACACAAATTTTGGATATACAATTCTTTGAAAAGATCTTGCATTTAATTGTAGAAAGCAGTCAAATTATAAAAACCAAGTTTTCAAGCGAATCCTGGAATCCCCTAAATAATGAAAATTGCAGTCCCTAAACAATGAATTGCATGCGCAAATAATATGCATTATTTAGCAACAACTTCTAAATACTACATACCTGTCAAGTGCTACGGATTTTTGCGTAGCGCTACGCATTTTAAACATTTTCCCATTGCTACGGCTTATCACAAAGCTGCTACGCAATTTTTCAAAAGTGACGATAATATTTTTTAACCAAGGGGGTTTTCGCGCGAATGTAGTCTGTTCCGGGTCGAGTCCGGTTTAAAGACACTTAGTAAAAGCACCGCACTTCCGCAACACGTGTTCGTTCAGACCTTCAGTCTACGATCAGTCTTTGTGCACTTTGTGCATGTGTCATTAACATTATCCATTTCTCTTTGATTACTTTCATATTATATCAGCTGCCATTTAGTTATATTTTTATTAAATTAATTGGTATAAGCTTTTGTGCAATGCCAGTTCTTTTCTTGGCATTGTAAACCATGTTTTGTGAATAAACAAATTTGTTTGGGGGAAAAAAGTTCATCTGCTTTTTCTGTGTCAGTGATTGTCTCCCTTGTTTTTTTGTTGTTGTTTTTTGTTTTTTTTTATGATTGCCTAGCTTATTTTCTGTCTGTATGTTTCATATATATATATAATTTTTTTTTTGCATTTTCACTTTTATTTTGAAAAGCGTACATGAAAATGTTTATAATGATAATGATAATGGTAATAGCTAAAGTGTTGTGCATTAACAAGATTTTACAATAAATTTGTAAACACATTGGATATGTGTGTTTATATTGGATGCAGAAGTTTCCAGTTTTGTTGCGAATCGCGTGATTCACATTAGTGCTACACCAAACCTCCATTTGCTATGGTTTTTCTGTTAAATTGCTACACCACAACCCGAAAACCCCTTGACAGGTATGATACTACTTTATTTAGCAAATCAAATTCTGCTAAATAATCTATTGTATATGAAAATAAATCATTCTTTAGAAACATTTTCCCCCGTTGGGGTGCCGGGGGTATCAGTATAAATAGTATCCCCACTTTCTGGAAATTTAGTGCTTTAAATTCCCACTGTCGCTGTCTTTCTCATTTGCTCTTTCTCATTCCTGCTCTGTTCTATCAATCTGCTATACTACCGTCTTCTTCGCTAGACCAGTCTCCTACCTGTTTTTTTTTTTAAACTCTTCCGGGACAAGACTCCTTGTTTGTGTATGAGGTCTGTTGGATCAGCTTGGGAATATTGGACGCTTTCTGCCAGGTGGTCACTAGAGCTTCCTATGATGTTATTATTTAGCAATGTAGGCATTTTATATGTATGTGTTTTGTTGATATTTTATAATGATGTTTGTATTCTATTTTGTTTTTGTAAACGGGGGTTCGATAAGTTGGGGTGAAGCCTCAGCCGTCCCCTGCGTGGGATGTCTTTATTGTAAAGTGACTGGCTGGTGGAGGGCATTCAGTTTTCCCACTAGGGTTGTTTCAGCAGATCTTTTATGTGGATTGGGGGTTGTTCGGTCCTGATTTGGCTCGGAAGAGTCCGCTGGACCTAAAGCAACAATTATGTAATGTAATGTAATGTAGAAACATTTCTAAATAATACATTATTTAACACAATCTGCTAAATAATGCATAATACATATGTAAATAATTGTTTATTTAGCATCAAAGCCTTATTTATTTATATCATGATTTAATTACGTAAACAAATTATTGTTTAGGTAAAAATAAGTTATTTACGGAAAAAATATATTATTTATATAAATCTTACATTGTTTGTAAACAAATTATTATTTAGAAAAGATTATTTAGGTAAAAGTGTTTAAAAAAACAACGAAAAATATGGCCAAGAAATATTTTACAACAGGAATTCCATAGTTGTGTATCATAGGACAGATCATTGGACGTGTGAACATGACGGATTTTCATCCTTGAATTGGCGATAAAACGTGCACAACCATAGGTGTCGCCATGTTTGGGGTGTGTACTCGATAAACGCGCTATGATTGGTCAATCTGTCAACTCATTAGCTGAAAGATTATATCTGCCGGAAGTAAAAGAAACAATCCAACCGTACGGGAGCCAAGCTTCCATGGTATACAATTCCGTGGTTTCCAGTAAGCAAATAAGTCAGCTAATGAAACGGAAGCCTATGTATGTAACCTTAGCCAATAGGTCAGTCAATCAATAGGCCTATGAGACAGCATATATATTCATATTCATCATCGTTGTCGCTATCATTATCATCGTCGTCGTCATCATGATCATCATTATTGTTAACGTCATCGCCGTAAATATCGACGTCATCACTGTGCAATATCATCGTCGACGTAATTCTTAAAATCATCTTCGTTGTCATCATCATCGTCGTCATCTAATCTTCCTCATCTTCCTCCTCCTTCTCCACCTCCTCCTCCGTCTACTCCTCCTCCTCATTTTTATTATCATCATCCCAACCACCACCTCCACTGTCGACCTTTGCACGCACAGACCACCCTGTAGAGCAGAGGTGTAGTAAACGGAATGTGATAAGCTGCCGTAGTTGTGTACGTAGCGTTGTGTGGATCACGCCGGGCCAGACCACGGGATGGTAAGTGTTCAGAAAGAAAAAAAAGTGGGGTCAACTGATTGCCGAGAAAATCTTCTGAAATTGTTGTGCTAACATTCAGTTGCAGCCGTTTTGGGGAAACAAAAATGTCAGATCAGTTTATGTACATGTTTTTGTAGGCTACATTGTTGAAAACTATCAAAGAAAATATGTTATGTTACGTTACGTTATGTTAAGTTATGCTACGTTATGATAGGTCATTAATTCATTGAAGATATTGTAATTTGTTTATTTATCTAAGTTTACCTATTCATTAATTCATTTAGTTAGATTTGTAGGCAACTGTTAACCGTCACATAACCAAAAAATTACAACTCTCTGACATAACTTATGATTTTTTTAATTTTACAAAATAATAAAATGTCAGCTATTATATTAACGATCACGTTTGTTTCAAATAAAAAATACAATACAAATTTTACGTACAGTGATGAACACTGATGTTCCCAAAATAAATGTAGGCTTCTTTTTTAATTTAAAAAAAAAAAATTTCTTCATAAACCTAACTGACAATCCTCATCAGACAGACATGCACGCCAGGACGAACGCAGACATTTTGACAATTTATTAAAAAATTAATATAATAATAATAATAATAATAATAATAATAATAATAATAATAATAATAATAATAATAATAGTAAGGAACAGTTAAAAGCTCTCCCTCTCGCATTCACAACTATAGTGCACATTTTGACCAAACATTTGAATGCAGAGCATCGCTTTGTGAAAGTACAACATATTGTTATGAATTATTACATATTGTTATGAATTATTAGGCCTACATATTATTATGACTTATTACATATTGTTATGAATTATTATCTAGCGCATTTTCTGCTCAAGAGCTGCTCAAACATGTATTATATTTGTTAGTGTACTTGACTAACTCGGTCACGGAATCGATTCTCTGCCTCTCTATGTCTTTGTCTGTGTGTTTGTGTGTGTGTCTCTCTCTGTCTCTGCCTGTCTCTGTCTCTCTCTCTTACACCCACATACACACTCCCATCTCCAAACACACCCACATGAAAGCGAAAAGAGGAAGCAGCCATTACAGTACAAGGCGAACAACTTGGTCTAGCCCATACAATATTGCCTCCCTTGGGACGGCCAATGGATCCTAGTTGGCGCATCGGTAATCATCTCACTCGTGGGATCGATCAAGGCTTTGAGGAGAATGATCGTGTGACGATGGTTTAGGTCACAGCGTAAAATAACAAAGATTTTTTGTTGTTGTTGTTGTATCAAATTTTATTCATCAGATTAAATAACAAAGAGAAAAGAGCCGAAAAGAGAAGAAGAAAATGAGGAAGAAAGGTGATAATGATGATGATAACGATGACGATGGTGATGGTGATAATGATGAAGAAGCCACATAGGGGGAAAGTGAGAGAGACTAGGGGAATGCGAGAGAGTGTGTGTGTGTGTGTGTGTTAGAGAGAGAGAGAGAGATAGAGAGGGACAATGAGAACCAGCCAGGCAGAGAGAGAGGGAGAGAAAGACAAGGGGGAGAGAGAGAGAGAGAAGAAGAAGAAGAAGAAGAAGAAGAAGAAGAAGAAGAAGAAGAGAGAGAGAGAGAGAGAGAGAGAGAGAGAGAGAGAGAGAGAGAGAGAGAGAGAGAGAGAGAGAGAGAGAGAGAGAGAGAGAGAGAGAGAGAGAGAGAGAGAGAGAGAGAGAGAGAGAGAGAGAGAGAGAGAGACGTCACGCAATCATCAAATGATACCATTGACAGACAAGGGAGTGTTTTAGCATTGTGACTTTGATGTAGCTTGTATTTACATCCCGCTCCTCATTTGCACACAAAAACACGCATATGCTTACTGCCCCTTCCTCTCCCCCCCCTCACACGCACACACGCACCCACCCACACACACATACGCGCAGACGTACATTACATTACATTACATTACACGATTATTGCTTTAGGTCCAGCGGACTCTTCCGAGCCAAAACAGGACCGGACAACTGATCCGCATAATAGATCTGTTCAAACAACCCTAGTGTCAAAACTGAAGGCTCTCCACCAACCAGTCACTTTACAATAAAGACATCCCACGCAGGGGACGCTGAGGCTATACTCTAATTTATCGAACCCCCGTTTACAAAAACAAAATAGAATACAAACATCATTGTAAATTATCAACAAAATACATACATATAAAATGCCTACATTGCTAAATAATAACATCATAGGAAGCCCTATATAGTGACCACCTGGCAGAAAGCGTCCAATATTCCCAAGCTGATCCGACAGACCTCACACACAAATAAGTGCTTTACGTTTGCCCAGTATCGGTGGTTAACGTATATTTTAATGTATTACGTAACGGATACAGCTCACATTTTAAAAACAAAATCGTTTTGCCGGTGTGATATCATCAACCAGTCAAACTCTCATACATGGACACACACACAGACACACACACCTACACACACAGACACACACACGTACACACAGACAAACACATAACACAAACACAACATAGGGGTATCATAACAATAGCTAAAGCGATACATATTTCATAAAATACAATATATTTAGTAAAAATACAATAAAATACAAACCACGGTTAAATCATTAATCTCCGTAAGTAAACGTGCATTCCACACAGAAACAGAAACATGCAATTACATGAAAACGCCTTGGAGCAACTTCTACAACCACCACTGCGTGTGTGTATGTGTGTGTTTTTTCTATAAGTCTGTCAGTATTTGCCTAGATGTGTGTACTAACACTGTACTAACCGTTCTTTCGGGCGTGTCCAAAAGCGAAAGTAAAAGTCGCTTAGTCACGTGACAGATGGTGACCAATGACAACTTTGTTCTATAAATTTTTGTGGAAAGATGGCGACGGGGGTGGCAAACAAATACACTTGCAGCATTTGTTTGGAGCCATTCAGAGGCCGGTTCCCCAAATTGCTGCCATGTTTCCATACTTATTGTCTGCCATGTCTCACGCAGATGGCCGAAAAGGCTGCCAGTCAGGTTGTGCAGGTAATTCACACTTAACTAGCGAAATCACACCACAACTAAAACTTTAAGTAAAAGTTGTTGCACTTGACTAGCGTTTTACTATTTTTTGGATGTTGACCAACTCACCAAGTGTTCATTACATTACATTACCTTACATTTCATTACATTACATGATTATTGCTTTAGGTCCAGCGGACTGTTAGATTCACAACGCCACTTTACAACACGCAACATGGGGATCGCCAATCTCGCCTCTGCCTTGCGTCATGCACCTTCTTTCACACTCTCATTCACTGCAAATATAATAAACCATACTTACAACGCTTCGATCTCTACTCCAAACATACCTGTCTAACCTAACTAACTACTGTCTTTGTCCACCGTCAGTGTCCACAGTCCAGTCACTGTCATCGTGCTCTCTGGGGAGAAGCAAAACCCAACAGACACACACAAACGTCACACAGCACGTCACATCACAGACAAGACGTCATTTCCTAAACACAGCTCGTGCTCTCTTTCTGATTCACCCTTACAGGACTCTTCCGAGCCAAATCAGGACCAGTATAGCCGAATCAGGACCACAAAATCAAGGCCACAACTTCGCTGAAAGAGGACTCGCCCCTGATGATCATTAAAGGTCTGCCGAAACAACCCTAGTGGTAACACCGAAGGCACTTCACCAGCCGGTCACTTTACAATAAAGACATCCCACGCAGGGGAAGCTGAGGCTATACTCTAATTTATCGAACCCCCGTTTACAAAAACAAACTATAAACATCAAATTATAAAATATCAACAAAACACATAATTATAATATACATAGGCCTATAAAATGTCTACTTTGCCAAATAATAACATCATAGGAAGCCCCAATGACCACCTGGCAGAAAGTGTCCAATATTTCCAAGCTGACCCAACAGACCTCACACACAAATGAGGAGTTTTGTGCTGGAAGAGTTTTCCAAGAAGAAAGGTAGGTGACTTGCCTAGCGAAGAAGAAGATATATAATATAGTATATTAGAAAGGCACGGTGGTCTAATGGTAGAGCTTTGGCTTGCGGATCTGAAAGTCCCGGGTTCGAGCCAAGGCCGGGGCATTGTGTTGTGTCCTTGGGAAAGACACTGTACTCCCGTTTCCTACTCCTTCGGATGAGAGTATAAACTGAGGTCTAGTCTGTGTGTCACATACATTCCATCATAACGGACTTTAAAGATCATGTCCTAGACAGGTGAGTGCATGTGACAAGAACATACCCAGCATGCACTTGGTCCTTCTCCCTCATCCATGGCTGCCCAGGATTGTGCTCAGTTGTCCGGGCATCAGACCCTGCGCCCAAAGGCTGCGGGTTGGCATCTCGGGCGGTTTGAGTTAGATCCTGTATCGGCCAGCGCTTTGAGCAGCTCTTGAGTTGGTAAAACTCTATATAAAAAGGGAATTTAAAAAAAAAATTAAAAAAAGATTGATAGAACAGAGTAGGAATGTGAAAGAACAAAGGAGAAGGACAGCGACAGTGGGAATTTAAAGCTTTAAATTTCCAGAAAGTGGGGATACTATTTATACTGAAACCCCCGGCACCCCGGGGTACCAAGTGTTTGTTATTGTGATTAGTTCATGCGAGTGATTTTATAAGCCGGTACAGTCTACAATTGGGGCAAATTGTTGAAAAGACAACAGATATCAGCAAATAGTTTTTCCTCTTCTCTCTCTCTCTCTCTCTTTTTTCTCTCGGTCAGTTTGCTTATTTATTTTTAGAATTATATATAATATTTGAATTTCTACGATGTGTACAATATAATTTGTGTTGGAAAAATTTCAGAGTAAAAATCCAGAAGTTATGCTAATAATACTATGTTGCATACAACTTACAAGACTACTAGTACTACTGGCATTGATGTGACACATGCAGTTGTCTGTTATTGTTAATATTAACAATTCAAAGCGTGTAGTGTATTTTTCTCAGCTAAAGTGCTCCCTCAGACAATTAAGGTACTTGAACAGTGAGCAACACTGAAGATAATTCATGAATACCACATGTATTATTTTGATACATTTTATTCTATTCATAATTGTGATTTATAGACTAAAAACAACAACAAACATATGCACTGTAGTCCCATGGCTTTTGGGTCTCCGCATAAATTGTAATCATCAGTACATATCTTTAACGTTTCTTTGTATTCTTCCAGTACGACAGTTCAGAGGAGAGAGAGGTCATCATCTCATGTCCCACCTGTAGAAGGGAATGCACCATTCCACCAGGGGGAGTGACAGAGCTTCAGGTAATTTTAAAAAAAATTAAAATAATAATATAAATAATAATAATGGATTCTATATGCACATTTTTCTCCCAAATCAACATTGGGGTTCAAAGGGTGAATATCTGTACCAACATACACTCTCACTTTTTACCCATCCTCACCGTCACACACACACAACAAACTCACATCTATCACTCAAACATGTGGTGTAAAGGCAGAGAGATTATTATTAGAAGATGGAAAGGAATTCTTTGCTGCCCTGTGGGTTTGGGCACTAAATAGAATAGACCCAACGTTTCCTGGCGTGTCGTAAGACTAACAGGGGTGATGTCAGCACGGGATCACTGGGCGAAAGTCTTCTACACAGAAGTCACCGGCCAGGACGGAGGAACCTCACGTTACTACAGGTTCAACTACCACGTGCTCAGGGCCAAGGCGAGCCACACTGTATTCGTGGATTTCGGCTTTGGCCAACAGCCTGGAGAGGATTAGGCACCGCCAGGTCTTTTTTGCCCAAGACACACTACATGATGAAACTATCCACTAATTCCATACCGGATCGGTCGTCGCCCGGCTCAACAAGGACCGCGCCTTCCGTTGGCCACCAGGACGGAGGTGATAAGTATGCTACTGATGGACAAATTAGCAAGATCCGTACGAGAAACAACATCGTCATAGGAACCTGGAATTTCAGGACCCTAACTGCGGAAGGAAAATTAGAAGAACTGGCTCATGAGCTGGACCACTATCGATGGAACGTTTTAGGTATCAGCGAACTGCGCTGGAAAGGCCTAGGTGAAACAACGACCGACAAAGGCCACAAGCTCTATTTCAGCGGTAGAGATGACAGGCACGAACACGGCGTTGGATTCTTGGTCCACAAGAACATTGTAGCCACTGTCATGGGTTGCCGCCCAGTCTCCAGTAGACTCATTACCATCCATCTGAGAGCAGCCCCTTTCAACATCACCATCATCCAGGCCTATTCCCCAACATCAGACTATGATGATAGCGAAGTGGAGGATTTTTATGAAAATCTACAGGCGGTCCTTACCAAGCGCCGAAGAAGGACATAGTCATAGTGCAAGGCGACTGGAATGCCAAGGTTGGCCAAGATGCTCACCACAATTGGGGAGACACATGTGGACCCCACTGCAACAACGAGACAAATGACAGGGGTCTGAGACTCTTGGAGTTTGCCAGATACAACTATCTGATACTGGCAAACACGCTTGGTCTTCACAAAAACTCCAGACGATGGACATGGCACAGTCCCGGCGTGGAGCATCACAACCAGATAGACTACATCATGGTCAAGAAACGCTTCAGATCAAGCATCAACATTGGCAGGACACGCACTTTTCTAGGAGCAGACATCGGAAGTGACCATGATCTCGTGATGATGTCTTTCCGGCTACGCTTGAAGAGAGTAAACACAGCAAAGTGCACTAGACTGAAGTTCGACCTGGACAAACTGCAAGACCGGGAGGTGGCAGAACTATTTCAGGCCACAATTGGAGGGAAATTTGCACCACTGCTCATTTTGGGGGCTGGTGAAGTAGATGTCTACACCATGACCACCACCTTCAACTCAGCTGTGACAGATGCCGCCACTGAGATCCTTGGCAAGCACCGACCAAAGAAGAAGCCGTGGATCACACCTGAACATTTGGATCTTTGTGATAAACGAAGAGAGATAAAAAAGAAAAAAAACACCTCACAGGGAGCTGATGTCTACCGAAAAATCAACAACGACATCCAAAAAGGCATGCGCACAGCAAAGGAGAAATGGATAGAAGATCAATGCCAGGAAATAGAGAACAGTCTGAACAAGAACAACAGCAAGAAGGCCTACCAGACTGTGAAGTGGCTGACAAGTGTTAAACAGCCCAAAGTCTCCACGATCCAAAGCAAGTCTGGCATATGCCTTACAGAAGAACAAGAAGTCTTGGACAGATGGTCAGAGTACTGCTCTGACCTTTACAACCATACACCAAATGGAGACCCATCAGTTCTAGCATGTCCCGAGAACAGAGAAGAAGAAGAAATCCTCCCAATTCTCCGGGAAGAAGTTGAGGCAGCAGTGCAATCGCTGAAGAAAGGGAAGTCAGCGGGAGTGGACAACGTACCCGCGGAATTGCTACAAGCAGGAGGAGAAGCGATGATTGATGCCCTCACCATTATCTCTAACAAGATCTGGCAGAGTGGGGAGTGGCCTACACCATGGATCTAGTCGCTTATTATCACTCTTCCCAAAAAAGATAACTTTCAGGAGTGTGAAAATTACAGCACCATCAGCCTCATCAGCCATCCCAGCAAGGTCCTCCTGAAAATAATACTCAACAGGTTGAAACCTCAAGCTGAACAAATCATAGCTGAAGAACAAGCAGGATTCAGGGCAGGGCGAAGTACCACTGAACAGATTTTCAACCTCAGAATAATCTGTGAGAAATACCTACAGCACCAACAACATCTATATCATGTGTTCATAGACTTCAAGAAGGCGTTTGACCGAGTCTGGCATGCAGCTCTATGGGCAACAATGAAAGTGTACAACATCAGCCCTAAAATTATTGAAGTCATCAAAAGCCTGTATGACAAGGCTACCAGTGCAGTCCTCCATAACAGCGTCATCGGGAACTGGTTCAGAACAACAATCGGTGTGCGTCAAGGGTGCCTACTCTCTCCAACACCTTTCCAAGAGCACATCATGTCAGATGCCCTTGCAGATCACGAAGGCACAGTCAGCATAGGGGGTAGAGCAATCTCCAATCTTTGTTTTGCAGATGACGTTGATGGATTGACTGGAGAGGAACAAGAACTTGAACAGCTGGTACAGAGGCTTGACACCACCTCCAGAGCTTATGGAATGGAAATAAGTGCAGAGAAGACCAAAATGATGACCAACAACACCAATGGCATCAACACAGACATCAAAGTCCAAGTCCAATCCCTCAACACGTTGCATCCCAGCAAACCAGCCCGATCGGGGCCCCACTGGGGCCGCATAGGGCATCCCGACTTTTGTCGGGTTTTAGTAGGGACCCACATAGTCCTACAAAAACCCGATGCGTAGCGGAGTCTAGAAATGTAACGATTCGCCCTCCCGTCTGCAGCCCGATTCTGCCCCACCACAAAGCCACACTGCGCACACGCTAACATAGGCCTACTCTCGCTTCTAATTGGCTAAACTGTCTGGAATGTTTCGTCTGCTTCACATATGCTGCTGCGTATGTATGTGAAAAATATTTATACAAAATCAATTCAGCAAGATATAATTATTTAATTGTGCTTATAATTCTTAATTTTTATCATACATGTTACGTTGAAACGTGAACGAAAGTATGTCGGAAGCGCGCATGATAGATCTAATCGTTTCGTTTTGCAAAGTATTCAATAATGGCGTTTATTTACCTTTGATTTGAGTTTGCATTGTTGTTAGGAGAGGCTTTGTATAACGTTGATAATTTGCGTTGGTCGATATTATTTGAGAATCTTCTGGATATGCGTGTTTACTCTTGATAGAAATTTCCCGATACATGTAGAAGCAAGAGGTCGTTCTGGAAGATATAAAAATATGTATTGACGTAAGTCAGTGATGACGATCTTTTATTCGATTGGTGGCAGTGCGTCATTTCTACGGTATTCGAAATCTTTCCGGAAAAGAGAGAGGTTATTTAATCGTGTGCCGACTTGCTGTTGGGAGACAGTAAAGTTGTTGATAGTGATCTGGAGAGTTGCTGTGAAAGTTGTTGAGTTGAATTGAGAATTGTATGCAGTTGTTGATGTGTGCTGAATAAAAGCGGAAAACTTCATACGTGGACTTTGTGACTTGTATGCTGTTTGAGCAGGCTGTGTGAATAAACGAATCTGAGTTACACCCTATCAGGAATTCAAGCATCGGGGCTGAATCAGATACTGATAGAAAACACCAACATCGAATCGAGTGTAACATTTTGGGGGTCAAGCCGCGATTCACGCCATAGCCAAGGGTTCAACTGCTACAACAAGCGAGTCAACGTTACGAGAGGCAGTCATCGAGGGTAGCCGCCAACGAGTTGCGTCGAGAGGGGCCAACATACTGGGACTACATCACCGATAGGTTCGGGTTGACTGCAAGGGCGTGTAGTCGCTGAGAGTTGCTTCGTGAGCGAACAACAGATCGGGACTACGTAGCTGCCGCAAGACTACGTCGAGGAACAGTCTCGGAGCTACATCGCCAGTGTTACAGAGAGCGACGAGCGGACGTCGCGTCTACTTCAGCACAGGAGCGTATACATCAACACCAGCGTGGTGCAGCGTCGCATACGACGAGGACAGCGGGGCCTGCGTCAGCGAAGGCGACTAGTGACAAGCATCAGCGCTACTGCAGAAAGCGTGCTGTTCTAGAACAGTCTAGAAAGGTACAGCACAGTCAAGAACTTTCCAGAAAAAAAAAAGAACTCTACAGTCAAGAACTTTCTAGAAAAAGAACATTCCAGAAAAGAACTTTCCAGAAAAGCATTAAGATGGCTGACTTCTGGCAGAAAGGGATTGCACTGAATCTCAAAGGCAAACAGCTGACGGAGTACGTCAAGTCCCAGGAGAGAATACAAGAAAGAGAATTAGAAGAGCAGCGTCGCCGTGAAGAAAGAGAATTAGAGGAGCAGCGACGCCGAGAAGAAAAGGACGAACAGCGTCGCCGAGAAGAAAGAGAAGACCGGCGTCAAGAAAGAGAATTAGAGGAACAGCGTCGGCGTGACGAGATGGAAGAGAGACGATTAGAAGCTGAGCGTCAATACCAGCTAGAGTTGGCGCGTATCCAGAACAATCAGCATGCGCCACAAGCCACCAACGACCATACGGCTCCAAAATTGCCAGCTTTCGTCGACGGGAAGGACCAGATCGACAGCTATCTGGCGAGATTCGAAAGGTTCGCTGAAAGCTCTAACTGGCAACCTCAAGACTGGGCAATTCGACTGAGTGCACTTCTGACGGGGCAAGCTCTCGAAGTTTACACCAGACTGTCGAACGATGACGCCAAAAACTACGACGTCTTGAAAGAGGCCCTGTTGCAGTGCTACAACTTTACAGAGAAGGGCTACCGTAAACGCTTCCGTGAATGCCGGCCTAAGTCAGACGAGACGCCAAAGCAGTTTGTGGAGCGCCTGTCGTCATATCTACACAAGTGGGTGGAGTTATCAGGCGAAATGAAGTCTTACGACAGTCTCCATGACCTGATCGTGAAGGAACAATTTCTCAATGCCTGTCACAAGGACCTAGCGACCCACTTAGAAGAACAAAAGCTGCAGACGCTTAAAGATGTGACTGAGGCTGCTGAAAGATATCTCATCGCTCATGGGAAGACCCTGGGGCCACCCAGCGCGACGAAACATTTTCAGAAGACTGGAAACCATGGGAACCAGATCCAGGGGAGTCAGACGAGCCAGAGACATACTGACTCCACGCCACCTTCCAGGGAAGGGCAGTCAAGAGGCTGTTTCACCTGCAACGCTACAGACCACAGAGCAGCTAATTGTCCTCAAAACAAAAGTAGCGGACAGCGGAGCAGTACGGACAACGCAGCGGCGGGCAACCGGCAGAGGCGGTTCTCCAATCAACGGCAAACCAGTAGATCTGACCATCAAGTGTGCGGCGGGAGCGTCATTCTTCCGAGTGAGACCGAGCGCACAGCTACCCCTGCGGACGTGCAAGAGTGCATGACTGATGGCCAACTCCTCCTTGCCAACGGGAAATCCATCCCCGTCGTCGCCAGCGCAGCTGTGACCGTACAGAACATGCCTGTTTCCAAGGGACGCGTCGGAAATCATGAAGTGACTGTTTTAAGAGACTCTGGCTGCAGTGGGGTCATCGTCAGAGAAGACCTAATCGCTAAAGAACAGTTCACTGGCGATTCAAAATGGACACTTATGGCCGACAGCAAATGTGTGAGAGCGCCAGTTGCAAAGATTCAAGTCAGCACCCCTTTCTACATAGGCGAAGTCGAAGCGGTTTGCCTGAAGAAGCCGCTGTACGATTTGATGATCGGGAACATCGACGGCGCGAGACGACCCGACGACCCCGATCCAGAGTGGAGTCCTGCCTCAACTCAACACGTCGAAGTTGTGGAGGAGGATCCATTGCCGTTTCCCGATGGAGACCTTACAGAGCTGCTACGGGACAATGTGGTTACTCCGGCTCAGCCCTGCCGACCAGAGATCGTCGGTGCTGTTACTACCAGGGCCCAGGCCAAGAGAGACAAGACGTCTACGCCACTGAAGGTCGCCGACAACTCAAAAGCTGCCATCGTGGACAGAGATAAGCTGATCCAGCTCCAGGAAGCTGATAGCACTTTAAACAAGTACAGGAACCGCCAAGACCACGTGACCAAAGGCAGTGGTACGGTCTATTTTGAGGTGAAGGCCAAGATCCTGTACCGAATCTTCCAGCACCCGAGGGTCAACGGAGGGAAACCACTACGTCAAGTCTTGGTACCGTTACCCCTAAGGCGCCAGGTGATGGAAGTAGCGCATGACTCAATCATGGGAGGTCACCTAGGTATCAAGAAGACGTCAGACCGAATCCAGGCGGTATTCTACTGGCCAGGACTTCATGCGGACGTCAGCCGTTTCTGCCGATCATGTGACATTTGCCAGAAGACCATACCTCGAGGAAGGGTCCCGAAAGTGCCTATGCAGAGGATGCCTCTGATCGACCGACCTTTCAAGAGGGTGGCCTTAGACTTAATCGGCGAAATAAGACCTCCGAGTGAAGAAGGTCATCGATGGGTACTGACTTTAGTGGACTATGCGACTCGGTACCCAGAAGCAGTGCCACTGAAGAAGATTGACACTGAAACTGTAGCAGAGGCACTGGTGGACATGTTCAGTAGGCTTGGAGTGCCTGAAGAAATTCTGACAGACCTCGGGACGCAGTTCGTCTCTGACTGCATGAAGGAGGTCAACCGACTGCTGAGCATCCGGCATTTGACTACGACACCCTACCATCCAATGTGCAACGGGCTCGTCGAGAAGTTCAATGCTACGCTGAAGTCCACCTTGAAGAAACTGTGCAGCGAGCAGCCCAGACAATGGCATCGCTACATCAACGCCCTACTTTTCGCCTACAGAGAAGTACCGCAGGAGTCCACCGGCTTTTCTCCGTTCGAGCTGCTGTACGGAAGAACCATCCGAGGGCCGATGCACATCCTAAAAGAACTGTGGACGAAAGAAGTAGACACCCCAGAGGTGAAGAACAGCTACCAGTACGTGTTTGAGCTACGGGAGAAGCTGGAGCAGACACTCGAGATAGCCAGAGAAAACCTGAAGAAGTCCCAAGACTGTGGAAAGCACTACTACGATCGTAGGGCTGTGAACAGGAAGTTCAAACCTGGCAACAAAGTGCTGGTGCTGCTACCTACCGATCACAATAAGTTGCTGATGCAGTGGAAAGGCCCGTACGAAGTGGAGACTGTGGTGGGAATCAACGACTACAAGGTGAAGGTCGGCCAGCATTCCAAGATATACCACGCCAACCTCCTTAAGCTGTACGTGGAAAGGCCATCAGAGACTGTGCACGCAGCCACAGCAGCTGTGACCGACGACAGCTTTGACAGCGAAGAACTGTTGGAACTGGGAGACTTCCACAGCAAAGAAGGCATCGATGATGTTAAACTAGGATCAAGCTTGACGGAAGGTCAAAAGTTGGAGCTCAAGGACCTTATGGGCGAGTTTCCCCACAACTTCAGCGATGTCCCTGGCTCTACAACTTTGGTCGAACACGAAGTCCACCTCACTTCGAATATCCCTGTTCGATCCAAGCCCTTCCCGATCCCTTTCAAGGCCCGTGAATCCTTGAAGAAAGACATCGATGAGATGCTGAAGATGGGCATCATCAAGGAGTCCAGTTCCCCCTACGCGTCCCCTGTCGTGGTCGTGAAGAAGAAGGACGGGAGCAACCGAGTATGCATCGACTACAGGAAGGTTAATAAGATCACCGTCTTCGACCCTGAGCCGATGCCTACCGCAGCAGACCTCTTCCGCCAATTATCGGGGAGTAGAATCTTCTCAAAGATTGACCTCAGCAAAGGTTATTGGCAAGTCCCCGTGCGTCAACAGGACATACCAAAGACTGCTTTTATAACCCCTGATGGGACGTACGAGTGCCTAAGGATGCCCTTTGGCATGGTCAACAGCGGAGCTACCCTGAAGAGAGGGATGAAGAAGATGCTCAAAGGGATGGACAATGTCGTGTGTTACTGGGACGACCTGCTAGTCCACACTCGCACCTGGGAAGAGCATCTGCAGACCTTGAAGGAGCTGTTTCACCGTCTCACAGAAGCCAACCTGACCGTGAGACCCAGTAAGTGCATTCTGGGGACTGACAACGTAGACTTTATCGGCCATTCGCTGAAAGAAGGACAAAAGGGGCTTCTACTAGAAAACGTCACCAAGATTCTGAACGCTCCACGTCCCCAAACCAAGAAGCAGGTGCGATCTTTCCTGGGATTGGCTGGATACTACAGGGAGTTTGTACCAAACTACTCCGCCATCACAGCACCCTTGTCGGACCTGGTGCGGAAAGGCTGTCCAAACCAAGTGCAGTGGGGACCGTCTCAGGAGAGGGCATACCAGACTGTGCGCGACCTCCTTTCGAAGGATCCGGTGTTACGACTGCCCGATACTTCCAAGGAATTCGTCTTAAGGACAGACGCAGCGGACGAAGGCATCGGCGCCATACTGATGCAAGAATACGAAGGGAAACTATTTCCGGTCAGTTACGCCAGCAAGAAGCTGTCCAGGGCTGAGAAAAATTACTCGACCATGGAGAAAGAGTGCCTTGCCATCATATGGGGAATCCGGAAGTTCGAACTGTACCTTCAAGGAGTGAAGTTCGTGCTACAGACTGATCACAAGCCGCTAACTTACTTGAACTCTGCCAAGTTTGTGAACAGTCGGATCATGAGATGGGCTATGTACTTGCAGAACTTTAACATGCGAGTAGAATCTATCAAAGGATCGGACAATGTTGGTGCGGACTTCCTCAGCAGAGTGTGTGAGTAAAGAACATTGACTGTGTGGATGAACTGTGAACATTGACAATATCCAGATAGACTTGAAGATGAAAACCATTGACTCTGTGTAGATAAGCTGAGCGCAATTACAGTATTCAGAAAGTTTTAAATTAGTTTCAGTTGTGGACTTTGTTTGTGCATTACGTTTCAACGTTGTTGAAAGAAATTGGGTAAATTTCTTCTTGAGTGGGGGGTTATGTTACGTTGAAACGTGAACGAAAGTATGTCGGAAGCGCGCATGATAGATCTAATCGTTTCGTTTTGCAAAGTATTCAATAATGGCGTTTATTTACCTTTGATTTGAGTTTGCATTGTTGTTAGGAGAGGCTTTGTATAACGTTGATAATTTGCGTTGGTCGATATTATTTGAGAATCTTCTGGATATGCGTGTTTACTCTTGATAGAAATTTCCCGATACATGTAGAAGCAAGAGGTCGTTCTGGAAGATATAAAAATATGTATTGACGTAAGTCAGTGATGACGATCTTTTATTCGATTGGTGGCAGTGCGTCATTTCTACGGTATTCGAAATCTTTCCGGAAAAGAGAGAGGTTATTTAATCGTGTGCCGACTTGCTGTTGGGAGACAGTAAAGTTGTTGATAGTGATCTGGAGAGTTGCTGTGAAAGTTGTTGAGTTGAATTGAGAATTGTATGCAGTTGTTGATGTGTGCTGAATAAAAGCGGAAAACTTCATACGTGGACTTTGTGACTTGTATGCTGTTTGAGCAGGCTGTGTGAATAAACGAATCTGAGTTACACCCTATCAGGAATTCAAGCGTCGGGGCTGAATCAGATACTGATAGAAAACACCAACATCGAATCGAGTGTAACAATACAATATGTAAAATATTGTTACAGTGTTTCTTTTAACTATTGTATTTATTTATACATTATAAGTCAAGGGTAAATTTCCGTGCCCATTACTGCTGGTCTTTTCCGGTTGTACTTAACCGCCAATTTTCTACAGTTTTCTTCTATGTTCTACAGTTGCATGTGCTCGGATATTGTGTTTGCCTGCGAAAACCTATTTCTATTTTCACTGTGGTTGTTTTTTGGGTGCTTTGCCTTTCGTTTATGTATTTACACACGATTTAGATAGCGACGAAGATCACGTTAATATAGGCTATATCGTTATCGAAATGGTGTGTAAATACTTAAGTGGGGACACACCAAGGACTTCCGAAAACAAAAACGCCTGTGCCGACAGTCCCTATTAACACCAGACATCTCAATTCTTTCTTCATGCAATCACATATCATAAACAATATGTGGGATATGATTTTAGGGTAAATCAGCATTGGCCAGGGATGGGGCATTATCGGGATTGTTTCTGGTTTAAGTTGGGTTACAATAGGGTTGGTGTTGGGTATGCTGACGTATGCCCGATCTTTGCCGGAATCGGGTTACCGTTCGGCAAAGGTTGGGTTACGGTCGGGTAAGTTTTGGGTACCCCGATGATCGCCCAATCTTTATCGAAAGTCGGGCTACTGTTTGGCGAACGTGGGGTTACGATCGGGTTAGTTTCGGGTAGCCCGACGATCGCCCGATCTTTGCCCGAATCGGGCCCGAGTCGGTTCCAATTTCCATTTGCCCGATCGGGCCCCGATCGGTAGCCCGATCCGGGCCCCATCGGGCTGCCCGATGCGGGCCCCATCGGGCCCCGAAATTGTGGTTAGCTGGGATAGCTTCAAATATTTAGGAGCCATTGTATCAGACCATGGGTCCCGACAGGAAGTCCTCTCCAGGATCGCACAAACAACTGCTGCATGACAAGGTTGAAGCCCATTTGGAAAAAAAGGACCATCAGTCTACATTCCAAAGTAAGACTTCTGCGCTCCCTTGTCATCTCCATCTTCCTATATGCTTGCGAAGCATGGACCCTCACAGCAGATCTCCAACGAAGAATACAAAGCATGGAGATGAGGTGCTACAGAATTAGACTTCCGGGCATTTCCTATACCCAACACATCACCAACGACGAAGTCCGACAGACCACCACACAACCCATTGGACAACACAATCACCTGCTCACAGTGGTGAAGAAACGGAAACTCCGATGGTATGTCCACGTCACCAGGTCATCAGGCCTTGCAAAGAGGTAGAAGAAGAGGGATACCGAAAAAGAGGTGGGAGGACAACATTCGAGAATGGACTGGTTTGACACTGAGCGAAGCCATCAGGGCTGCTGAGGACAGAGAAAGCTGGAGTATGCTGGTTAAACGATCATCTGTGGTGTCCCTATGACCTCCGGGTTACGGGACAGGATAGGATAGGATAGGATAGGAAAGGAAAGGAATTCCTATTTTTAATAGTTCAAATGTTTGATAGACTGTATCCAATACAAATGCTGACTGGAGGGAGGAAACTGGAGTACCCAGAGAAAACTCTCGGTGACCTGAAAAGTATGGTACCCAAGTAACATAAATTTGCCCTCTATGTACCCGTATCTGTGTTTATGTGCCTGTGTGCATGTTACAGAAAAATTTCTACTTGGAGCAAGAGGGTCAGAGTCATCTTCTCCCGATAATCTGCGACCTTTGTGATCAAGGTCAGGTGGCCAGCCACCTGTGCTCCAACTGTCAGCTCAAGCTGTGTTACCATTGTCACCGTAACCATGGCAACTGCCAGATTACGACAGCAACTACACCCAAGGGCGGAGCTTCCGTGGAAGGTGACGGTGACTTGCAGCAGTTGATGGCGCGAGGCAGAGGTGAGGAATAATTATAGTCATCATCGTAGCAGTAGTAGTAGTACTGTGCCCCAATTTCGAGGAAATGAGTCCACAACTTTGATGTTCACAGCGAAGGGTGCCCACAGATTAATTTAAAAGGGAATTTAAAAAAAAAAACACTTCTCAAGAACATGTGCGCATCGGAGTAGTATAATCCGGCTGGGTATTACAAGTGAGTTAAAACATACATACAGTTAAAGTTTTTATTTATTTATTTTATCGTTGTAATGGAGAGCTTTTCCAGCTCAAAAGACTGATGCGCCCGCTTGCGGTCTTATTTGCATCCTTTGATGCCCCAGACCACCGTGCCCAATCCTTATAATAATGTCTTAATTGTTTGGTCTAGCTCAGTAATAATAATGTCTTAATTGTTTGGTCTAGCTCAGTAATAATAATGTCTTAATTGTTTGGTCTAGCTCAGTAATACTGTCTTAATTGTTTGGTCTAGCTCAATAATAATAATGTCTTAATTGTTTGGTCTAGCTCAATAATAATAATGTCTTAATTGTTTGGTCTAGCTCAATAATAATAATGTCTTAATTGTTTGGTCTAGCTCAATAATAATAATGTCTTAATTGTTTGGTCTAGGTCAGTAATAATAATATCTTAATTGTTTGGTCTAGGTCAATAATAATAATATGTAATTGTTTGGTCTAGCCAAATAATAATATTGTCTGAATTGTTTGGTCTAGCTCAGTAATAATAATAAGAGGAAGAAGAAGAAGCATAAGAATTAATGCTTGCTATATGTGCCATATTTCACACAAATTCACTTCAGCCAATAGCGTGTACATGTGTGTGGCTGCCATAGGTAGGTGTGCATTTGTGTACAGGATACTATTGTGTGAATTGTGTGTTACAGGTCAGGTGGAGGTGATGGAGAAGATGCTGCGTCAGCAGGTGTCTCAGAGGGCAGCTCTGGGCCAGCAGAAGAAGAAAATAAAAGATGACATCACCAGTCGCTACAACTCCCTCATCAGAGCTGTGAATGACCACTGTGCTGCACAACAAGACCGACTGGACAAGGACACTGCCCATCTTACCGCCAAACTGCAAGCCTTGACAAATGTACTGGCCCAGGAAAATCCATCATCTGACACGCTGAAATCTATGCTGTCAGAATCTGACATCTCCAGCATGCAAAAGAAAGTGGACCTGGATAAACCAATGGATTTCTTTCAGACGATCGCTGGAAAGCTGAACTGGGGGTCATTGCTGACTTCAGTACCAGTAGACGAAGATTTTGACCACAGGTTGCTGTTGTTTGGAGATGGTCAGCCAGACAGTCATGCTGACACCAAGCGGTCTGACAGCTCACAGCAGTCTGGCACCGTGCGTTCCGAACAAGAGCAGGCTGCCAGAGTGGAAGAGCTGGCAAAGAAAGTGGAGCTGTTGATGAAGCAAGTCAGCAACAAAAAAACTGACAGCGATCAGCACCGTCTGCTGGAGGAAATGCGAAGTGTGAGAGACAAGAACACCATCTTGGTGCAGGAAGTGGCGACACTGCAGACGCACAATGACAACTTGAGGAAAGACATGGATCGTCTGCAAGTCGCAATGCAAGATGTCAGCAAGGACCAGATGGCTGTCCTGAAACAGACCTCCAGAACATCCTCTGAACTGACTGACTTGCAGGCTGACATTGGCAAAATTTCAGCAGGTCTTGACCATGTCCTAAAAGATGTCAGCACAGTGTCTTCTGGCCTTGCGGATGTAAAAAAAGATGTCAGCACAGTGTCTTCTGGCCTTGCGGATGTAAAAACAGATGTCAGCACAGTGTCTACTGGCCTTGCGGATGTAAAAAAAGATGTCAGCACAATGTCTTCTTGCCTCAGTGATTTGACGGATGATGTTACCAAGATTTGTTTGGATGTTCCAAAAGATAATGAGAGCTGTCAGCTGAGCAAGATCAGAGACCAACAAGAGAATACACAGGCGGAGCTGGCAAAGCTAAATAAAACAGTTGAAGGTCTTTGGTCTTCTGGACAGCTGCTGAAGGATTCTATTGCTAAATACTGTGAGTAGTTTCTTTTTAAAAATTAATACATTTTCTTCTTTTAATGTGGACAGTTATTTGGAATGTTATGAAATAGTCCTACGCATTCCTTGTAATTACAATGTAGAAGCAAAAAGGTTTAACAAACGCTAGAAGTTGTATACTTGCCATTGTATATAGTAGACAGGACTGCAGCAATACTAAAGTGTGACTACTCAGTGTTTTACACATTCTTTTTGTCTCCCTTGTTAAAATTCAACAACGTTTTTTTCTTCCCATAAAGATTTTTTTTTTTTAATTCCTTGTATAGAGCTTTTCCACTTCAAGCACAAGGCGCTGGAAAATACAATATCTTACTCAACAGTGTTTCCCACAGCTTTTTTTTTCAGAGAGTCCTTGGGACTCTCTGGTGCAAAATTTCAAGAGTCCCCTTACAAAATTTGAGAGTCCCCTTACAATTCCTACATTTACCTTGATTTTGATTACCAACATCACGGACACACAAATATGCCTCAAAGTCAAACAAAGCTTAGTTTTCAATTCAACTTTATTGAAAATTATGAATAGCCATAAAACAAGCAACACAACAAAAGGAATACTAATCTAATAAATGTTACAAAGGAATCCATCATTGACTAGAGGAACCTTAAAATCACATAAAATGACCATAGAACAAACATGAAATGGTCATACGACAATTTACACACATCAATCTGCATGTACTGACAAACTGTCTCTGTGTAAATATAGGTCAGTGGTAAAAGCAGTTAGTGTTAGAGAGGACTAAGTCGATGACCAGAAGAAAAAAAAGAGAAAAAAAATCTGTTCAACTGCGTATTACATACAGATAAGATCATCATTGCCTAGTCTAGGGAGAACTGAAAATGATGATTCAACATTCAAGGATTGCACCGTCTTCCGCATTTCTGCGGGTTATCGTTTTCCGTAGCCATGTGTCAAGCGACATGTTTTAGCTTTTCGGAAGCAAACAAAAAGGCTGCGCATGCGTGTCAGTGCGGTCAGTGGGTATGCTTACTCGGCTCGGGCGCACGATAGCTCAGAGGTGCCAGGATACATAACGGCAGTTTAAAAAAAACAAAAAAAAAAAACGTTGCGTCCCTTGTGACGCACCATTTTTTTTGTCATGCGTCCTTTTTCAGTTTTTGTGCGTCTCTGACGCACACATGTGCGTTTTGGGAAACACTGCTCAAGTTGCCTGATGCACCAACTTTTTGGGTGTTATTTTTTTTTTTTTTATCAAAGGTTAACCTTCCTTTCTCATTTGAAAGATTTGAAAATTAATTTGCTCAAGGTTATCAGTGGTACAGACTGGGGAGCTGACAAGAAAACTTTATTGATGTTATACCGTTCGTTAATTAGATCCAAGTTAGACTATGGTTGCATTGTTTACGGTTCTGCTAGAAAGTCTTATCTTAAAATGTTAGATTCAGTTGCTCATCAGGCATTACACCTTGCTTTGGGTGCTTTTCGCACCTCCCCTTGTGAAAGACTTTACGTGGAAGCTAGCAAACCTCCGCTGGAACTGAGACATACAAGATTATCACTGAATTTTCTATTTAAAATTAAAAACTGATACTATGAATCCCGCTTATGACTGTGTTCTCAACCTAGATTTTGTGCAGAAATTTGAGGCCAAACCGAACGCAATCCCTATGTTTGGCATCAGAATGCAGGCTCATTTGAATAAAGCAGGCATCGATGTTGCTTCTATCAACGATGATGAGCTTCAGACTGAAACTCCTCATGGAAATTATGTCATCCAAACACTAACTGACAGTTGTCGGCTTTCCTCAAAAAGAATGCCTCTGAAACTGTCTATAGACAACTTTATTTAGAACAGTGTTCTTTGTACCCAGGTTATGAAAAATTCTTCACAGACAGATCAAAGAAGGATAATTCTGTTGCTGCTGCTTCGGGCTCTGAAAGAGACTTTGATCATCCCCTGCTTAACAACAATTACCAGACTTTTGTTCTGTATACACTGCGGAGCTGAAAGCAATTTTACTGGCGTTAAAGCAAGTTTATCAGTCAAAAAGATATTATTTTTAATCATTTCTGATTCATTGTCGGCACTCCAGGCCATCTCCACGAGATCACTATCAGTGTATCACACCCGTTCCTAGCAGAAATACATGACCTTCACACTAAACTTGTATCTGACGGGAAAAAGATTGTATTTTTGTGGGCACCAAGTCACATGGGGATTCAGGGGAACACGATAGCAGATCAGGCATCGAAAGCAGCACTAGATCATAATATGCCATCTTAATTTTTTCATTTTGTTCCTTATTCTGACCTTCATAGCTTGACTAGATCTTACTGTCGAAAAACCTGGCAAGAACGATGGTTCGGTGAAACTAACAACAAACTTTTTCAAATCTTACCAGAGCTCTCTGATCCGTTGCCAAACTCCGCTCTTACGCGGAAAGACGAAACTGTGCTGACCCGACTGCACATTGGACACATTTATGTGACCCACAGTTTTCTTCTCAGAGGGGAGGAACCACCTTGGTGTTATAGCTGTGAACAGATATTTTTTAGTTCGATATTTTTTAACTGAGTGCTGCGATTTGATTGAAAGGAGAGAACACATTTTTAACACATCAGATTTAAAGAAGAATTTTAAGGGAGTTTGCGTGTGAAAGTTTGTTTGAATATTTAAGAGTGACAGGCCTGTTCTTTAAGATGTGAATCATTTTGTAATATTTTAAGATAACGATTTTCTGGTCCTGATTTGGCTCGGAGGATTCCGCTGGACCTAAAGCACTAAACATGTAATGTAACCAACTTGCTGTCGGCATATCGTCTGACTTTCATCTTTAAAGTCCATGCCATGGAACAAGTTGCTGCACAGACTGAATCGTGGCTTATAATTGTTCTCTCATCTGAAGGGATTTGCGTTCACTAAAACAGTAATTGTATTAATAAAGTCTGGAACATACTATATATTACATGTGGCGTTTGTTGGACCATGGAACTGAATAGGAAGGTACTGAAATATTTTATATGATTTTATTCTTCATTAGAGGAAATAAGTCGTGATGTGTTTTTATTTTACTTTATTTATTTATTTCTCTGTTTCAGCCCAACAGGTGATGTTCGCTGTTAGCCTGAAATCCAACTTTAGGTCCAGATCAGAGAGAACACTGGTGTGCAAGGATGTTAAGTACAACTTTGGAGGAGGCTATAATACTATTACAGGCATATTTCAGGCCCCAGTAAGCGGCATATATTTGTTTTGTGCCAGTGTCCTGCCTGTAGATTCTAACAAAAAGGCTATGGCTGCTCTTATGAGAAATGATGGCGGTGGTGCCATATTTTGTTGCCAGTCTTTTGATGTGAATGAACCAAGTACTGGCCAAGCGCTTTTGCATCTCTTAGATGGAGATGAAGTGTGGCTTGAAACATATGATGATGTAGAATGTAGTTTTGGTAAGTTTGAGAGGGGTACTTCATTCAGAGGTGTTTTGCTTCAGCCAGACCTGTAACAGTTGTTCATGTAAACAATTGTCAAGATGTCTCTTATCAATTGTCTTGACAAATAATAATATGTCCCATTGTGTTTTTGCCATGATTTTGTTTCCAGTTAGGGACATTCATGATTAAAGCTGTTTTAGAGTATAATTATTTTATTTCTTGCATATCACATAATTTTGCAAGGTATGAAACATATCAGTAATTTTTTAACTATGGTTTTCCCAATTTTTATTTTCACTTCAAAAACGTTTTGATTGTGAGTTGATTGATTTGCTGTTGTTTGCATAATTTTTTAATGCTTTATGTTAAGGCAACAAAAAATGAAAATAGTTCAAGTATTTAAAAAAAATCTTGTGACAGTAGTTACCAACTTTAAATGTTTTGTTTATTTTTTAACATTGTATTTCAATGTTTTGCTCGTGAGCGAAGCCATGAGGGTTGCTGAAAACAGATAAAGATGGCGTATGCTGGTTAAACGATCATCTGTGGTGCCCCACTGACTTTTGAGTTACGGGATAGGATAGGATTTCAACATTATCAAGAGTTCAAAATTACAGTTTTCATATTTTACTTTTAAAATCATTTATGTTTTAGTTAAAGAAACCGTCTTCTTTTTTCTTCTAATAGTATCCAGGATCAATTTGTTGATTGTTACTAATATATAACCTTACAGTGTCAAATTACTTTAGTTTGAATTTCTAGAACATGGCAATGGTGTTATTTTTGTGAGTGAGAAGGGAAGGAACTCTATGAGTTGATACTCGACAGTCTTTTTATTGTTATACCAGAGTTGTCTTTCTGGTAGCTTGAGGACTCGAGAAACCTTGTTGATGATTATTCTTTAAACTGGGGTTGTCTTTCTGGTAGATTGATGACTCGAGAAACCCTGTTGATGATTATTTTTTAAACACCCATTATTGCTGTCCTTCCACATAAAAAAAAAAAAAAAGCAAAATAAAAGATGATTATGCTTGTCAATTGCAAGGAAGATGTTTTAGAACAAAACGAACATAGCATGTTTGATACGTACAGCGAGTGTTGTGGCGCATAGGTGGTCTAAGGTGAGACTGACTTGCCTTGTCCACAAGCTGGAAATCAATGGTGTCTGATAGCTAGGTGTGTGATTGATCCTTTCTCTGGGCATTACGTTTCTCCGAATATTATTTACTTTCGACTTGGGCAACGTCTCTGGCCCCCTGTGGAGATGCCGGGGGTTCAGTATAAATAGTATCCCCACTTTCTGGAAATGTAATGCTTTAAATTCCCACTGTCGCTGTCTTTTTCCTTTGTTCTTTCTCATTCCTACTCTGTTCTATCAATCTACTATATTATCTTCTTCTTCGCTAGACCAGTCACCTACCTTTTTTCTTGAAAACTCTTCCGGGACAAAACTCCTCATTTGTGTGCGAGATCTGTTGGATCAGCTTGGAAATATTGGACGCTTTCTGCCAGGTGGTCACTGGGGCTTCCTATGATGTTATTATTTGGCAATGTTGGAATTTTATATGTATGCGTTTTGTTGATATTTTATAATGATGTTTGTATTCTATTTTGTTTTTGTAAACGGGGGTTCGATAAATTAGAGTATTGCCTCAGCGTCCCCTGCGTGGGATGTCTTTATTGTAAAGTGACTGACTGGTGGAGTGCGTTCAGTGTTACCAGTAGGGTTGCTTCGGCAGATCTTTTATGCAGATCAGGAGTGAGTCTTCTTTCACTTCTTTGGTCCTGATTTGGCTCGGAAGAGTCCGCTGGACCTAAAGCAATAACCATGTAATGTAATGTTTTATATTTGGTGACGAGTTCACTTGCAAATTGCGTTGTCACATTCAAAGATGACATAATGGATCATCTAAGCTTTGAATTGATAGCATATCTTCTTTCATAGATCAACAAACAACTGCCTATTATACACACATTCACAGCGGTGCCATTTCTAGATTCCACTTTGGTACTATTTATAGACACATAGCCAAGTAAACCAATTTCTATCAAAACAATACTTCTGAAACCAGTAATTTTTGGGTTTGATCATTTTTTTTATTTTTGGTGTGGCAACATTCATTATGAATTTAGAAAGGATCATGTTACTTGTCACCCTTTAAGCAGTTTTGAAAAATGGTTTGTTGCTGACGTAGTGTCGAACACAAACATTCATTTGTGCTTGAAATTGTTAACAATATCTTTGGTTTTCATATCTTATTCTAGGCAATGTTAGAGACGTAACAGATTTTTCAGGCATCTGCATCCAGCTCATTTCTTCAATACGTTATCTGATCATTCGATCAAAATGCACACACACAAATCACACACACACACACACTAAAGTCAGAACTGTGCATAACATCTATTCAAAATACACAGGACATAATTAACTGTAGAAGAAATATAAAAAAATTCAAAACAATTCACAACTTACAACAAGCTCATCCAAATAAAATTACGTGTAGAATTACAATATTACATTTCATTTTACCTCATGCTAATACATGTATTCATAACTAGAATTCATTACCATCAAAGGAATTATGTATTTAAACAGATTAAAGATACAAAATAAACAGCAATAAATAATAGCTCGTCCAAATACAATTACATACAGTATTACAATACTACATATATTTAATTTTACACCATACTAAAACTCATACAGATAAATCACACAATATTTCACTATGCTAACGAAATATTAATATTAACTGAATTTACAGGCAAAGTAGTGTAATTTTTCTTTCACCAATGTTGCAAAAATGTGCACTGACCATAATGTATAATACAGAACAACAACAAAATCTCAAACGTTACACTGTATATGGTGAAGTAATATCTGCTGCCTATTATTGTAGTAACAACATGCACTCGCAGGCATCCAACCAACAAATATGACGAGAGCGGATCAAAAGGACTGAACATTGTGCTTTGTTTCAAAATGTGTGTGCTTGTGTGTGTTTTGTAATCATTTTAAATTTAAATTTTCAAAATAAAATTTTTTTCAATGAATATGCAATGGGATTATTAAATATCTTTGTTTTTAAACATGCATGAAATCAAATATTAAATTCTTCACCTGTAAAAATTTGGTTCTTAACTCTTTCCCTGCCAGGCATGTTTCCACGTTTGTGCCAGACATTTCTCTGGCACCGGAAAGAAAGTTCAGTACCTTAGGCATTTAAGCTACTGTTCTTTCAATAATAGTTGTTAAATAGACATATTTCATATCAAATTAAAGGTAAAAGAGTGAAGAATAAGAAAAAAAACCACAAAAATGTTAATTTGATTATGTTATTGAAATATGTGTTTTGAAAGCATGTTGATCTTTTTGAAATGATAAAATAAAATAAAAATATTTCTACATACCACAGTGATAAAACAAATCTGGAGGAATAATTCCAATCACTGAATCAGCTTCACAAACCAGAAAGAAAATTTATTTAGGATCAAAATACACTTTACAGTTTGAAATTATATTGATTATTAGCACAGAGTTTGACACACTGTCGATTGTGCCCATCACTATGCTTAGTAAAATGCACAATAAACACTCTAAAAACGAATCAATTTGAAGAAAAAACGCGCCTGTCGATCGAGAACGAAAGTAGAAAGAGTTATCTCTCTTTGGTTAAAATAAAACTTGGATTGGACTGCGCAAAAAACCGGAACGAAACGGAATACTGAAATCGACGATATATCGTCGATTGGCACAAACATGGCGGCTCAGATTGACGATATATCGTCGATTGGCAGGGAAAGAGTTAAACATCTAATTTTGGGTTTAACTCATCTGAATTTGATAGTTAAGAAAACAAACAACCGTCACTGATGGTGGCTGGGGTGGCGCAGTGGATTAGTCGCCGGTGTCCTATGCCGAAGGTAGCGGGTTCGATTCCCACAAGGGGCGACCTTATGTGACTTAGTTACGAGACTATTGAGGTCACTGAGGGTTTTCTCTGGGTACTCAGGTTTCCTCCCTCCATTCAATAATGGTATTGGATGCGGTCAATCTAAAATTTCACAAATAAAAAAATTTGATTTCCTTTCCGTCTTCCAATAACGATGTTCCTTTACACCACTTGTTAGAGTGATGTATTTGTGTTTGTTGTGTATGTGGGAGTGTTTAAAACATGTGAGCGTGTATGTTGACCAAGATTTTTAATTATTATTATGTAGGATCGGGGGTTGTCCGGTCCTGATTTGGCTCGGAAGAGTCTGCTGGACCTAAAGCAACAATAAATCAATCAATCAATCAATATTATTATGTATTTACATGTACCAGAGTTGGTAACACTTTCCTTATGAAGACTGAACATTGAAGTTTAACGTCCACACCAACCATTGGTAATATGGCAGACGAAGGGTTACTGTCCCAGGGAAGAGTGGGTAAGGACTTGTATCAATCCTGAACCACAAGAGCAGTGCAATCATAGTGCAAAGATGGGCAGTGACAAATGGCCTCTTAATCACACTCACCAGTCACATTATGTAACACATCATCACTCGTCATGGACAGTGACAAATGGCCACTTAATCGCACTCACCAGTCACATTATGTAACACATCATCACTCGTCATGGACAGTGACAAATAGCCACTTAATCTCACTCACCAGTCACATTATGTAACACATCATCACTCGTCGTGGGATTTGAACCTGGGTTATTGGGGTGCCAGGCGTCCCACACTACTACTGAGCTAACGCAGCACTGGGGGACACTATGCTATATACATAAGAAAACGTGCGATTCATCAAAATGCCAATTTCTTTTTCTTCTTCTTCTCCTGTTTCTTTTGTTCCTCGATCTCCAGTCTCCTCTCCAGCTCTTCTCTTCTTTGTTTCTCTACGTCCTGAAAGTGAAAACATTTTCCTTTAAATTTATAAAAAACACAAAAATGACATTTTGCTGAACTCCACACAAATGTGTGTAAAATATGGTGAAACTATTGGTTATATGTATTACTTCATACCCAGTAATATTCTCCAGCCTGTTCATCAAAACACAAACCACACCAACTGAATGAATATAAACCAAACTTGCCCATTCATCTATTAAATGAACCACACAATCACCACCATTCAAACAAACATTAAGCCACACACAGCATGCTACAGTAACATGTCTATTAGCCATCTATAAGACCCCATTCATTCTCCCTATTATTACTATTATTATTTTATCATTCTTATACAGCGCTTTTCCAGCTCCAGAGCTGCTGAAGGCGCTGGCCGATACAGGATCTAACTCTAGAGCTGCTGAAGTCACTGACAGATACAGGATCTAACTCTAGAGCTGCTGAAGTCACTGACAGATACAGGATCTAACTCTAGAGCTGCTGAAGTCACTGACAGATACAGGATCTAACTCTAGAGCTGCTGAAGTCACTGACAGATACAGGATCTAACTCTAGAGCTGCTGAAGGCGCTGACAGATACAGGATCTAACTCAAGCAGCCCGATGCGCCCACTTGCTGATTTATGCGCACAGTTTGACGCTCAGACCACTTAACACGTCCTAGGTGACCAGGCTTGGAAGAGAAGGGTAAACTATACACTGAAACAACCATCACTATTAGCAACAGTAAGATGGCCAGTGATCACAGCCAATGTTTATGTCCGGGCCAACGGGAATTGAACCTGCAACCTATGTAACACGAGCCTGTAATCATTAACATCCTGAAATAATTAACATCCTCAAATCATTAACATTATCATCAACAGAGACCCATCGTAATAATAAGAATAATAATTAACCTTTTTACAGTGCCCTTCCTCCCTAGTGCTCATCGCGCTTGACAGAAGAAAAAATAACGATAAAATAAAACGAAAGCAAAACATGAAATACTAATAGTAATATGTTGGAATGTAAAGACAGAAATAATAATTTGCCTCAAAAGTGAACGGTTACAATAAATGGCACAAACGAAATGAAAATAAGTTACACATAATGCTTCTCGGAACTGGATTTTATTGTTATTTAGCAGTGTTCATAATAAATATTTCCCCTCAAATTAATTACATATAGTTGACCAAATTTCTCTGTCGCCACACCCAATTTGTCTGTCGCCACACCCAATTTGTCTGTGGTCACACCCAATTTGTCTGTGGTCACACCCAATTTGTCTGTGGTCACACCCAATTTGTCTGTGGTCACACCCAATTTGTCTGTGGTCACACCCAATTTGTCTGTGGCCACACCCAATTTGTCTGTGGCCACACCCAATTTCATTGTTATTTAGTTCTAAACCAGTTTTATTGTTTTCAAGCTAAAAGCCAATTTTATTGTTCCCGGCTAAAAAAAAACCAAGTGCATTCTTTTATAATTATTATCATCATTACAGACACATATAAATGTTATCATCATTACAAACACAGAGATGCCAACCTGCAGACAAATCTGTCCGTAAGAAATTTATAAATTGTCAGTAGATTTAAAATTTTGTCCGTAGACAAAAGGGAGCAAAAGTCCAGGATTGAGATTTCTTATTAAAAATATAGTCCATACCTGAAGGAGTCAATGGTGAAAGATCGTTCTTCATTTTGACGTCAAGGACGGATCGATAAACCATGTCAAAGAATAGAAAATTGACGATGAATGACGTAACAATTAGCGGTTTCCGTTACACTTTTTGTGACATCGTAAACAGCGTGTTCTGTATTTGCCGACCGGCACAGGCATGCCTACCCTCAATATGAAGTTTCCATACGATATGCAATAAGTTAAACTAATAGATTTATTACCTTATAAAGTCGTTATATAATATGCGGCATTATTTTATACTGTGATAGTGCCTAAGTAAGTGTAATCAGTTTGAAACTTGTAACAGTCCTTTTGCCATAATCATCAGCTGCAAATATATATTCTTGTAAAAATTATTCTCGCCGTAAGAAAAATTACTTCAGCGTAAATCCGTAAAAAACTATTTGCCACCGGAAAATAATACGGCGAAACCGTGAGGGTTGGCATCTCTGCAAACGCATCTATAAATGTTATCATCATTACAAACACATCTATAAATGTTATCATAATTGCAGACACATATTCTACAAATGTTATCATCATTACAGACATATCTTATATAATTATTATCATCATTAGAGGCCCAATGTTTAATTGCCTACAAACCTTATTTGGACTTGTATCTGAGGCTGAACTTTTAGACCCAGGACTTTTACCGGGACTTTCAGTTTTGGCTAGACTCTTGGAGGGACTTGTGGTGGGAGTTTTCGCAGGCGAGGCCCCTTTTGAAGGGACCAGTGAAGGAGGGAGGCGATTAGTCCACGATGGTTTGGCAGATTGCAGCCCTTGGTTTGACATAGGAATGCTCTCCTCTTCCTCTGACATGTCTTCAGCGCCATCTGTCAATGACAACATGGTAAACTTATAGTTAAAGCAATTTCATTTTATTTCATTGTATTCTGTTTCATTTTAGCTGTAAACAATTCTCCACAGTGCAAGAGGAGGATAATTCATACTTTACCTGTAAGTACGCACTTTTGGTGCGGAAATTCCATCTCTGAATTGTTTGGTCTTGTTTTTGTCCAAATGAACTTTCTTTTAGTTTATGTACCCGTTTGTTTGTCATCATTATTTCTAAATAACATCACTAGCAAGAAGAGGTATAGGTAGCCTTCTGTTGGTTTGTGCATTATCCATGGTGTTGAATATAGCTATTGCCCTTCGATATTATTGTTGTTGTTATTATTATTATTATTATTATTACTATTGTTATTAATTATTATTGTTACTGCTAATAATAATAATGATAATAATAATAGAAATAATAATAATAATAATAATAATAATAATAATAATAATAATAATAATAATAATAATAATAATAGTTAATACCCTATTATTATTATTAATTATTATTAATAATTATCATCATCATTGTAGTCATCATCATCATCATCATCATCATCATCATCATCATCATCATCATCATCATCATCATCATCATCATTTTGGTAGCTTCTTGATAGACTCAAATGGAGTGTTACTGTTGAATCTCTTCTTCAGAAAAATTACAATTTCGGGAAACTGAAAATATATACATACAAAGCTGAAATAATAATAATTCATCTTCTTCTGTTTCTTTTTCTTCTTCTGTTTGTTCTTCTTCTTTTTCTTCTTATTACTACTATAGGAAGCACAAGTCAGCCACATACTAATATGATTATGAATCAAGGTAAAGGTGTCCCCGTAACCTTTTCTTGTTGGGGAGGAAAGCATCTGGGTCATCCTCTTTCGGTAGGACAGCTTTATGAGGGCAGTGCCTATCTCCCTCACTCGCTGCTTTACCTTCCCCAGTTCTAAACTGATGCAGGTACCCATTCACAGCTGGGTGGACTGGGGTGTGTCATGTGCCTATTTCCATCCAGATGTGTCATTTGGAGTTTGCCTTCCAAGCATGGTTACCCATCCAAGTACTAACCCTTCCTGATGTTGCTTAACATCAAACATCCAAGTACTAACCCTTCCTGATGTTGCTTAACATCAAACATCCAAGTACTAACCCTTCCTGATGTTGCTTAACATCAAACATCCAAGTACTAACCCTTCCTGATGTTGCTTAACATCAAACATCCAAGTACTAACCCTTCCTGATGTTGCTTAACATCAAACATCCAAGTACTATAACCCTTCCTGATGTTGCTTAACATCAAACATCCAAGTACTAACCCTTCCTGATGTTGCTTAACATCAAACATCTAAATACTATAACCCTTCCTGATGTTGCTTAACATCAAACATCCAAGTACTATAACCCTTCCTGATGTTGCTTAACATCAAACATCTAAATACTATAACCCTTCCTGATGTTGCTTTACATCAACATAGCTGCCAACCTTCCAAAGTTTAAAAGAGTAACATGTGGGGGGTGGGTCCGGGAGGGGGTACGCCCCCCTCCGGAATAGCGGGATTCAGGGGGCGCATCCCCCTGAAGCTGAAACCTTTTTTGCAATCTGAAAGGCACATTTCTCATCTCCTGAAAGGAAAACTTATAATAATAATAATAATAATAATAATAATAATAATAATAATAATAATAATAATAATAATAATAATAATAATAATAACAAGAAGAAAAAGAAGAAAAGAAGAAGACGAAGAAGAAGAACAAGAAGAAGAAGAAAAAGAAGAAAGCCCATTATATTACAAAGCATTCATTATTTTATGTAGATTACTATACACAACACACAAAAGATCAGCTTTTAGCTTACACAAACTGCTTCATTCTTTTGAATGGTGTTGAATGAACATTGATGCACAGCCCTTCGAAACGCTGAACATTCTCAGTTCTAGGAGTCTATAGCTACACCTTACATTCTTAAAGCCCATTCCATCAACTTCATTATTAGTAAGAAGAAGAAGAAGAAGAAGAAGAAGAAGAAGAAGAAGAAGAAGAAGAAGAAGAAGAAGAAGAAGGAAGAAGAAGAAGAAGAAAGCCCATTATATTACAAAGCATTCATTATTTTATGTAGATTACTATACACAACACACAAAAGATCAGCTTTTAGCTTACCCAAACTGCTTCATTCTTTTGAATGGTGTTGAATGAACATTGATGCACAGCCCTTCGAAACGCTGAACATTCTCAGTTCTAGGAGTCTATAGCTACACCTTACATTCTTAAAGCCCATTCCATCAACTTCACCCTTCTGCATAATGGACAGTCATGTTTCATGAATAATACAACACAGTCATGTTTTATGAACAATATAACACAACACAGTCATGTTTCATCGACTACACCCAACAGTCATAATAAAATTCACCTCCTATGTCCTTGGCAATGCCCCAAATTGAGTTTACAGCCTAGTTCTTTTTCACCATCTGTGCAGTCGAAGGATTTGGCCTTTTTCAGAAAGTCCTGGCTGAACTTGTGCTCATAGCAAGAGCCACGGAGATTGGCCTTTGCCACCATCATGTTGTTCAGCATGCTGGAGCTAAGTGACCCTCTGAAGTCGGTCTTGTTTTTTCTCACCTGGCTGAACAGGCGCTCACAGCTGGCATTGCTGTGGGGCAGGGACAAGATTCCTAACATGCAATGAGCCAGTCTGTTAGTCGAACTCGACGCCATGTTGACTGCAGCCGCTATGCGCATGCGCGAAATTCGCAGAAGAGCTCCCTTCCTGATTCCAGCCAGTAGGCTAGGCCTAGTGCGTTCAAAAGTGGTCAGCTAGGCGCGGAAAACGAGAGCACAAAAACTTCACTCGATAGACTAGCGCAACATGTTGAAAACCAAAGTTGCTTCGTTTAAAATTTCGTTTTTTTGTGTGTTTTTTTTAAATCGGAAACCGTTTTTTTGTTAGAAAGCAACAAAAACGATGACAGATATTAAAAAAACGATTTTTTCCGGTTTTTCCGTAACAGTTGGCAGCTATGCATCATCCAAGTACTAACCCTTCCTGATGTTGCTTAACATCAAACATCCAAGTACTAACCCTTCCTGATGTTGCTTAACATCAAACATCCAAGTACTATAACCCTTCCTGATGTTGCTTAACATCAAACATCCAAGTACTAACCCTTCCTGATGTTGCTTAACATCAAACATCCAAGTACTAACCCTTCCTGATATTGCTGAACATGAAACATCCAAGTACTAACCCTTCCTGATGTTGCTTAACATCAAACATCCAAGTACTATAACCCTTCCTGATGTTGCTTAACATCAAACATCCAAGTACTATAACCCTTCCTGATGTTGCTTAACATCAAACATCCAAGTACTAACCCTTCCTGATATTGCTGAACATGAAACATCCAAGTACTAACCCTTCCTGATGTTGCTTAACATCAAACATCCAAGTACTAACCCTTCCTGATGTTGCTTAACATCAAACATCCAAGTACTATAACCCTTCCTGATGTTGCTTAACATCAAACATCCAAGTACTAACCCTTCCTGATGTTGCTTAACATCAAACATGGCTAGCATTTCCCCAAATCACTAAACAACTGTGCCACACCAATACGAATGAATATGAAAACTTTATTATCTCACTGAGAAATTACATAGTTATATACTACTACTACTACTAAAAAGGTAAAGGTAGTCCCATAGCCTTGTGGCCGTAGGGGAGCGTGATGTTGGAGATCACACTTATCTTGGGCCAGCGTAATGAGGGTGATGCCCAACTCTCTCCCTCGCTGCTTTACCTTCCCCACCCTCAAGAGAGTAGGTACTCAATCACAGTTGAGTCAACTGGGGGCGTTGTTGTTTGTCGCTTCACACCTTAGCGGTCACCCATCCAAGTGCTAACCGCACCGGACGGTGCTTCACTTTCGACACAGTAGCGAGTGCTCCAACCACTGCACTATCCGACACCCCACACTACTACTACTACTACTACTACTACTACTACTACTACTACTACTACTACTACTACTATTACCACTACCACTACTACTACTACTACTACTACTGGAAGTAGAAGTCAACCATACCTCCTTTAGCTTTGTGTGTGAGCCAGGCATGCTTAGTGGTGATTTGCCTGTACAGTTCCTGTCCTTCAGTCTCAAACATCGTTGTCTCCAGTTTCTTCACGCGCTCTTCAAAACCCTAAAAAAAAATAATAAAGTGAATCAATAAATCCGCTGATACATTTCCTGAATTATCTTCTCAAACATTGCTGTCTCTAGTTTCTTCACAAGCTCTTCAAAACCCTGAAAATAAATAAAGTTAATCAATCTATATCTATCCGCTGATACATTTCCTGAATTATCTTCTCAAATGTGGCTGTCTCCAGTTTCTCCAGTTTATTCACACGCTCTTCAAAATCCTGAAAACAAATAAAGTTAAAATCAGTCAATCCGCTGATACAATTCCTGAATTATCTTCTCAAATGTCACTTTCTCCAGTTTCTTCACACGCTCTTCAAAACCCTGAAAACAAATAAAGTTAATTAATCAATCCGCTGATACAAATACTGAATTATCTTATCAAACATCTCTGAACTTTACGATAGGCTTTCTTCATCTTTATCTCTTGTTTTAAGTCATCAAAACCAAAGTTTATATCCATTAAACTCCAATCCCATCTGAGTGGGTGAGACAATCACTGTCAGTGTTTCATACACACTTCTTGTCGCCTTATCATCAACAAACTTGGAGACAAAAGAGGAACTTAACACATGAAAACTGCCGTTTTGATGGTAATAGTAATGTTATCAACAAAGTTATTGTTACCTTAGAAGTGATCATACTGTTGTTGAAAGCGATGAGGTCAAACTTTGGAGTTTCTATGTGCTCTGTAACATGCAGGCAATCATTCAGGCATAATATATTAGTGTCGTTCTCCTGCAATGTGGAACACAGGCATTACATTACATTACATGATTATTGCTTTAGGTCCAGCGGACTCTTCTGAGCCCAATCAGGACCAGTACAGCTGAATCAGGACCACAAAATCAAGACCACAACCTCACTGAAAGAGAACTCGCCCCTGATCCGCTTAAAAGATCTGCTGAAACAACCCTAGTGGCAACACTGAAGGCACTCCACCAGCCAGTCACTTTACAATAAAGACATCTCAGGCAGGGGACGTTGAGGCTATACTCTAATTTATAGAACCCCCGTTTACAAATACAAAATAGAATACAAACATCATTATAAAATATCAACAAAACACATACATATAAAATGCCTACATTGCCAAATAATAACATCATAGGAAGCCCCAGTGACCTGGCAGAAAGCGTCCAAAATGAATTGTTGTATAGGGCACTGACTAGGTGATAGAGCTTCTCAGGGTGGGGGGGGGGAGGGGGGTGACCATGACACAATTTAGCTCACTAAATATTCTTGTCCCCATCCTAAGCATGCAGCAAGTCTGGATGAAGCTATATTTTAAAGAGTGGACATCATCATTACTGTCATCATCATCACTGTTGTCATTGTTCGTCATCATTTCATAGCACGATGCACCCCAACCAACCTGATTACTCCAGTCGTTTTGCCGCGTTCTTTCAACATGTTCAGGGCTGCCTACCCTCATTTGTCAGTTTCAGGGACACGTCAAATAAAAATCAGGGACATGGCTTGAATACCAGGGACATTTTTTTTATGAACCAAGACCATAATAAATGTCAAAATAAATATAAACTTAAACTTACGATATTTACACTATTTACAGGGTCTAACTGCAATTCAATTAGATGGAAGGCTGAAGAGACCTATAATACTTAAAAGGCACTCTTCAAATCCTGCAAGAAAAACATACAGCTTCGGCACCTTACCGAGAACATAGCGGGAAAATAGCAGTTCTTATGTACGCATACCTGTCAAGGGGTTTTCGGGTTGCGATGTAGCAATTTAACAGAAAAAACATAGCAAATGGAGGTTTGGTGTAGCACTAATGTGAATCACGCGATTCGCAACAAAACTGGAAACTTCTGCATCCAATATAAACACACACATCCAATGTGTTTACAAATTTATTGTAAAATCTTGTTAATGCACAACACTTTAGCTATTACCATTATCATTATCATTATAAACATTTTCATATACGTTTTTTCAAAATAAAAGTGAAAATGGAAAAAAAAAATAAAATAAAACATACAGACATAAGCTTTAAAAAAAAAAAAAAAAAAAAAAAAAAAGGGAGACAATCACTGACACAGAAAAAGCAGATGAACTTTTTTCCCCCAAACAAATTTGCTTATTCACAAAACATGGTTTAAGGTGCCTTTCTGGTGTAGACTGAAGTTCTGAACGAACACGTGTTGCGGAAGTGCGGTGCTTTTACTAAGTGTCTTTAAACCGGACTCGACCGGAACAGACTACTTTCGCGCGAAAACCCCCTTGGTTAAAATTTTTGAAAAATTGCGTAGCAGCTTTGTGATACGCCGTAGCAATGGGAAAATGTTTAAAATGCGTAGCGCTACGCAAAAATCCGTAGCACTTGACAGGTATGTGTACGGCACAATGAATACAAATGTACCGAAACACGTGTGCATTCAGCAGAGATGATTTTCCGGGACGCACTTTCATAAATCGGAAAATCGGGACAACCATACAATTTCTAAATTATCAGGGACATTTCCGACCCATCAGGGACAGTAGGCAGCTCTGCATGTTTGATTGAGGTGTAACTGTGTCATGAGGAGAGGGAGCTTGCCTTACACCATTCATCACCATCACTCACCACACATTTTATTTATTTATTTCATTGGTCCTATATGGCACTTTTTCAGCTCAAGAGCTGCTCAAGGCGCTGGATGATACAGAATCTAACTCAAGCCGCTTGAGACGCCCACTTGCAACCATTTGGCGCATAGTGTGATGCCCAGACAACTAAGAACAATCCTAGACCAGACCACTGGGAATGGGGAGAAGGGACCTTGCTGGGTGTATTTGTGTAGCCGGCAGAACATGAGCATCAGGATCTTTAAAGTCCATGGGATGAAATGCGTGCATGCACAGAGAAGACCTCGGTTTATACTCTCATGTAAAAAAATAGGGGCGCAGTGTCTCATGGAAATTTAAAAAAAAACATTAAGCATTGTTTTACATATAACATTAATTCTATTTGACCAATTTTCACAGCAAGGTTGTAGTTCCTGTCCAGAGGTGATAGCATCAAGTATGAACTAATAGAAATATATAATGCACAGGAAGATTAAATAACAATACACACATAAACACACACATACGCACACACACACACAAAACACACACACACACTGGTTTTTGGGTTTACACGGTGTTCTTATGACTTTCCTGAAACGCCACATACGTTGTGTTGACAATGGTTCATATTACGTCCCTCTTTTAAGATAAGATCCTCTCTGACCCTTCCCACCCTGTCACTGGCTCTTGAACTTTCTTCTCTACCGCCCTCAGACTGTCAAGATTGGCTCCAACCTTTCCAAAACCCTAATTCTCAACACAGGCACGCCGCAAGGCTGTGTCCTTTCACCTCTCCTCTACTGCCTCTTCACCAATGACTGTGTGTCCCGTGCTGACAGTGTTCAGCTCGTGAAGTTCGCTGACGACACCACGGTCGAGGGCATCATCTCCAATGGCGACGAAACAACATACCGCCAGGAAGTCGACCACTTGGTGTCGTGGTGCGAAGACAACAACCTCGAACTGAACACCTCCAAAACAGTCGAGATGATTGTGGACTATCGCAGGAACCAGGACCCCAAAGATCCACTGCTCATCAATGGACAAGCCATCGAGACAGTAGACTCGTTCAAGTTCCTGGGTTCCCTCATCTCCGACGACCTCAGCTGGGGTGCCAACATTAACACCATCGTGAAGCGGGCCCATCAACGACTGTACTTCCTCAGACAGCTGAGGAAGTTTGACCTTTCCAAAGACATTCTCCTCCAGTTCTACCGGGCCGTGGTGGAGAGCGTCCTAACATTTTCCATCACGGTCTGGTACGGAACAGCAATGCAGCTCGACAAAGACCGGCTGGAGCGGGTTGTGCGCACGGCAGGCAGGATTGTCGGCTGTGAGCTCCCCTCTCTGGCCTCCATCTACTTGACCCGCTCTCTCAACAGAGCCGACAAGATCCTCTCTGACCCTTCCCACCCTACCCACCCCCTGTTCGAACTTCTCCCCTCTGGCCGCCGCTTTCAATCCTTCAGATCCCACACTTCCCGCTTTAAAGATTCCTTTTACCCTCAAACTGTAAGATCTCTAAACGCCGCATCCTCCTCCAACCGCTGATCCCCCTGCCGTGCGCACGCCCTGCTTCTCCCTACATGCTCGTACATCTATATCCATATACTACAGCGACTACTATAATTTAGAATGTTTTTGTGATCACTTTAGACTAGTCATTTGTGTTTTACTATATCTTTCTGTTTATCTGTTATTGTTGGGTATGCTTGTGCGAGTGTGTGTGGTTGTGCATACATGTGTGTATTTGTGTATGTAGGTATGTGTGCGTGTGTGTAAGAGAGAGAGAGAAAGAGAAAGAGAGAGAGATGTTAAATCTAAAACATTTTGCCATTGTCCAGCACCAAATAATATTCCGATTGTTGTATCTATTACATGTCAATTGGCGAAATAAATTCCTGTTATCCTGTTAAAGTACTTTTAAGTGTTCTAATACTAACCCTAACCCTTACCATAACACAACCCTAACCCTAACGGGTCATTGGTTTGGCATCAAAACAAGGAGATCTGTCAAAACAAGTTATGTAGATGTTCATTGGTTTGTCCAAATAACGGCATGTAAACAAGTACACACATACACAGTGACACACCCATACAAACACAAAGAAAACAAAGAAAGCTGTTGACTTACTTCTAGACGTCCGAACGCCCTGAGATTTATAATCCTCTATTTCTTTGTCCTTAGCGGCCAATATGGCCGCCAGTTCTTGTTGACGTCGAAACAACTCTGACACCATCGCTAGCAACGGCACTGTCAGATGATCCCTCGCCTACAGACACATCAAACATGATACATAATTATCAATAAAATCAGAACGACCATATACATGTATTGCATTAGCTCCATAATAATATTAATATGCACCTGAAACATAGGTAAACTGTACATATGATTTTATATTATTGATGTGTGGACCTATACGGCATACAGGCACAGGAAACAGACCTGTGCTTTATCTTTCATCATTTCATGCTGAAGGAATACTCATGAAATAAGTATGCACCGCACAAATATGAGTAGTGGTGTGTGTATAGTTACAGTCTCACACATGTTGTCATGTCAGTACAAATATACAACGCTAAACAAAATACAAAGCAAACAAGATTTGAAATACTAAACTTAAATAAATAAATTGCATGCTATATACCAAACAGGCATAATTATTAGCCCCAATTTTATCTCTATTATGAGGTCCCTGTTCCATGACCAAAAGTAACAAACTATCATTTGAAACTTGTGGAGTAAATGAACAATGTTACAAATATCATCAAATGGAACAAATATATGGAGTAAGATATAATATAGATATAATAAAGAAATATGAAAAATAAACTAATATAATTTATAAATAAATAAATAAACAAATAAATGCATAAAATAACCATAATAAAAATAATAATTCTAAACTAATTAAAATACAATTGTAAAACCCTGCACACCATGGAAATGTCAGCGGGGTCAGCTTGGAAGTTCCAGATGAAAGGCATGCCAGCCAGACTTGACGTGATATTCAGGCTCAATTTCTGGCCACTGTCGTCTGCTAACTGTTTGAAGCTCACTGCAAGCTTTGTCCCTTTGGCTGGCTTCTCAATGTTCTGCTTGATTTGGTCCAGAATCTTGGAAATCGGTGCCTCTATGCTGGGGTTTAATTTCTGAGAAGAATAAAACATAAACATGTATATCAACCATTTTCTGATAACATATAATAATAATAATAATAATAATAATTATAATAATAATAATAATAATAATAATAATAATAATAATAATAATAATAATAATAATAATAAATAAATAAATAATAATAATATTGTAACATTAACATTTATACCGGATAAAATGCAGCTTTTGCACTCTGAAGTAAATACAAGACCAAAGCGCCTTGAACCGATCTTTTAGCTAGAAACTGCGATACACAGGAACAATTATTTTCATAAATTTCACTCACCGCAAGTCTCTGCTTCAGGGCTTTCTCTTCCAATGTCTCGTACCAGAACGATGTTAGATCGGTGATCAACACTTCGTACGATTTATCTGAGAATTTCATTTTGATCAGAAGAGTTTCGCCATCAACGTCGACGGTTTGCCACGGGAAAGCTGTCAGACTGGGCTTCCATCTTCTCCTCCATTCTGTTTCTGTTGCCATTGCAACTTTGGACAAACTGCAGAGCAGTCGATGCTCGAGACAGAAAGTTGGAAATCCGGAAATGTTGAAGAGTTGCGTCTCTTGGCAGCGCACTCGTTCAATCATGCTACGTTTTCTTACGTGTGCGTGTGTTGTTGTTGTTGTTGTTATTGCAGGGCCGGATCTGGGGGGGGGGGAGGTTCCTGGGTTCCGGAACCCCCCCCCCCCCCCTGGCCATTCGATGTACCTCACTCAGTCAGAAAAAAAAATATATATGGAGTTTTTTTTAAGCTCTTAATTTAGTTGACACTGGTGCACTGGTGGTAAGTAAAACGTTCCTCATTCTACTCAAGTTCCTCGAGCGGACACGTTTTTGTCACCCCTAACCCCTTAAAAATTTTTTGGAACCCCCCCCCCCCTCCAAGAGTAAGTGATCCGGCCCTGTATTGTGTGTGTATGTGTGTGCGTCTGTCTGTCCGTCTGCTAGCCTGTCTGTGGCTGAGTATCCGACTGTGTGTCTGAGCATGTATCCCGCTATCAAATTGTCATTTATAAGCCTATTTTCACTTACAAAATTTATTCTAACATGTAAAGTGTTAGGCTGTATCGGCTAGTAACAGAAGACCAATAGATTAAAAAGTATTGTATTACGCAGGTTAATGTCCAAGTTATTAATTTATTTTGAACTATTTAACTGTACATGAATTGCAAGTGTTTTAGAAACAAAGACACAATTAAGATTTAAAAAAAATATTGCCAAGAGAATACACAAGGAATACATTTGTTCAGTGTTAAAAAGTAAAAGTTTAAAAAATTAAAAATTAAAAATTAAAAATACACATGCACATCAAACTGATGGACGATTAAGTTGACAGCACAGAAACAATAAAAAAAAAATAAAAGATAAGAAGATAAAAACTATGCACATACAGTATTGTACAATTTTCAAAAGATGATCGATGCTGAGGCAGGCTATATTACGATTGATTGATTTAGTGATTGATTGGTTGGTTGTACTGATTGATTCATATATATTAATGGATGATTTTTATAAATCATTTGAATGGTTTAGTTTTATGAGTCTTTCTTTCTTTTGTGTTTGCTTGCTGAATTGTGACGATGTGTGTTAATGGGACGCATATGGATTCTGTCCAATCTGGAAATAATTGTGAGACGAGGTGAAAAAAGGTCAAAAGTCATGGAAAGACAGCTCGCATTCTTACCTTCCCTTCACATTCTAACGTCTTTGATCTAATGTAATGACAGGCATTGGCATTTCTGTTGCCCTGTGAAATCTTACCCCCAGCTTCGATAGGATTAAATTTGATGATGATGTTGATGATGATGATGATGTTGATGATGATGATGATGATGATGCCGAAGATGATATTGATTGATGAAGCTTAATTATGCGTCACAGGTCTCCACTAAAAAAGCTGAAGCTCCTTGGGGCGCGCTTAGATTAATGCTAAAATAGGTAAAGGATGTATAATACTATTTATGTACAAATTTTGATGCGAATACATTTGATGATTTTACTGTCGAATTTCATAAATATTTTCAGTCAGACTTGCTCTGGGCCAGCTTAATGAGTCGATGCTCTTCTCCTCTTCCTATAGCTAGCTGCCTTACCTTCTAAAATATATAAAATAACATAGCGAGCGTTGTGGCCAAGTGGGCTAAGGCGGGACTAACTTGCCTTGTCCACAAGCCAGAAACCAATGGTGCCTGACAGGTGTGGGTTCGAGCCAGCACCTGGGCGTTATGTTTCTCCGAATATTATTTACTTTCGCCCCGGGCAACATCTCGAGGGTTTTCTCCAGGTACTCCGGTTTGCTCCCTCAGCAAAAATTTCCAAAAAATCACAAATAATGTTAGGTAGGTAGGGTTTGGGCGCGCCACTGGCTGCGACTACGCCTTCCCCGGCCGGGGGAGGCGGCCCAGAGTTTCCCGATAAAAAGGGATAATAAACTGCAGCAAAAAAGAAAAAAAAGCGCCACTGATCGAAGTGCCCATTCACAGCTGACTGTCGAGTGAAGAGGGTTGTTGTGCACTTTGGTTCGTTCTGTGTAATATTTGGTGCTCACCCATCCAAGTAGTAACCGAGCTGATCGTTGCTTAACTAAAAACATTTATAGCGTGGATGGCGCGCTGTTAAAGTTACCTTTACCCACCCACCCTCACTACCCCGCGACTGATAGGAGCGAGCAGCAGTGTTTCACGGGGAGACAATATGTACATCAGAAAGCCGCTTTGCGCACACGCATTGCTTCGAAAGAAGCAGACAGCACGTTTTTTTGTGGTTCATTGAAGATGAGAAATGTCCGCAAGAGGTTGGACACTGTCGTCTGTATAAGGCAAAATAGGTTAATGAAGAAGGCAAAATTGACTAATGAAGCGCGTTGTCCAAATCGAAATGTAACCATGGACTGGACCGAGGCAAAGCGAAACATCTCTAAACTCCCGATGCTGGTGCACGTTACCATGAATGAGTCAACTGATAGTAAATGATCACGACAGTGATCAGGGTCTCATGTACTGAGATTTGCTCGCAGTTCTCCCCTCGACTGTAGGCTTAGTTTTCCACGGTGAAAAAAAACTCAACCCAGTTAACTGTACTTTTAGTTGTAGATTTGACTGGCAGCCACCTTGGTGGAAATTTACCATTCTGCAATGTGCGTTAGCGTGCGCGACAGTTAACTGAGTTTGCAGACGACTCTTTCCTGTAAGAGCTCTTCACTACTTCAGTCATTCAACAGGTGGGTTCTACTCTTTTACGGTTTTCTCGCTCTTGTGAATGGGGTACTGGCCTGTTTTATCGATCAAACACAAACGCCGGCCCGACGTATGTAATTTTGTGCGAAGTCAACAAGTTGTGGCGCCAAGTTCAGTGTACTGTAATAACCCACTTCCTGGTTACTTGGCATTAGGCAACGTTGCTCGTTGAATTACATAGTTATTGTGTAGCCTACTATTGAGCCATTATCATTCTTCATTAGGTTTATACTTAAATGTTGTCACCATCTCTGAAGGCGTCAAACTCATGCATTGTTAAATTTATTATTGTTTGATTGTTTACTGTTTATCACTCCAATTTCAAACTTTCTGTAGTGTAGTATTTATTTTTGCTATGGCCTACGCCTGTGCCCTGTCTTCATACGAAGGTTCGTGGAGGTTCACCAGACCTTTTTTTTCAAGGTTTCCAGATCCCAGATCTAGGTTTTTGAACCTTTTACTAGTTTAGACACACATTTTGGGCACAAGGTAAAAAAGGTAAAGGTAGTCCCATAGCCTTGTGGCCGTAGGGGAGCGTGATGTTGGAGATCACACTTATCTTGGGCCAGCGTAATGAGGGTGATGCCCAACTCTCTCCCTCGCTGCTTTACCTTCCCCACCCTCAAGAGAGTAGGTACTCAATCACAGTTGAGTCAACTGGGGGCGTTGTTGTTTGTCGCTTCACACCTTAGCGGTCACCCATCCAAGTGCTAACCGCACCGGACGGTGCTTCACTTTCGACACAGTAGCGAGTGCTCCAACCACTGCACTATCCGACACCCCTTGGGCACAAAAAAAAAAAAAAAAAAAAAACTTCCAATTAAGACAGGACATAAGGCCCAAGTTTATAATTATCACAGATATCAGTCAACACCCTAGATATCGGTGAACAAGTGTTTAGGCACCTCCCTCCCCCCCCCTCTCTCCCCCTTCCCACCAAGTCTATTTACGGTATCCAGACCGACCCCCAATTTTTTGGCCCGACCCTAAGCTTTTAAATTTTTTGGGGGGATAACGGGATTGTCTGGAAAAAAAAAGAGGAAAAAGCAACCCCCCAAAAAATGGCACCGAAGGTGAAAAAGGCTTTAAAAAAATTAGCCTTCCTACTGACACTATTTGTTTTTCTCTATTTTACCATAAACAGACATTTTTTAAATTTTTTTTGTCTTACCAGCCTGAGCCGGCACTGCCTGCAAGTATCACAGATTGTTAAAAGGACAGCCATGTCAGCGTGTGGTACCAGCAAACATTTTAGTACTTAACCCTCCACCCCCATTCCCCTCCCCAAACCCTCTTCACTTTCTTCTATCGTGATAGTATGACAACAGATATATGTATAGATCTATATATATATACACCTTTAATAATATGTTGTAGTTACTGTAAACGTTTGCAAACACAGATTTATACATACAGTAAGCTAGTAATCTCTACAGAAAATGTTAGATTTTCACAAAGATGAAGGTTGGCAGTCTACAGCAAGAAGAATGCGCACACAAAATCGCAAACATGTTTCAGAAAGAGAGACTTGTAGTTGTACCTTTTTTTCAGACGTATGAGTATGACATACATTATATTAAAGCACAACACATTTTGTATATATATATTTAAACGAATTTGCTTTCTTTTGTGAACTATTCAGCACTCCAACAGGTTCAGCTAGTTCTTGATGAGCGGCAGCTTGATGTGTTTTGAGTATTGTACAAGTTGAAAGTGTATTTTACCTACAGTGGATAGGTATTGCATTCCCTGTATAGTTATTGTAGTATTAACTTTTTTGTGTTGGATGCATAGTTTTGCAATTTGCAGCTGTACAGTGTTGGTAGGTTTTGTTTTGTTGTAAAGTTAAACATACTCTTTTAGTCTTTATTCAGTTAAAAAAAGAAAGAGGTATTTACTTGTTCTTTCCTATAATATAGCGCATTTTCCAGCTGAAGACCTTTTTCATAACTTTCATATTTCAATTATTTGCCATTTTCTTTTCCTTAAAAAACAAATAGCTGATGGTGGGTGTTGTTGAATGCACTATTTGTCATCGTCGTTGAACTGGGGAAATCTGGTAGCTCTGTTGATAGCTGGTTTCCTGTTCTGAAGGTCGCAGGTTCGAACCCTTCATGGGACGAACTTACGTGACTGAGGTACCAGACCTTTCAGGACACCGAGGGTTTTCTCCGGGTACTCCGGATTCCCCCTTCCCTTCAATAGGTATCCAGTCATTTCCTCCCCAGTGATTTCCTCCCCGGTCATTTGCCCAGTTCATTTCCTCCCTGGGATAGATCCTCCCGAGTAAATTCCCCCCTGTCGCAATTTTATCCCCAGGGTTATTTCCCCCCAGGACTTTTCCTCCAGAGAAAATTCCCCCTGTCGCAATTTCTTCCCCGGGATTATGTGCCCCCAGGACTTTTCCTCCCAACAAAATTCCCCCGTCGTAATATCATCCTCGTGAGCGTGTATGTTGGTATAGGTCGCCGCCCTTTGAGTTTGATATCATTCGATGTAAACTAAAGCGACTATTACGTAGTAGCATCCGGTATTATTATTAATAATACAATAAGTAACATTTACCATCACGTGCTTTGCTGCCTTGCAATCTTGCATTTTGTGTCATGGTGGAACTCACATTTGAAACGTTGTTTGTTTCCTGCTAATGGCTTCTGATAGTGGTAGATGTAATTACTTTTGTCCGCAATCATTGTCTTGCCTTTTGTCGATGTCATGAATGTACCAATTTCTATGTGTGTCACCTCTGCCATATTGTTGCGATTTTGAAGCAATGACTTTTGAAAATGTGAATAGAAATGAGAAATTGGAGACAGAAATAGTGAGTACAGTGAGCTATGTTCATTTTCAGTGATCACTAAAAAAATCTCGTCAACACAACAAACAACAATATTTTGATTGAGATGGGAATGAGAGTGAGGAATAACTGGGGAGTAAAAAAATGGGGGAAAGTGACTTTGAGGATGAAATTGATAACAGGGGAAAATAACCGGGAGTAAAAAAAATGGGGGGAAGTGACTATGGAGATGAAGTTGAGAATTGGGGGAAATAACCAGGGAGTAAAAAAAATGGGGGGAAGTGACTATGGAGATGAAGTTGAGAACGGGGGGAAATAACCAGGGAGTAAAAAAAAAGGGGGGAAGTGACTATGGGGATGAAATTGAAAACGGGGGGAAATAACCAGGGAGTAAGTTTCCTTGGGGGGAATTGACCAGGAAGGAAATTGACGGGAGGAAATGAACGAGGGGGGGGGGGGGGGGGAACTGACAGCAAACCCCTTCAAATTTTCAATAATGGTATTGGAAGCAGTCAATCTAAATTTCAAAAAATAAAAATGTATCTATTTCAACTTCTGTGATTAGCGATCTGAATACGCTTTTAGTTCCATTGAAGAAAGCGCGCGGGATAGCATGCTATATTATTAACAAGTTAAGAACCTTACCATCATGTGCTGAATAGGTTCATTATAGTCAGCCATGAAGGCAATAGTACTTAGTAGGGTAGTGCTATTGACTTCTAGGACAAAGTTGGTGCCTAATGGACTGTCTTGTGCTGACTTATGGATAAACTAGTACCTGATGGAAGGAAAGTATTTTGTGAACTTAACTGTACATAGTTTCTGTAGTGCTTTCGTGTGGTCCTGATTTGGCTCGGAAGAGTCCGCTGGACCTAAAGCAATAATCATGTAATGTAATGTAGTGCTTTCATGTATGGCGGTAAATGGCCATTTTGTTCTGGTTGTTTAACTGTAATGCAGAAAAGTGTACCCGTAGTAGACTGTATTACTAGTGTACATAAAAACATTGTACAACAGTATTTGTGAGGACTATTGTAGCAGCACTTTTAAGGGTCTTCCTACCATTCTGTTGGACAAACTACAAAAATCCAAAACATGGCCACTAGGATAGTCGCACACACAAAGCCCACAGGCCACCTTACAAACATTATTGACTCTCTGCCCTGACTCCATGTAAAATAATGTATTGACCCATAAGATCCTATCAATTGCTTTTGGATGTGTGCACGAGACTGCTCCAAAATACCGGTCTGAGTTAGTTCCTATAAGCCATCTCGTCAGCTTCACTCTTCTTCCCTGTCCCGTATTTGCCTGTCATCCTCTGAGGAGACAAACAAAAAGAGATCTGGTTCCAGATCCATACAGCATGCGGTACCCAAGTTTTGGAATTCGCTACCTGAGACTATTAAAAGGGCAGGCTGTGTGGAGTGGTTCAGTAGAAGACTGAAGACTCAGTTGTTTACATTGTAGTAACTTAATGAACCAAGCACCTCTCTCTCACTTCTGCTGTCCACCTCCATCCCACCACTCCCACACCGGACTTTATCTTTCCTGTCGTCTTTGTTATTCTTTCTTCTTATTGCACATTGAGCATTCTACAAAGGATGGAGACACGCACATTATACATGGACTTCATCATCTTCAGTTTTGAACGTAATAATCATAATAGATATAAAAAATAAATAATAATAATAATAATAATAATAATAATAATAATAATGGATTCTATATACACACTTTTTCTCAAATAAAAAATCATGCTCAAAGTGCAGAGATTTGTCCCAACCTGCACTCACATGTTTCACACCCTCACTTGTAAACAAACACACACACACACACACACACACACACACACACACACACACACACACACACACACACACACACACACACACACACATCTATCACTCAAAACATTTGGCATGAAGGCAGTGAGATTGTTATTAGAAGACGGAATGAAGCCACATTTTTCACATTTGGCATGAAGGCAGTGAGATTGTTATTAGAAGACGGAATGAAGCCACATTTTTCTATGTGGAAAATGTAGGTAGACTGCATTCAATACCATTATTGTAGGGATGAAGGAATTCAGAGTATCCAGAGAAACCCCTCAGTAACTTGAATAGTCTGGCACCTAAGTCACCCCTAGAAGGAATCAAATCTTCGGCATAGAAAACCAGCTTATCAACTGCACCACAAGGTCACGCCAGAACTTGATGTGCAATACTTAAGTGATTAAAGCACCAGCCATGCATGATGTCGCTGCTCGGTACCTAATGCATAATGATTGTTAAATAAGCTTATATCGGACTAAGGAAGCAACCACGTCGTAGCAAAGAAGAGTATATAATCATTAATTAATTGTAATTTAATATTAATGTACACCGATAGTTAAAACTAAAGAGATTGAACAATTCTAATTTCCACGCTTGACTGAGTAGAATCTAATGTCAGTGTTCCCTCCACACACAAAAAATGAGAGTCCTTGGGACTCCCAGGTATAAAATTTTAAGAGTCCTTGTACAAATTTTGAGAGTCCCCAAATCGGTGGATGAACGGGTTTTGGGCCCAGTCAACCAAGTCAGAAGTGACATGATCGTGTATGATAGAATCAAAGAATGGATTAACGAAGATTTCTTTTGTTCAGTGAATGTATTGCTTGGAGGAAGTTTACAATGCGCGCGCATGCGATTTTTAAGGACGACAACTCCCGACACAATCTTTAATCGTCTGCAATGGCAGTCTCAGTTGGGTTCTGATTCTGATTATGCCGTGAATTAGTTCGCCACTCGTTGGTCGTATTTATGACTTCAGCGATTCCCCAATGCGAATTTTCCTGCGTCATTTTTCATATTTTGTGCGTAATTGACGCACTACTGTGCGTAATCGGGAACACTGAATGTTCATGAAGATTTAAAATAAAGATTTGTAATTCCAATTTTTTGAGTGGTTTAAAGTAATTTAAACAAAAAAATCTAGCTGGATGCTGTAAATGCCGAGGCTTGGAAAGGCAGTGGAATAGGATGGGTAGGGTAGGGGTGGAGATGGTGGATATTCAGGATTGCCTTTAGTTGAGCTGGGAGCTGAGCTAGCTCAATGGTTAAATCATGTAAGATTGGTGTGGTCAAGATGTAATTGTTACTTGCTTTTATGAATGTAGGTGGGTTTTTTGTATACTGACTATATTGTGTCAATGCTATTGGTGCACCCTAAATAACAATTTAAAATTAAAAGATTCTCAGTGATTGGTGCACCCTGAATAACAACCATTTAAAATTTAAAGATTCTAGAAATGCGCTCTTTCACAAATGCGGCACCTCACCTCGGTAATTCCCAGAAGGGACTGAAAACTCACCTGTTTCAGTAGCTTCTTTTTTCTTTTTCTTCTCATTCCCTTTCCTCCCCCCCCCCCCGCCCTTCCCCCTTCCCCTCTCCCTTTCCCACCCTGGATTGCTGGGGCACTACATGTGTTCATTGAGCTTGACCCTGTGACATGTCATTCTAAACCCCATGCCTACATCATCATCATCATCATCACCATCATCATCATTATCATCACACTTGTTCAGATGAGAGTGTAAACTGAGGTCTGTGCACAGACACATTCCATTGCATGGACTGTAAAGATCTTTATGGTCATGTCCTAGACAGGTGAGTGCTGGCTACACAAATATACCCACCATGCACTAGCTCCCTTCTCTTCATCTCTGGTCGCCCACCATTGTGCTTAGTTGTCTGGGCGTGGTACTATGTGTGTAAAAGGTAGCAGGTGGATGGCTTGAGTCTGAGCTTGTATCGACTAGCGCTTTGAGTAGCTCATGGGCTGAAAAAGTGCTATAATATATAGTAATGTATTATACATATATTATAAGAATGATAAAATAAATAAATAAATCGATCATCATCATCATCATCACCTATCCTATCCTATCCTATCCCGTAACTCGGAGGTCGTAGGGGCACCACAGATGATTGTTTAACCAGCGTACTCCATCTTTCCCTGTCCTCAGCAACCCTGATTGTTTCGTTCAGTGTCAAACCAGTCCATTCTCGAATGTTGTCCTTCCACCTCAAGAAAAACACAGTGTTAACAAAAAGCCTTACTGGTAGCGAACTTGTTTTTTCCAAACTAATTCCAGTCAGTCGCCGAAAAAGGCAATCACCGAAGTTACTGGCATGATTGCCTGAGCGAACAATTTGTATGATTTACCAGCCCAACAAGTTTATGGTTGACCGCGTGCAACAGAAATTGCCTGATTGGGCGATTGCCCATGTGGAACATTGTGTGGTTGATTGTGTGCACTGGGGCAGTACAACATAATTGGCACTACCTGGCAGTAGCTTTTACCTTTAAACTGTAATACATTCAGCCATTTTTAATGTATCCATAGTGTGCAGGCTGTTGCTTGACAGTACGTGTAACTGTTAGAGAACCCCTTGGGGTCATGAGCAATCTTGCCACTGTAGATTGTTCAAACCTATAAAGGGAAAAGTGAAAGCCACAGTTGAAAACCTGTCTTTCCTTTGTAGGCAAGACAGATTCACTGCGGCAACAGTACCCCCGTTGGAGTACTGGGGGTTTTCAGTATAAATAGTATCCCCACTTTATGGAAATTTAGTGCTTTAAATTCCCACTGTCGCTGTCTTCCTCATTTACTCTTTCCCATTCCTGCTCTGTCCTATCACTCTGCTATACTATCTTCTTCTTCGCTAGATCAATGACCTACCTTTTTTCTTGAAAACTCTTCCTGGACAAGACTCCTTGTTTGTGTATGAGGTCTGTTGGATCAGCTTGGGAGAGTTGGACGCTTTCTGCCGGGTGGTCACTAGGGCTTCCTATGATTGTATTAGTTAGCAATATAGGCATTTTATATGTATGTGTTTTGTTGATGATTTATAATGATGTTTGTATTCTATTTTGTTTTTGTAACCGGGGGTTCGCGTAGTTGAGGTAAACTCTCAGCCGTCCCCCGCGTGGGATGTCTTTATTGTAAAGTGACTGGCCGGTGGAGGGCATTCAATTTTTCCACTGGGGTTGTTTCAGCAGATCTTTTATGCGGATCGGGGGTTGTCCGGTCCTGATTTGGCTCGGAAGAGTCCGCTGGACCTAAAGCAACAATAAATCAATCAATCAATCAATCAACTGTTAGAGACAAGCTTTGAGCACGAGAGTGAGTTTTCATACCTGTAGGGGCCCATGCAAGAGAGACTTTCATGGGCGCCCGCAGTCACACTTTCATCAATTTTAATTTTACCATATAACATCATACTTACTCAAACATGATTCTGGAAGAATATCGCCTCGTGTTGTAAAATTACTATTGCAAATAAACATAAAAAAGATGGGGTGGTGTGGATTTACAATGTGTACATAGAGAAAGAGAGCGCGAGAGGTAGGGGGTGGAGACGAGGTTGGGGCGGTCTCATCATGCAGCACAGCAGGTTGAGTGAAGCCTTAAAATTTGGCAACCTGTTTTAACTTCAGGAGCAAGTTGGGGTCGGACATGGGTGTGTCGGTAAGCAGTGAGAAAGGCAGAGGTCAACTCACACAGCGTCTCAGGTCTAATAACTAGTAATAGGCGTAGTCTGGTCTTTTTTATAAGACAAAGAAGAAGCAGAGGCCGAGGTTGATGAGAAAGAAACACAGGGTTGGGTGTGGATTGTTCTTGATGTTAAATGTCAAACAAGATGGCAAGCCATTCAAATGTATTTCCAGACATTTACACGCATAGCTATAAATTAAAAACAAGAATTTTTGAAAAGTGTTAATTTTGTTGGCAGTTTTGTGACTGCTTTATCCCTAACCAAACCAAGACTGCTTTATCCTAACCAAACCAAGACTGCTTTATCCTAACCAAACCAAGACTGCTTTTATCCTAACCAAACCAAGACTGCGTTATCCTAACCAAACCAAGACTGCTTTATCCTAACCAAACCAAGACTGCTTTATCCTAACCAAACCAAGACTGCTTTATCCTAACCAAACCAAGACTGCTTTATCATAACCAAACCAAGACTGCTTTATCATAACCAAACCAAACCAAAGCATGGAATGATAGGCTACATCTGAATGAAGTGGATTTCTATGACCCTGTGAATATTAAGTTTTAAACACCCTTTTCCCTTTGGTTTCAATTGGGCAATCAATAATATCCTAACTTACCTTTAAAACTCATTGCCGGTGATGCGCATCATAGGATGTGCGATTCATTTGTCTGGTTGCCAGCGCAGCACGTCTTAGGAATATCGGTGGTGTTCGATATAAGCAACCCAACTACTAAAAGAGGAGTACAATTGGGAGCAAGTCTAATAATTCCTTATAAGTTTGTTACTTCCCTCACAAATTATAGTCTGTGCTACCCTTTAACTGTAAAACCAAATGTTTAACTTTAAAAACTTGTTTTACCTCAATTCCAAAATGGCAGCCAATTCTAATATGACAATTTTATGTGTTCTGATCTTCAAAATCATTCACATACATTTTGATGTACATATTCTGATTTAAAAAAAAAAATTAATGCAAAACTGACATGTTTTGTAGTGAATTTACTATATATTCTGGATATCAAAAACTTTTTGGTTTTCCGCGTTCAGTGTGGATACTTGAGTGCTGTTTTCTTACAAACGGTGAATAAGTGTATTTTCCATTGTTTATTTCGTGAAAGAACATGCCATGATCTTTACCAAAAATGTATAATTTGTTCTATATTATGTTTTATATATTAGGTGGTTTAATTTTCAAAAATATGCTTAAATAGTGCTTTTTGAGGGAATAAACTATTAAACATGGCTTCAAAATTCCGCCTTCAATGAGTTAATTAATTTCAGATTGGCAATACAACGTTATTAGAGCTACAACACACACCATATAGTAGCGGAGACACGTAGAGTACCGCTCACAAGTGAAACGTCAGTCTCAGTCAGTCTCAGCCACGCTGTGGAATGTGCCGATAAAAGGTTAACTGTGCGAAGTTGACTCGGTAGCCTGGGAGACTGTGCCTCCCTGTTAACTATGTGCGAAGTTGACTCGGTAGCCTGAGAGACTGTGCCTCCCTGTTAACTATGTGCGAAGTTGACTCGGTAGCCTGGGAGACTGTGCCTCCCTGTTAACTATGTGCGAAGTTGACTCGGTAGCCTGGGAGACTGTGCCAGGGAGACAACAGTCAGTCCAGCACAGTCTGAGCTTTCTGTATTCACCATTCGCAAAGGTGTTGGGCATATCTTCTGCCGACGATGTACCACTGCGGCGGGCTTCAGGCCAGGCTTTAACTCGCACCTGTGTATAGGAGGTGTCTAGACCCCAGCTGTGGCTGCTGAGATTCCGGGAAGATGCTTTGCTTTGGCGATTGGGGACTCACTGTTTGCTTCGGCGACCTGGGAGTTCCCGCTGCTCCGGTGGACCGGTTGCTCTACCAAATGGTTGCTTTTCATCTTTCTCTACTACCAGGCGGCGGTGGCGTTGGCCTTCATTACGCGACATCTTCGTCTCTCCTCTGGATCATCGCCACACCTCCTCACAAGTCTTCGACGAGACAACCCATTGTTGTTGTTAGATAGATCCGGACACGGATGCATAATATATTAATTATTATAGGGGACAGAGACAACCCACCTTTGCGCGCCGGCATTTAAAGGTCCTTGCCGCCTCATGCGCACACCTCCTGAGGGTTTACATCATGACCTCTTCATCCACCCTGACATCTTAAACTTAATAACTTCGTATCGCGAGCGTTGTGGCCAAGTGGTCTAAGGCGGGACTAACTTGCCTTGTCCACAGGTCAGAAACCAATGGCGCCTGGCAGGTGTTGGATCGATCCAGCATCTGGGCGTTACGTTTCTCCGAATATTATTTACTTTCGAATTGGGCAACATCTCAGGTGTTTTCTCCGGGTACTCCGGATTGCTCTCCCAGCAAAAATTTCAAAGAACACAATAATATTAGGTAGCCTAGGTTGGGTATGGGCGCTCCACAGGCTGCGGACTACGCCTTCCCCAGGGGTGGCTTGCTCAGAATTTCCCAATAAAAAGGGACAATAAAGCGTTACCCCCCCCCCCACCCTACCACCCCTCCACACTCTCCCCCCCCAAAAAAAAAAAAAATTAAAATATCGACGTCCCTTATACGCTAACTATAAAACGAATGAACGGAGTTGACTCATGCACCTTTTACTATTTTATAATTTATTTTGGCAATGAAACCGTTTACTACCACTATTTAAGCCTTCAGACGTATTTATACTTATCATCTCTTTCTTTGGACAGATACTACAAACTTTGTATCTAATTCTAAGATGGAGACACCTACTTATCATCTCTTTCTTTGGACAGATACTACAAACTTTGTATCTAATTCTCTCTCTCTCGCTTTCTGTCTGTCTGTCTGTTTGTCTGTCTTTCTCTCTCTCTCTCTCGCTCCCTCCCTTCCTGGAGAGAAACGCGTTGTCAAGAAAGTGACGCCAACGACCTTCTCATTTGAGGTAGTGCAAATGGAACGGAAGTTTGACCGCTAACCTAGGTAATATTGTGAAGTTTAAATCCGGTCGGTGGTTCTTCAAATGTGGCAGAATGACCAACCGATAGATAGAACGGCAATGGGTTCGTTCTGATTCCCGACTATTTGAAAGTATTTTCAGATTGTCTATGTTTAAATTGATTGATTGATTTATTGTTGCTTTAGGTCCAGCGGACTCTTCCGAGCCAAATCAGGACCGGACAACTCCCGATCCGCATAAAAGATCTGCCGAAACAACCCTAGTGGGAAAATTGAATGCCCTCCACCGGCCAGTCACTTTACAATAAAGACATCCCACACGGGGGACGGCTGAGGGTTGACCTCAACTACGCGAACACCCCGGTTACAAAAACAAAATAGAATACAAACATCATTATAAATCAGCAATAAAACACATACATATAAAATGCCTATAGTGCTAAATAGTACAATCATAGGAAGCCCTAGTGACCACCCGGCAGAAAGCGTCCAACACTCCCAAGCTGATCCAACAGACTATCCTATCCTATCCTGTCCCGTAACCCGAAGGTCGTAGGGGCACCACAGATGATCGTTTAACCAGCATACTCCATCTTTCTCTGTCCTCAGCAGCCCTGATGGCTTCGCTCAGTGTCAAACCAGTCCATTCTCGAATGTTGTCCTCCCACCTCTTTTTCGGTCTCCCTCTTCTTCTACCTCCTTGCACTGTGCCTTGCAGAATAGTCTTTGCAAGGCCTGATGATCTGGTGACGTGGCCATACCACCGAAGTTTCCGTTTCTTCACCACTGTTAGCAGGTCATCGTGTTGTCCAATGGCTTGTGTGATGGTCTGTCGGATTTCGTCGTTGGTGATGTGTTGGGTATAGGAAATGCCCAGAAGTCTTCTGTAGCACCTCATCTCCATGCTTTGTATTCTTCGTTGGAGATCTGCTGTGAGGGTCCATGCTTCGCAAGCATATAGGAAGATGGAGATGACAAGGGAGCGCAGCAGTCTTACTTTGGAATGTAGACTGATGGTCCTGTCTTTCCAAATGGGCTTCAACCTTGTCAGGGCAGCAGTTGTTTGTGCGATCCTGGAGAGGACTTCCTGTCGGGACCCATTGTCTGATACAATGGCTCCTAAATATTTGAAGCTATGCACTGTGTCGAGGGATTGGCCTTGGACTTTGATGTCCGTATTGATGCCATTGGTGTTGTTGGTCATCATTTTGGTCTTCTCTGCACTTATTTCCATTCCATAGGCTTTGGAGGTGGTGTCAAGCCTCTGTACCAGCTGTTCAAGTTCTTGTTCCTCTCCAGCCAATCCATCAATGTCATCTGCAAAACGAAGATTGGAGATTGCTCTACCCCCTATGCTGACTGTGCCTTCATGGTCTGCAAGAGCATCCGACATGATGCGCTCTAGGAAGATGTTGAAGAGTGTTGGAGAGAGTAGGCATCCTTGACGCACACCGATTGTTGTTCTGAACCAATTCCCGATGGCTCTGTTGTGGAGGACTGCACTGGTAGCCTTGTCATACAGGCTTTTGATGACTTCAATAATTTTAGGGCTGATGTTGTACACTTTCATTGTTGCCCATAGAGCTGCATGCCAGACTCGGTCAAACGCCTTCTTGAAGTCTATGAACACATGATATAGATGTTGTTGGTGCTGTAGGTATTTCTCACAGATTATTCTGAGGTTGAAAATCTGCTCAGTGGTACTTCGCCCTGCCCTGAATCCTGCTTGTTCTTCAGCTATGATTTGTTCAGCTTGGGGTTTCAACCTGTTGAGTATTATTTTCAGGAGGACCTTGCTGGGATGGCTGATGAGGCTGATGGTCCGGTAATTTTCACACTCCTGAAGGTTACCTTTTTTGGGAAGAGTGATGACAAGCGACTGGGTCCATGGTATAGGCCACTCCCCACTCTGCCAGATCTTGTTACAGATAATGGTGAGGGCATCAATCATCGCTTCTCCTCCTGCTTGTAGCATTTCCGCGGGTATGTTGTCCACTCCCGCTGACTTCCCTTTCTTTAGCGCTTGCACTGCTGCCTCAACTTCTTCCCGGAGAATTGGGAGGATTTCTTCTTCTTCTCTGTTCTCGGGACATGCTAGAACTGATGGGTCTCCATTTGGTGTATGGTTGTAAAGGTCAGAGCAGTACTCTGTCCATCTGTCCAAGACTTCTTGTTCTTCTGTAAGGCATATGCCAGACTTGCTTTGGATAGTGGAGACTTTGGGCTGTTTGACACTTGTCAGCCGCTTCACAGTCTGGTAGGCCTTCTTGCTGTTGTTCTTGTTCAGACTGTTCTCTATTTCCTGGCATTGATCTTCTATCCAGTTCTCCTTTGCTGTGAGCATGCCTTTTCGGACGTCATTGTTGATTTTTCGGTAGACATCAGCTCCCTGTGAGGTGTTCTTTTTCTTTTTCATCTCTCTTCGTTTATCACACAGATCCAAAAGTTCAGGTGTGATCCACAGCTTCTTCTTTGGTCGGTGCTTGCCAAGGATCTCAGTGGCGACATCTGTCACAGCTGAGTTGAAGGTGGTGGTCATGGTGTTGACATCTACTTCACCAGCCCCCAAAATGAGCAGTGGTGCAAATTTCCCTCCAATTGTGGCCTGAAATAGTTCTGCCACCTCCGGGTCTTGCAGTTTGTCCAGGTCGAACTTCAGTCTAGTGCACTTTGCTGTATTTACTCTCTTCAAGTGGAGCCGGAAAGACATCATCACGAGATCGTGGTCACTTCCGATGTCTGCTCCTGGAAAAGTACGTGTCCTGCCAATGTTGATGCTTGATCTGAAGCGTTTCTTGACCATGATGTAGTCTATTTGGTTGTGATGCTCCCCGCCAGGACTGTGCCATGTCCATCGTCGGGAGTTTTTGTGGAGACCAAGCGTGTTTGCCAGTACCAGATTGTTGTATCTGGCAAACTCCAAGAGTCTCAGACCCCTGTCATTTGTCTCGTTGTTGCAGTGGGGTCCACATGTGTCTCCCCAGTTGTGGTGCGCATCTTGGCCAACCTTGGCATTCCAGTCGCCTTGCACTATGACTATGTCCTTCTTCGGCACTTGGTCAAGGACCGCCTGTAGATTTTCATAAAAATCCTCCACTTCGCTGTCGTCATAGTCTGATGTTGGGGCATATAAAATGCCTATAGTGCTAAATAGTACAATCATAGGAAGCCCTAGTGACCACCCGGCAGAAAGCGTCCAACACTCCCAAGCTGATCCAACAGACCCCATACGCAAACAAGGAGTTTTGTCCAGGAAGAGTTTTCAAGAAAAAAGGTAGGTCATTGATCTAGCGAAGAAGAAGATAGTATAGCAGAGTGAAGGACAGAGCAGGAATAGGAAAGAGTAAATGAGGAAGACAGCGACAGTGGGAATTTAAAGCACTAAATTTCCATAAAGTGGGGATACTATTTATACTGAAAACCCCCGGCATTCCAACGGGGGTACTGTTGCCGCAGTGAATCTGTCTTGCCTATAAAGGCAAGACAGGTTTTCAACTGTGGCTTTCACTGTTCCCTTTATAGGTTCGAACAATCTACAGTGGCAAGATTGCTCATGACCCCAAGGGGTGGTGTCTATGTTTAAATACAAAAACGACAGAGTTATCACCAATGGCCTTGTAAAAGAGGAAGCGTTGCCAAAGAGGGTATAATAGGCTAACAATAGCGCTGTGTTGAATGAAGCCAAACATTCCCGCAATCTACCGGCCACCTGTTGTACGCCTAATCCACTTGTCTTAACTTGTTCCAACCCGCGCCGAGCACTGGCAACATTTATAGGCCGTCAGTGACTAAGCTGCTTTCTCCATGACAGACAAGGACAGACAGACAGGGGAGGGAGGGAGGGAGAGAGAGAGAGAGGGGGGGGCTCTACTTCTTTAGGATACTGCTGCTGCTCCGTTTTCGCCTCCTTTTATGTTGTAATAATTTTTTTTCAAATTTCCTTATTTTCATTTTTGTTTTGGACACTTTATTGTCCCTTTTAATGGAGAAATTGTGGATGGGGAGGGTGTAGTCGCAGTTGGGGCGCGCCCAACCATGCTTAGACATATTTAAAACATCTTGTCATTTTTTCTGATCCAGGTATGTGGAATTCTCTACCACAAGAGATCAAAGAAAGATCATTAACATCATTTAAAACTAGACTCCACAAATTTACATTTTCCCTTTGCTCTTAATATTTAAGATGATTGTATACTTTTTGTTCTTCCCTATCTTGCGACAGTTGTATTGTAAGTTTTTGAGGTGTGAATTAGCTTGTGTGTGGGGAGGGGGAGGGAGTGGGAGTAGGGAAAGGATATTGGTGTAGAGGGTGGGGGGAAGGGAGGGGGAGGAGTATTTGTATTTAGGTACATTCATATTTTTAGTAATTTCTTTAATTCTTACCATTTTTAAGGTTTGTTTTAGTTTTTTATGTTAATTATTTTGTTTGTTACGATTATGTTTAAAAATTAAGGATTAGCTGTCCATAGGACTTAATGCTATTATGTATTCTATTAAATGTTTCGACTTCGACGTCTCTCTCTCTCTCTCTCTCTCTCTCTCTCTCTCTCTCGCTCTCTCTCTCTCTCTCTCTCTCTCCCTCTCTCTCTTTATTACTTTCTCCCTCCCCGTTCTCTTTAGAGTGAGATCTTGAAACGTCTGCCTAGTGTTGTGGACGAATTTCCATTGATACAGACATTGACGATTAACCGAGATAACCTTAAATCCGCTCCTTCCGTCTCTGTCTCTCTTTGTCTCTCTCTCTTTGTCTCTCTCTTTGTCTCTGTCTCTGACTCTATTTCTCTGTCTCTATTTCTCTCTGTCTCCGTCTCTCTCTCTCTCTCTTTCTCTCTCTCTCTCTCTCTCTCTCTCTCTCTCTCTCTCTCTCTCTCTCTCTCTCTCTCTCTCTCTCTCTCTCTTTCTCTTCGTGACTGGTAGTTGTAGAAGATCCTACACATACAGCATAGCTGAGACTGGCCGATTACCTGTCACCAGTGGACAGGCTAACGTACTCTACGGCCAGTCTCGGGGGTGATAGATTGGTTGGAAGGGGTATTCATTTACAATCATGAAAATCCAGTGTGAGTGTGTGTGTTTGTGTGTGTGTGTGTGTGTGAGTGGGTGGAGGGGGAAGGGAGAGAAATTGTACTGTGGGAGCAAAGAGGGGTTAGTAGGGGAATGACATTTTCGTCTTGCTCTCCACAGGATTGGAAACTGGGTTTTCTCTTTCTCCTGGGCCTGGATGTTTTAACTTGACAAGAGGGCTAGGGGCGAGTCAGCCATTGACGTTGGAGTCAGTGAATTTGAAGCACTGTCACTGTACTGTAGAGTGGTTTTATTCATTGTTGGCAGAATAGTTACTAGCTTGACTACTGCTTTGTCAATGGTTGTCACTAGTGATTCCATGGCATAGCCAATATTGGCAGGCCAACTATTTTGAGCTCCCAAGGATATAGTTAATCTACGAATTGGTTTGGACTGGTTGTTAGTAAGTCATATTGACCATCCGACTTCCATTATCATCAAGGTGGTCATTTAGTTGCTCAGTGGCAACACAGTCACCACAGTCACCTGTGAAACACCCCCAGTGGGCGTGCCGGGGATTTCAGTATAAATAGTATCCCCACTTTCTGGAAATTCAGTGCTTTAAATTCCCACTGTCGCTGTCTTTCTCCTTTGCTGTTTCTCATTCCTACTCTGTTCTATCGATCTACTATACTATCTTCTTCTTTGCCAGACCAGTCACCTACCTTTTCTCTTAAAAACTCTTCCGGGACAAAACCCCTCATTTGTGTCAGTTGGATCAGCTTGAGAATATTGGACGCTTTCTGCCAAATGGTCACTGGGGCTTCTATGATGTTATTATTTGGCAATGTATGCATTTTATATGGATGTGTTTTGTTGATATTTTACAATGTTTGTATTCTATTTTGTTTTTGTAAACGGGGATTCGATAAATTAGAGTATAGCCTCAGCGTCCCCTGCGTGGGATGTCTTTATTGTAAAGTGACCGGCTGGTGGAGTGCCTTCAGTGTTACCACTAGGGTGGTTTCAGCAGATCTTTTATGCGGATCAGGGGTGGGTCCTCTTTCAGTGAAGTTGTGGTCTTGATTTTGTGGTCCTGATTCGGCTCTTTGCAGTCCGCTGGACCCTGTAAGCAATGAATAACTAACTAACCTACCTTTGTTACAATGTCATAATCAGCTAGCAGAAGAGTAGAATCAAGTACGCATCAAGGTGTGGGACTTTGGCGTTTTAGTCGTCATCGGTTCGGGGAAAATTCGGACTGCTTTCTCGGAAAAATGGCGGCATCCACAAGAGCAACACCACCCACAACAAATTAGAGGGAATATGACTAAGAGCAACACCACCCACAACAAATTAGAGGGAATATGACTAAGTGCATTCGTCATCATCATCATCATCAGCAGCAGCAGCAGTAGCATCATCATCATCATCCTCCTCAGCATCGTCGTCGTCGTCGTCGCCTTTATCATCAAGAAACAATGTGTGTAGGTAAAAGTAGGGGACGTAACTGGCGTGTGACCAGCAGTGTCCATTGTGTACATTGTGGGATTAGGGGAAGGAAGAACAGACAAGAGAAAAAACCCACAACGGTGTCAAATGTCTATGTGTGGGTGGGCACGCTAAATGGCCAAGCTATTTATAGGTTAGGGCAGGAGGACAGAGACCAACTTCCACGACCTTCCACAGAAAAAGATCGATAAATGGGAAGTTTGTGCCACAAAAAGCATGCAGATGCTGTTGATTGCAGTGGAAACGATGGGTCAGAGGAAATATATATATATTCCATTGTGCTGTCCCAAAAGAGTTCATGGAAAGTGATGTAAAATGGAAAAGTATGAAAAGTACTGGTGAGTCCACTGTGAGCATTTGACCCTCCTGAAGGAAGGATTGACTCATAAATATCCCACATTGTCCCTTTCCCTGCACCGTGCCTGCACATTATAGTTTACATTTATACACTACAACGCGCGCGCACACCCAAACACACACACACACACACACCCACACCCCCCCCCCCCACACACACACACATGTGCGCGATAATGATACTGCTGCTCACGACGTCGGACGACGATGACGACGACGATAATTAGGTTAATTGATAATAATTAAGTTGAATTGATGATGATGAAGAGTAGGATATTTATGGAAATTGTGGTAGTGTGGGTAACTAATCACTAACAACGTTTGTGTTGTCCTATGAACCAGTGATGGAAAATAACACAAAGCAAGGTTTAATGGAAACTGTAGTAAAACCTTTAGTAGTTTAGTGACTGAAGGTATAGCAAAGATAATGAATGGCTCTTTTTACCGCTAATGCCGATCGCATGTTCAATGCGCTGCTTGTGTGCGCGCTAGCGTGCGTGTGCGTCTGTGGTAGTGTCCTCGTGGCGCAGTGGATTAGTCGCCGGTTGCCTATGCCGAAGGTCGCAGGTTCGATTCCCGCAAGGGGCGAACGTATGGTACTTAGGTACGAGATAATTGAGGTCACCGAGGGTTTTCTCCGGGCACTCCGGTTTCCTCCCTTCCTTCAATAATGGTACTGGACGCAGTCAATATACAAATTTGAAAACATTAAAATTCCATTTTATTTCCGTCTTCCAATAGCGATCTTCCTGCCTTTACACCACCTGTTCGAGTGATGGATGTGTATTTGTTGTGTGTGTGGATGAGACAGGTGAGCGTGTATGTTGGTACAGATTGCCGCTCTTTGAGCCTGATTGATTTGGGGAAAGGCGCGATGTAGCATCCATTATTATTATTATTATTATTATTATTATTATTATTATTATTATTATTATTATTATTATTATTATTATTATTATTATTATTATTATTATTATAGTGCCTCGGCGTCTACAGTAGACGGTACATGGGGAGAGAGTGGTTTTATCACGTTTAGACGCTGGCATCTCTTCGTCACCGTCATTAGCCTGTCTGACAGCAATGAGATAGGGCAGTTGTAACCAAAAGGAAGGTCAAGGCATCGTATTGTAAATGTATGGTAAGGTCATTGGTTTTTACGCCCTCAAACCAGCTTCTCATCGCGCTGTAATTTGACTGATTACTGAAATCTTGCAGCCTTAAATGGACTGCAACTACAGAATACAGTAAGGTGATGTCTTCATTGGTCTTTATGAGTACAGTTACGTTCTGTCTTCTTTTTTTTTCTGTACAGTACGTTCGAGTTCAAGGTGTGTCAAAGCCTGATCATTGATGGGTATTCTTGCAAGTAACTTTGTAAAACATCCATAGTCATTGCAGCTCTGGAGCAGCCGACGTTTGGCGTGCTTTCTTTTGGTCCATTGTTACACCAGCCTCCAGTCCTATGCCATAGGCACAGCTGTTGTTACCACACCACCTGCATGCAACCTCCTGCTTAGCTTTGCCTAGATTTGGTTAGCTTTGCCTAGATTTGGGTCATCAGGACGCCAGAACATATTTAATAACAGACGAGACTTGTATCACGCAGAGGTAGGGTGGGGTAGAGGTGAGGAGAGAGAGAAGGGTGGAACTGGGAGTGGGTGTGAGCGAGAAAGAGAGAAAGAAAGAGGCGTGGAGAGGGTTTGGAGTGTGGAGTAGGAGGGGGAACAGAGAGAGCGAGGAATTGCTTACAAATGACAGGGAGAGCGACAGAGAATTTGGAGGAGGTAATTTTGTGGATTTGGCTGTGACAGGTCATGTCCACATGGCTAGAAGCCCTGAATTGATTTCCATAGATATTGAGGCCGCTCTCCTGCGTCAGCCAGAGTATCGGCCACACACCCAACTGCGAAGTGAGCTGCACAGTGTTGACTGTATGTAGCTGTGGCTGAGGGTAGTAGGCAAAATATCAACAATATCAACACCTACGTCACCACAGCGTTTGGGAAATTGGAACTTTACTGATTTGCATTTGAAACACTTCACTCCCATTGTATTGTAAGACTATGTTGTAACAGTTATTCCTGGTATTGTAACACTGTGTTACATGAGGTTTCAAGTATCGTACAATGCGATAGCGTGTTCTGCTGTTTCATTCCCCTGAGAAAAATAAAAACTTTAAAAAATCTGTCAATCTCTTATTTTGTTCGACCAGTCGGAGTATCCAGTGTCATGTGCCGCTGAAGGAGTGCTCTCCCGAGGCCCGGTTTGAAGTACAATCTTCCAGCCCTTTTACTTGGTCACAGACTTTTACAGGAACCTGTTTTATCCCTGTTCTTACTTTTAATACAAGCGAGCCTATACCTACCAGTATCGCATAGCTTGAACCAGACACACCACTGACCGACATCATCAGAAAGTTCTAACGGCCTTCAACGAGGAACCACCTTACTTAGGTATTCGCGGAAAATAGTTGTGCAATAACTGGAAAACTCCAGGACACTCTGGTTAGTAGTACAGCAGCTATAGACAGAATATCAGAGACTGCAGAGCTCCGATCTGACACACTTCTTCTTCATGACACTTGTCACGTGGGGTTTATGGGCTCTGCACAATGGAATTATGGACCCTCACGTTTATTCGGTGGGAACTGCTAGTAAGTCACCCTATGAATTACTTTAATAAATTTATTTGTTTAGCTCGTTCTGTGTTACGGTTGGGGTACCGAAATAGATAGAAAAATGGTAAAAGAATACTGTCACACTAGCTTTCACACGGCTATGAATCATATGTAGTCCAGCCACTTGATAACAAGTAAAATCACACATTTATTTCTTCTACTCTATACAAGATTCTCTAAGTACTAATCTAACTTAAAAAGTCTCTTTCACTGCTAATAGTTCGATCGCTGATAGTCTAGGCAGCTGTTATATCTTCCTCGGGCACTTGCTATGATGTTTCATGTAGATTTGGACTACTGTGGTCCGTTTTAAGTTTCTGAAGAGTTGGACTACTGTGGTCCTGTTTTGATCAGTTTAAGTGCACCTTCGTTGTTACACTTAACTGATAGATGGTGCGTGCGAAGTCCTTCTGTGAGGTAGCTTCAGGTGCACCTGTGTAGTTGTGTAGTTGGGTTCCCTTGCCACGCTGTGGGGTCTTGTAGGGTGTGATCCAGGGTAACTCTCTCCGACCTGTGCGGTAGAGGTTACGCAGACAACTCGTCGTTTCTGTGGAGTTGTGCGCACGGGATAGCTCGGGATAGCTCGGGATAGCTCGCCTGCTCGTCTGTAATATAAGAGACGAAATTCTGCACAACCCTGAATAATCGGTTTGTGCAGAGCGTCTCACTGAAAGCCAAGTAGCCCTCAGTGATAGCTCCACATCTCTATACATAAGCGACGAACATTCTGCTACTTCCGGGTTCCACTGGAATCTCACTCTAAATTCCTATTCATACATGAATATCAATCGTGTCTAACTATACACATACAGAATTAATAATAATATAAACATTCAGTGGTACAGCCACTGGTCTGCAAACATACATATAAGTTAAACAACAGTGGTTCCGTACGGGATACAACATGGCGGCGCAACCGGTCGTGTTTCGGCTCGTGGTCGGCTCTTCCACGTGGTACGGCAAATTCGGATTAACAATTCACATTTATGCATAGCAAATTCTTCAAACATAATTTCAACAATAATATAAATATATCACGATGAAACAGAAGGGTGTTCATTTACCTGTCTGACAAGTTCAGGCCCGTTGTGACTTGATAGAATTCTAAGATTCTAAGTCCTGCTTCCTGGTCTAAGTGTGTAGAGATTTCTCTGCCAGCTTTCTAGCTGTTAACACTTCGGTGTATTCCTCCCAACTGACCAAAAATGTGCGTGGTTTGGACCCAGTCAAACTGGCTCCAACCACTTTGCCTAAGCTCTCCCATTGGTTCCAACGGTCCGATTCAAAACTTAAGTGCTGACGTCACTGCGCTGTGTGTGTGGCTCAGGCTCGCAGTGTGCTGTAATTTAATTGCTGCTGTGTAATAGACTGACTCTCTACTATTACAAAGACTACACAATGCTAAATAGTCAACAAGCAGAGTTAAAACTAGTCCTAACGCGACAGGCTCCCTCAACTGAAAAAAGGCGATGACTACTGGATTCGACCTTTTTCTACTACAGAGCCTAGTTTAAACGCTGCACTATCCTAGGGTCCTATTTACAAGCTAAGTAAGTTGCTCTACCTGAGCTGCAATGCTGTGCCAGGTAGCTATGGACTCTAGTGACAGGGTATTACTGGGCGGGGACGAATTCTGGTGCTGTGGCCCTTAGTTGTGTTGGGTGGGCGACAGCTGCTGTGTCCTCCACGAGATGGCGACTGAGGTAGTCGGCTCCGTGGTTTTCCTTGCCGGGGATGTACTCGATTTGGAATGAGTATGCCTGAAGGGTGAGTGCCCATCTCATCAGGCGAGAGTTCAAAGACTTGGAGGCTGCCAGGAACGATAGTGGTTGGTGGTCCACCTGAACTGTGAAGTGGGTCCCATACAGGTAGAGTTGAAATTTCTGTATGGCCCAGACTAGTCCAAGACATTCTTTCTCCGACGTGGCGTAGTGGGTCTCGGCGGGTCTCAATTTTCTGCTGGCGTAGGCGACAGGGAATAGCGTCTCTGCATTCTTGGGGTCGCGCTGTAGCAGTACTGCTCCGAGGCCTAAGTCGCTTGCGTCGGTGCGAAGAACGAATGGCTGAGTCAAATCGGGTAGATGGAGTACTGGCGCCGATGTCATTCTGTCCTTGAGTGTTTGGAATGCTGTCTCGCATTCGGCTGTCCATACGACTTTGTCCGGGGCGATTTTCCGGGTTCCATTTGTCAGAGGTACGGCGATGCTGTTGTAGTTGTGGATGAGCTTCTTCCGCGATGGCGATGGCTAGCCATGTGTGTGTGCTGGGGGTCGCTGGTCTGTCCGTATACTTCTTGAGGAGATTAATGTGGTGGTATCGGGTTCTCCCGTTTACCTCTATTTGGTAGACTGTCTTGGATTTCTTGGCAGTCACCCGGTACGGCCCTCTCCAAGCGATGTCCAGCTTGTTGGTTCCACTTGGAAGTAAGAGTAGCACTTGATCGCCGACTTGCAGTTCTCTGTCCTTCGCGTGGCGGTTGTAGTACTTCGCCTGACGGGCTCTTGCCTTCTTCAGTGCTTCACCAGCTTTCTTCCACGTTGCTTTGAGGGTTTCCTGCAGGTCTGCGACGTACTTGGTGGCACCTCTTGGTGTGTCGTCTATCTTGGCTTCCGTCCAACTTCTGCGTAGGGCTTCTAGCGGTCCTGCTAGAGGTCTGCCGAATAGCAAGGTTGACGGGGTGTAGCCTGTGGCTGCATGGGGCGTTTCTCGGTATGCGAACAGTGCCGCATTCACGTAGGTGTCCCACGCTTCTGGATTGTCGTCGGCGACTTTCCTGAGTATGGTGAGAAGGGTTCCATTCAGTCTTTCTACTTGTCCGTTGCTGGCGGGGTGGTATGGTGGTGTGCGAATGTGATGAACTTGTATCAACTCGAACACGTCTTGCATCAGGCGGCCGGTGAACTGAGATCCGTTGTCCGTTCTAATGCTGTCCGGGAATCCGACTCTGGTAAAGATGGCGATGAGTGCATCTGCAATCTTCTTGGTGTCGATCGCTGGCAACGGGACTGCTTCGCACCACATCGTACATGCGTCGACGAGTGTGAGTAGAAATCTGTTCCTCTTCTTGGTCATGGGCAGGGGTCCTACTATGTCTACTGAGACTTGCTGGAATGGCACGCCGACTACTACCGATGGTCCTAAGGTAACTGGTACGGTGTGATGTCGCGGGGAATATCGTTGACATTGGTGGCAAGATTTCACGTAGCGCTTGACATCCTCCGTGATTCCTGGCCAATAGTAGTGTGCGCTGATTCTCTGCACTGTGGCTCCAATTCCCATGTGTCCGCTGAGTGGCATGCTGTGGCCTAATTCTAGTACTTGGGCTCGAAGGGTGGCTGGTAGTACTAGTTGGGTGTGATCTCCATCTCCTTGTCGATGTAGAACTCCCTCTTCCATGTAGAAGTCTCCCTTGTGCGGGGGTGTGTGCGCCTTGGGTAGCTTCTGGAAGCACTTCGCTATCGAGGTGTCTTCTTTCTGTGCTGTTTTGATCTCTTCGAGTCCTGGATTCGGAGCGAACTCGGGCTGGGGTGGTTGGGTTTTAGCTTGGGCCCTGGTTTGCACTGCAGCTATCTCTACAGTTTTAGGGGGCGTGCCTAAGAACACATACCTACAACCTAGCACTAGATCATACAGGGGTTTCTGTAAAACAGCTGCTTGGATTCGTCCTGTGACGTACCTACTCTCTACTTCTATCCATGCTATTGGGCAAGTAGTTGTCGGTTTCGTCAAGTCTGCTCCTTGTAAGTCGACTGTCTTGTCCGTCAAGTCCGCGCGCGATACAAGAGATTCGCTAACTATCGCGTCGTATGATAGACCTGTGTCATACAGACAGTTCGCTTCTTTTCCGTTGACCTTGACCGTGTCTGTCACCGATGGGTGATCTCCGATCGTGTGTGGCTTGTTACCGCTGCTTTGAGTTAGAACTCTGTGCGCTGGCCGGCTTTCGCGCTCTTCCCTACGTTGTGCGGCCAACTTGAAACATTCTGCGGTGGAGTGATTGTTTCTGTTGCAGAACGAACAATACCGTCTCTGTTCTGCGGGACCTCTTTTCCCGAATTCCGTGTTGGGTCCTTTATTTTGCCCAGGTCTGGAGTTATTCGGCTTATTCGCGGTGCGCTCTTCCCGGTTAGGGCTTCGTTTCTGTGCCTCTTTCCCGTTAGGCTTTAGGTCTCGCCTGAAGCTCTTGGCTTCTCCGTGGGCGGCCACGTACCTATCTGCGACCTTGACCAGATCTTCCAGTCTTTCCGCGCCCTGCTCTACTGAGAATGTTCTCAGCTCGGGGGTCATGGTTTCCCGTAGCTGTTCCCATACTAACAGTTCTGTCAGTCCATCATACGTTTTAGCCGTGGCTGACTGGCTAATCCACTTATCCAGCGTTGTGGACAACCGATCCGCGAACTGCGCATAGCTCTCTCCTTTCACTCTCCGATTGGTGCGGAATTTTTGCCGGTAGCATTCTCCTGTTAGTTCGAATCCCGTTAGGAGTGCCTCTTTTACTTTGTGATAGTCAGTCACTCTGTCCGTCGGTAGCTTACTGTAGATGTCATAAGCCTTTCCTCTAAGCCCTTGGCTAAGCTTAAAAGACCAATGAGTGGGATCTAGTTTATACTCTGTTGCTAGACGCTCAAACCTAGTCAGATAGAGATCTAGACCTTCTTCTCTCTCATTGAATGTTCCCAGTGGAAATGACATTCCTTGTACAGGGTTGGATGCTACCTCTAGCTGATCTGAGTGGGGAGGGGTTGAGGAAGAACTTGAAGCTCCTGATCCCAATCTTCTTAGCTCTAACTCATGCTGTCTGTCTTTTTCCTTTTCTGCCCTCTCATACTCCCATCTCCTACTTTCTGCATCTCTCTCTGCTGCTAATGCTGCCTTCTTCTGTTCTCCTTCTAATTCTAATTTCTTCTGTTCTCTTGCTGCTTCTAATTCTAGTTTCTTTTGCTCTGCTTCTAATTTCTTCTGCTCTGCTTCTAGTTCTGCTTTTTTCTGTTCTCTCTCTGCGGCTCTCTCTGCCGCTTCGAGTTTCTTCGCCTCTCTCTCTGCTGCTCTCTCTGCCTTAGCCTCCTGCTTCTCTACCTCTGCATTGATATACGCAATTAGGTCTCCCCCTGCTAAGTGTAAAGCTTCCCCTAATTCCTTGAAGCGCAATCTCAAGGCCACTGGGTCCGACATTGTCAAACGTGTCTATGAACAACCTCTGAATCAAGTGGAATACCAAAACACTAGCAATATTGCAAGTCAATAACAACAATGCAAAGACCATAAAATTCGTAATCAATAATAGAATAAAACAAGAGTCAAATGGCATACAACAGTTATTTAAGCAAAACCTGCAAAAGAACAATGCAACATACAGGCACAAAAATATTTGAAGCAAAAAGGTTTTTAAGTAAAGAATAGTGCACCAGAACTGATCAGTGTTATACCCTTACACTATTCTAAGTTATTCTACTACTGCTGTTATCTAATTTTATTGTACTAAGGTCCGGTTATACCCAATTCCTATTATACACAGATCCTGGCTAGGCTCGCCAATTAAAGTGTCACGTGGGGTTTATGGGCTCTGCACAATGGAATTATGGACCCTCACGTTTATTCGGTGGGAACTGCTAGTAAGTCACCCTATGAATTACTTTAATAAATTTATTTGTTTAGCTCGTTCTGTGTTACGGTTGGGGTACCGAAATAGATAGAAAAATGGTAAAAGAATACTGTCACACTAGCTTTCACACGGCTATGAATCATATGTAGTCCAGCCACTTGATAACAAGTAAAATCACACATTTATTTCTTCTACTCTATACAAGATTCTCTAAGTACTAATCTAACTTAAAAAGTCTCTTTCACTGCTAATAGTTCGATCGCTGATAGTCTAGGCAGCTGTTATATCTTCCTCGGGCACTTGCTATGATGTTTCATGTAGATTTGGACTACTGTGGTCCGTTTTATAGTTTCTGAAGAGTTGGACTACTGTGGTCCTGTTTTGATCAGGTTAAGTGCACCTTCGTTGTTACACTTAACTGATAGATGGTGCGTGCGAAGTCCTTCTGTGAGGTAGCTTCAGGTGCACCTGTGTAGTTGTGTAGTTGGGTTCCCTTGCCACGCTGTGGGGTCTTGTAGGGTGTGATCCAGGGTAACTCTCTCCGACCTGTGCGGTAGAGGTTACGCAGACAACTCGTCGTTTCTGTGGAGTTGTGCGCACGGGATAGCTCGGGATAGCTCGGGATAGCTCGCCTGCTCGTCTGTAATATAAGAGACGAAATTCTGCACAACCCTGAATAATCGGTTTGTGCAGAGCGTCTCACTGAAAGCCAAGTAGCCCTCAGTGATAGCTCCACATCTCTATACATAAGCGACGAACATTCTGCTACTTCCGGGTTCCACTGGAATCTCACTCTAAATTCCTATTCATACATGAATATCAATCGTGTCTAACTATACACATACAGAATTAATAATAATATAAACATTCAGTGGTACAGCCACTGGTCTGCAAACATACATATAAGTTAAACAACAGTGGTTCCGTACGGGATACAACATGGCGGCGCAACCGGTCGTGTTTCGGCTCGTGGTCGGCTCTTCCACGTGGTACGGCAAATTCGGATTAACAATTCACATTTATGCATAGCAAATTCTTCAAACATAATTTCAACAATAATATAAATATATCACGATGAAACAGAAGGGTGTTCATTTACCTGTCTGACAAGTTCAGGCCCGTTGTGACTTGATAGAATTCTAAGATTCTAAGTCCTGCTTCCTGGTCTAAGTGTGTAGAGATTTCTCTGCCAGCTTTCTAGCTGTTAACACTTCGGTGTATTCCTCCCAACTGACCAAAAATGTGCGTGGTTTGGACCCAGTCAAACTGGCTCCAACCACTTTGCCTAAGCTCTCCCATTGGTTCCAACGGTCCGATTCAAAACTTAAGTGCTGACGTCACTGCGCTGTGTGTGTGGCTCAGGCTCGCAGTGTGCTGTAATTTAATTGCTGCTGTGTAATAGACTGACTCTCTACTATTACAAAGACTACACAATGCTAAATAGTCAACAAGCAGAGTTAAAACTAGTCCTAACGCGACAACACTGGATACTCCGACTGGTCGAAGAAAACCCCCACTCGCTTTGCAAATATCTGTAGCTCCAAGCAATCGTTCACGTCGCAACCTGGTTTGCAATGCTTTGCGCTGAGATGTACTTTCTTTTCAAAGGCTTCAATTTTGGACAGGTAACTGGGGCATTTGAGCCAACGAGGCTTTGAGACCTTTGTGTGCGTGGTACGTTGGGTAAAGAGGGCGTAAACATGTCCTTTGAAGGAGCCGCCTTCTCCTTTATCGGCGCGTCATCTAGGTCCTGTGCGCTCCTGTCATGTATGAATACAGCGAGCTTGTCATTTTGAGATTAAAATTAAAAATCATTTGGTGTGACAGATTTAGATGTGCGGGTGTTGCTGAGTATGTCGGTGTGTGTATAGTTGCTTCAATGTGACATGTGTGTTGCTGCCACTGTTTGTGTTCATAAGAATTTAGACATACTGATGGCGCTGTGGATGGATGATTTTAGAAATGTACTGTGTTGTCAGCGTTGTTACGGTCTGTTTCTTTTGGACTGTTGAAACCGGTTTCTGTAAATACTTTTATTGACTCGTATGCATAGCGATGTCAGTCTTTGTACTCACCTCCCCCCCCCCCCCACACACACACTCCACACACCCCTAAAATAAAAAATAAAAAAATCTAGATTTTTGCAAATTTGTGCCAGACGAGTCTGAAATAATCCACAAATGATACGAAAAAATAATCTGTCCTTCCGTCTGTCCACCGGTACCGTCCGCGGTCCGCCGTCCATCTGTGCAAAAAACTAGACAGTGGCTAAGAACTCGGAACCCATTTCAACTATCATAACCAAACTTGGTAAGATGGTGTATACTCATGAGACCTCATAAATGATCAGTGAATGAATGACTTCACTTCAAGATCAAGGTCGTCCAATGTTAGTTTAATAATTACAATTTTTCACAAAATTTTACTTTTCCTATTGAACTAATGATTCTTTGATGCATGATAAATATAAATGAGACACACTCACTCCAAGGTCAAGGTCACTGTGGAGCTGTAAAAGTCGGTTTGTATAGGTACTTTGAAGTGATTTTGGCCCTGAACTGTGAAATATAAAGTCTAAACTTGTGGTATTTGGAGGTATTATATTGAATTTCATATGTGTTCCGTTTTTGTATTGATCTTGAAGATCAAGGTCATTTTAGGCTTCGCAAAAACATAAAGAAATAGGTCATCGTTCAATGGAATGGCTGTTTATTTAACCCGTAGTATGCAATAACATTGGGTTATTTGATCAGACATGCATGAGGGTCAAAGTGTTCCCAAGGTAAAGGTCATTGAAGGTCAAGGTAATCCCAAGGTCACCGGTGTTTTTTCTGGCATAATACAACTTTTGCTGTATTTTATTTGATGATACATGAGTGTATTTGGAGTCCGAGGTCAATGTCATCTCAAGGTCAAAACCATAGAAAGATCAAAGTCGTATTACTTTGCATTTTAAATGCCACTATACCAATTTATTTTTTCTGGGCACTCATTTTCATGTTAAATATTGCGAGTTCGATAAGGAGTACGTGAGTCATATGAGCTTTGCCTTTCTAATTTGTCTAATGTTGGCTGCATGACATGCACGTGATATGTTGTGTATGTACCTCGCGGCCAAACCTAATCCTTCTGCATTATATTTCGCTTGGCAATAAACATTCTGAAATCTGAACATGTCTTGAGTGATGCACACTGAAGTATCCATGATCTATCAAGACGATCGTAACAATATGGCGGACTCACATGCTCTGTGTGCGGTGCGAGTGTTGGGTAGGAGGTAAGGTCAGAAAGAGGTGGTGGTGGTGGTCTGGTGGTGGTGGTGATGTGAAAACCTACAGAGATGGAGAGGGGACGGGTGGTGGGACAGTAGGTGGTTAAACTGTAGTAGTTGACATCCTGGTTGGCAATAAGATGTCATTCACTTGGATTATGATTGAGCGCGTGTCCTATATTTTGTTAATCTCTCTAGCGCACTCCCAAAAGAGGAGGCCTTGTTCTTAGAACCCTTTCATTGCTGGTTGGACGCAGCTGCTGTTGGATGGTTGGTCGTTTGGTAGGCTTACTAGTCAACTATGGGAGGTAGTAGTAGTGACTATTAGTATCTTGTATAATTACTAAGTGCGAGTTGTGTTGGAATGATTTTGTTAAAAGGTAATTTCTGTTGTAGTATTTTACATTTTAGTATCATTGGTCTCAACAGAATGTGTCGGTACTGTGGGGTTGAGATTTTTCAAAATGTTATTTATATAATTATAGTCTTGATTAATATTATGTATTTATGTATATTGATTGCAATCTATGGCTTTGATGTTGCTATTGTTATGGTTGCGTCGTGTTTGTAGGGAGAACAATTATATTTTCCTCCTGACATAGTGATCGTACAGGGCAACATAACCACAATTAATGTTGTAAGCTTAGCTTAAATCGCACAGCAGCGCACTATCGGATTAGTAATGAGCGACAATTGGACAGCAGATAATCCTGTGAAAGTTTCGATGCGTCCATAGGCTGCCAGCGGCCGCCACGCGCCTTGAGCAGCTCTTGAGCTGGAAAAGCGCTATATATAATCGAATAAATTAATAAATTAATGACAGCGAAAAGTTCACACTAATGTTGCGAGCTCCACTGTGTTGGAGGAAGGGAGGGAGAGAGTGAGAAGGGACGTAGTGCAGCTAAGACCATTGGTGCTTATGAAGTCATTGTATAACAGGTTTTCTCCAAATACTAATGTATGTGTTTGAATGCATGTGCAGGTCTGTTATCGTAGTTAACCAGCTTGGCCTTGTTTCGCCGAGTGAGTGACTAGATATACCCTGATATTGACGATGGTTTTAGCATGTTCAGTGCGCTGATTAAAGTGTTTGGTTACGTTGATGTTACGTTTGAGGCTAGAGATAAACAATACTACTATTGTAAAGTTGTGATCAAAGATTTCACTGACTGCACTGTCACAGTCACTGTTAGGCGAGTTGCACAGCTTATCTCCCACACTTAACTATAACATCCTTACATGCAGTGACAGGTTCTTTCTCCTTTATCTTTCAAGGTTCCGATAATGATGCAATTCCTTGCCTGCTTATAGTGGGTGTGGGGGTGTGTGTGGGCACGCTTACACAGTGTTATCTGAACAAACCAGTGAACATCTACAAAACTTGTATTGACACACCTACTTGTTTTGACGTAAGAACAATGATCCGTTAGGATTAGGGCTGGGTTAGGGTTAGTGTTCGAACACTTCAAAGTACTTAAAAAGGGGGACGAAATATGACCCATTGTCAGCACAACGTATGTGGCGTTTCAGGAAAGCCATGATAATACTGTGTAACATCGGGTGGGTGTGGACGTGGGTGGCTAGGTAGAAACGACGTTACTCTAACATACACTTGAAACTCTACGTACTTTCTTTTGACGGCCCCGTTATTTTGACGTCAAAATAGTGTTCCGTTAGGGTTAGGGCTGTCTGTGTTAGGCTTAGGGTTACGTTAAGGGTTAGGGTTTGGGTTAGGGATAGCTTTAAAAAAAATGGCAAAATGTCAAAATAATGTCCAAATGATGGTAATTGTGTCAAAATAATGTATAGTAGAGTTTCACGACAGTCATCACAACGTCGTTTCTACAAAAATGTGTGTGTGTGGGTGTGTCTTTGTGTGTGTATGCACAAGCACAGAATTTGATCTTGTAATGACTCAAAGTTGTGATATGTTGCAATAGTTGGATTTTTGTGTGTGTGTGTGTGTGTGTGTGACTTCTCTAATCGTATGGTAGATTTATCCTATAGCCAATTGGGTGCTATATATTAAGTATATAAACTATACTAAGCCATCTTTGACGTTTGATGCCTTTTATAATAACGAGATAGATTAGGATCCCATGTTAAGGCGTCAACATAATCATTGGACATGTTGATTGTGGGCCGTAAGTGGAAGACAAAGAAGCAGAAAGGTCAAAACTAGTTCAAACTGTAATCTGCTTCACTCGTGCTTTTGAAAAGAGTGTACTGCATTGATGGCCATCACCATTGAAGTGTTGCAAACACTGCGCTGACTATCTTACAGAAACAGATCTGTAATAAAATAGAGCGACATTCTTCTTCTTTTTTTTCTGCAGTACAGTGTTTGAATGAAATGCAATAACAAAAAAGACGACAAAGTTTTTGTGTGCACAGTATTTTGAACGTCGTGCGCCACGAGGGCACCCCAAATACCCCCCCCCCCCCCCCTCCCTATATGATAAAGTACATGACAATGGCGATAATCCAGTAGGCCTATTAAGACTGAACCTAGTTTTTAAGGACTTAATGTATGAAAAGATGAGCAACTTGCCAGTGTTGATGTGCATTCTGCAGCGTACAGTGCCGTACAAAGCTGGTCACCATTAGGCAGAAGCTATCTATGAGGGTTGCTGAGGACAGAGAAAGATGGAGTACGCTGGTTAGACGATCATCTGTGGTGCCCCAACGACCTTTGAGTTACGGGATAGGATAGGATAGTTGTGTATTTGGGTGTACCGGCTACACAGACTTGTATTTTAGTTATCAGTACCGGCCACCTTTTGCAGGACAAAGGTCACGGTGATTTAATGATGCCTGGATACTGGACACTAGTGGAGAGAGAGACAGAGAGAGAGGGGGGCTTGTTGTATATACCTACTGCCTGTTAGCGTGTTGCTACTAACATAGCCACGGAGGTCTGTAGGTTGCAATCTTATAGTGCAAACAGGCAAGGCCGTGCATGAACAGGATTCATCGATTCAGGCTAATTGGATATTAGGGTCGCTGTTCACTGCCAAAGAAAAGCAATAACAAAGTTGCAATCGTTCCGGCGGAGAAAAGGCAGTGGAATCAACACCGGTAGGTCTAGAGTGGAATGGAAGATATATATTGGATTGTCGTTGGATGTTTTAATTATTTATGTTGCTGTTTACCGTACTCGCAAAAAACAAACAAACAAAAAAAAAACAGTCGAAAAGCGGAAGGAATTATGACTATTCATATTAGGAAGAGAAAGGACTACATTGTGATTGAATTACAAATGTGTTAGTTGGTAGCTTGCTGGACGTCTGGGTCGCTGTTTGTTTTGTGGGGACTTTAATGTTGTCAGTTATTGCTTTGTACGTGTTAATATAACTAGCAAGTCAACAAGTGACTCTTGTATTGGGATAGATGCTCCCAGCGCCGTAGCTCAAGTGGTAGAGCGTTGTCCTGGCAAGCTGATGACCTAGGATCGAATCCCGTGTGGGCGAAATCAAAGTGTCCATTTTAACAGTATGATTGCTCTGGTGGTTCAGTGTTATGTAGGTCCCTACTCCTTGTTCCCTGGGAAATGATCTCCGTCTGCCATACCGCCAATGGTGGGTGTAGACGTTAAACCGCAGTGTTCAGTTGTAGGTGCTTTCAACATTCTCTTTCTCTCTGTCTCTCTCTGTCTCTGTCTGTCTGTCTGTCTGTCTCTCTCTGTCTCTCTCTCTGTCTCTCTCTCTCTCTCTCTGTCTCTCTCTCTTTGTCTCTGAATCCATGGTTTTACCAACAACAAAAATAATATTAAATTGAAAAATGGTCCTAATGGCTAATACTATATGGGGTTGTTTGAGTGAAAATAGCTACACTGGGCAATAATACATTTCTTCTGGTTGTACAACAGAAAAAGAAGAAAATGTAAGTTGAATCTTGAAGGCGAGGTACTCTAATAATCTCTAAAAACGATGTTTCACAAATAAAAAGCAGTCACATTGGTGCCTCGGGAGTCGTTCAGCTAACAAGCATCGGAGATACCTAGATCATTACAAAGACAAACATAGAACTTTTTTTCCCTACAAAGTCTATCAATTCCTGATGCAGGGAAAAAACAGTTTTGGTTTTGAAGTTGTGTGGAGGAAAAACGCTGGTACGTGCGTGATCATTAGGCTACGTCAAACTAAACCGTCTGTGTTGACTCTACAGGCCAATCCCAGTGGCGTCTTTTCATTGATTAGATGTTGTGACAAGTTGTAGTAGGGAGAACGGAAACAAAATTGGAAGATATATGGCTGCCGAGTTTGCTGTTATGTGCCTGTAGAATATACTGGATTTTTAGACAGCCTAGTTATGACAGCAAGGAGAACTAATATCGACAACGTGCGAAGGGAATACACGGCAATAATGGACTGATTCAGCTTTGGGCCAAACTGCAAGAAAAAAAAGAAGTTGTAATTTGTTTGGCAATATCATTGGCAGTATTGGATGCGTGGACCTTGGTGATTTTTTTTAAAATCGTTCTTCTATAGCGCTTTTCCAGCTCAAGAGCTGCTCAAGACGCTGGCCGATACAGGATCTAACTCAAGCCGCCCGAGACGCCCACCCGCAGCCTTTAGGTGCATGGTCTGACGCCCGGACAACTAAGCACAATCCAGCCATGTGTTATGACTGTTGATGACAATGACCTGCAAGCAGTATTGGATGCGTGGACCTTGGTGATGTGTTATGACTGTTGATGGCAATGACCTGCAAGCACAAGGAGGAGTAGAGGGGTAAGGGTAGTTGTGGGGGTGGGAAGGAGAGAAGTACAGTGTGTTACTTCAGTCAATAACGCCAACCACAAAAGCTAAGATTTAGACTGACTTAACTTGCATATCACTATTCTTGTGTGTGTGTGTGTGTGTGTGTGTGTGTGTGTGCGTGGGTGTGTGTGTGTACGCGCGTGCGGAGACAAGCCTTGAAATGGGTGACTAACCTTGCTTTTTATGCAGGAAATGGGTGAGTGTATTAGCCACCAGTGTTTTCCAGCCACCCACTTTTTTCTAAGTACACAGGAGTGCTCTTTTAGTGCATGGCAGTGCAGTTGTAGTGCATGAGAGTGTTTTAAGTACACAGGAGTGCTCTATCCGGGACGGAGAAATACAGTCAATTTTCGGAGAAATTTTGACAAAAATTCGACCTATTTCGTCGCCTATAAGAGACGAAGTAGGTCAACTTTTTAGACAAGGGTTCAGGTAAGGGTTAGTTGTAGATCTATCCATAGCCCTTGCCCTAACCCTTTTCCGTCAAAAAATCACTTTCCTATTCCTACATTCTTAATGAAACCCAGTCTTGGTGTTCTACATGTGTGTGTGGGTGTGTGTGTGCGCACGCGGAGAAGAGACAAATAGTGTAGGGAGGAAAGAGAGGCTTCATTCACAAAAGCACAGTGTAGGGTCTCATGCTACAGATGCCAAATTGTGGTTTGTATTGTACTGGGTAACAAATCCGTAAACAGTTTTAGTGTGACACATAAATCCCACAGTGATCAAGCAAGAGAGTATGTAGGTGTCATATTTCCTGTCATTGTGGTCGCACAGCGGAAAGTTCACTGTCACTAATGGATGGTAAACTGCACCAAATATTCCCCTTATATTATAAACTCTCCGGCTGTATAGACTTTATAGACGTTGAGTTGTCATATTTGTAGACTGTGCGAAATGTGTAGACTTTATCATGCGTGTATATACTTGCTAATATTGTTTTTCCTAAACAACAGTTAGGTAGTAATACTAATAATGATTCTTTTGCTATACAAGAAGTGTCTAGTTGCGCTAATACCGTTTTTTGTCAAACTTTGTCAGACTACAGCATACAAAATACGTGTTACGCTTCTTCTTATGTTCATCTTCATTACCCCCAACACCATCGCCGTCATCATTGAGCAATATCAGTATTACAGAAGAGTTGATTTTTTTCCCCTGTGTTGTAGCCCTGTGCCCATTCAGTGATGTGGTTCCTGTTGTTCTGTCAGCCGTAATGTGAGGTGGTATGAAAGGTTGACTGTACATTGATTAATGTGGTTAGTGTTTGCTGTGGGTCCTATACTGTTTTGTCAGCATGCTTATTAGCAGTGTTGTAGGTACAGACCTGTAGTACCTCACCCTCAACTGCCATTCTGTGCACGCAGTGTTTACACTTGCTAAGTTTTGTCTTCAGCTACTTTTGCGTCTTTTGTTAGTTTCTTTGTTAGCTGTGATCAAATAATGTGGGTGTAATCTCATATGGCCTCCTGAAAACCTTCTTCTTCTTCTCCTTTTCCTTCTTCTTCTTCTTCTTCTTCTTCTTCTTCTTCTTCATGATGACGATGATGATGATGATGGTGATGATGAACACTTGTATAGTGCGATTCCATCCAGGCCAAGTGAGCATTCTCGGTGCGCTTTAAAAAAAAGAAAAAAAGGATACTGTGGATACTCCACCTACGCAAAGAAAACTCCACAACATTATATTATGTATTTGACTGTAATGGCATTATTATTTTCTTAGCGGCTAATTATAACAACTGACAGCTGTGTTAAGCTTATACAGACTATGATACAAATAGGGCAAAGAAAAATATTAGACGCAGAGAAGTTGAGCTGATTGTCCAGTATTGTATCTCCATAGTGGAAGGCAATGTTGCAGTGTTCGTTAGGTGCATTAGGTGGTTACTGTCGTTGCAGTTTGGGATTGATCACTGGTGGTGGTTGTTGTGTTCAGTTACTAAGCACAACTAGCTGGGCAAGGATAATTGATCATAGTCACCAACAAACTTATTACAGTCCCCAAAGCTATACAAAGCAGTACCAACTAGTACTAACAGATTACTGGTCATATATCATACAGATGAAACTTACTGATCCTCAATATAATTTTCCACTGTATTGCTTAAGCAGTCGTCTTCTTGAAGCAGTAACAGCAGACCTGACCTATGCCTCATAGAAAAATCACTGTATATTTACTAAATTACTTACTGTAATGTTTGTAGGTATACAAGTATGTATGTATGACTTGTAACACGCTTAAACAATTAAGTGTCCAAGGATATGGTCACTTCCTAATCTGCTGATCTTGCTGGCTTATTTCTTCATAGAGTATTAACAGATATTTTCTCGCCTGTTACAGACGAGTGACCTGAATAGAGGAGACGGAAGGCATCAACAGTAAACTATCAAGGGACATCAGCAGGCTCACTACAGCGTGTTTGGGCTGCGTGTGGCTTCAACTTCACTACACCACCTTCGCCATGTTCCCCTCTACCACCCTGCCCAGCAGTGGAATGGCAGGTCCACTGTACCACAAAGATGACATGCCCGAACACTTCCACGAACATTTCATCGTGACGGGCTACCGACACCCCAAGTCCTCCGCATGGCAGTGCATCTTGAGCCTTTTTGATGCCACCAATGAAACCCTCAACTTCTGGACCCACTTCTTACCCAGCTGGTACTTCATGTGGGTGCTGAAGGGCTTGGCAGAGACCCTGGACTTTCAGCATGATTCCTACACCTGGCCGTTGCTGTGTTACATGTTCGCCTGCTGCCTCTTCCCTCTGGCCAGCGCCGTGGCTCACACGTTCAACGTCATGTCTGAGAAAGCACGCCACGTCTGTTTCTTCCTGGACTACTCGGCGCTCAGTCTCTTCTCTTTCGGCACAGCGGTGTCCTATCACGCCTACTGCTTTCCCGAGTCTTTGGTGGAGGACAGTGGGATCTACCGCCTCTTTATCTACGGCGCAGCCTTTTGTGCTTTTTTGTGCACCGCAGCCTCCTGCTCCACGCGCTTCATGCGTCCCTCAGTGATCCGCCAGTGCCTTCGCCTGGCCTCCTTCGCCATCCCCTACATCTACAACAGCTCCCCCATCATCTACCGCCTCATGTTCTGCTCCGACCAAGAGAGAAGCCTGTCTTCTCATGTGCTTCACGCCCGGCAGTTCATCTTTGCCACAGTGGCAGCCTTCCTCTATGCCTCTCACTTCCCTGAACGCTTCAAGCCCGGGCACTTCGACATCGTCGGCCACAGCCACCAGTTGTTTCATGTGGCCAGCATTCTGGGAGTGATGGATCAGCTGCAGGCCGTCCTGTTGGACATGCAAGAACGCAAGGAGGTTGTAAGTCAGTGGATGAACTTTGACCTGCACAATAGCATAGGTCTAATGGCGGTGATCCTCTTTGTGAACATAGCCATCATCACAATGTTCTCTCTGTATCTGTACTGTGCCAACAACCTCAACTCTGTGTCAGAGTCTAACGGCAAATCTGCCAAATGTAAGTGTAGTTAGCGACCAAGGCTGTGTTAACCTTCACCTTGCATTTGATCCATTCCTCCTGTCAAATTCCAACGTTTACCTTACAGTTATGGTGGGCATCATCTTGCTTGTAAGACAGCATCCCCACAGTCAAGCTGCAAAGATGATGGATGATGTTAACAAAGACATTCTGAATTATTTTTGTCCATCAGCCTGAACATCATCCTGATCAGTGTCATTTCAGTTCTTAGATTTCATGACAGCTGCAGTGCAAACAAATGATGGGTGGCGACGCCATTGAACAAAACTGTTTCTCAGCTCTATACCAGTGAAAGCCAGGATCAAAACAATCCAACAGTGTCTTGACAAAAGTCCAATTCTTTTGACGTTGAAATTATGGTATAATTATTATAATATGTGATATTTGAGATCCTGTTAAAAGTCCAGTTGTTTACCATGTCATGATGGCTAGGATTGTCTGATGTTATTTTGTTTCAGTTACCTGTGCAGTAGCAGTCAGTGGCTGACTGCTATAATTATTGTCAGTGTTCTAATATTGAGCTTTACCGGCCCAGGAGCTGCTCAAGGTAATGCCTCACTATATAGGATCCAACTCTAATTGGCCAAGGCGCCAACTTGCACACCTTAGGCACATTGTCTAACGCCTCGGACAACCGAGCACAATCCAGGGTGATATGGGGAGAAGGGACCTAGTGTTTATTGGGGGCATTTATATAACTGTCGCTCGCCTGTCTAGCACTTGAGCGTCAGGATCTTTTGTTTAATTAAGTTCGTGCGATGGAATGCATGCGTGCAGAGACTAGACTTTGGTTTATACGCTGGCCTGAATGAGTAGGGTAATAATGCTACATGTAGGGTAATAATGCACCATGTAGGGTAATAATGCTACATGTAGGGTAATAATGCTACATCATGATGATAAATGGAGTAGGGTAATAATACTACATCATGATGATAAATGGAGTAGGGTAATAATGCTACATCATGATGATAAATGGAGTAGGGTAATAATACTACATCACAATGATAAATGGAGTACTGTAATAACGCTACATCATAATTATAAATGGAGTATTGTAATAACGCTACATCATAATTATAAATGGAGTACTGTAATAACGCTACATCATAATTATAAATGGAGTACTGTAATAACGCTACATCATAATTATAAATGGAGTACTGTAATAACGCTACATCATAATTATAAATGGAGTACTGTAATAACGCTACATCATAATTATAAATGGAGTACTGTAATAACGCTACATCATAATTATAAATGGAGTACTGTAATAACGCTACATCATAATTATAAATGGAGTACTGTAATAACGCTACATCATAATTATAAATGGAGTACTGTAATAACGCTACATCATAATTATAAATGGAGTACTGTAATAACGCTACATCATAATTATAAATGGAGTACTGTAATAACGCTACATCATAATTATAAATGGAGTACTGTAATAACGCTACATCATAATTATAAATGGAGTACTGTAATAACGCTACATCATAATTATAAATGGAGTACTGTAATAACGCTACATCATAAATGGAGATGAGCTATGATGAAAACTGCCGTCACTGATGGTGATGGTATTTGACAATTCAATTATTATTTATAGCAGGTGATTGTCAATGCTTGTACCTACACTTTGGAGGTGGGAGAGGGGGGGGGATGTGGGAGTTAATGTGCCTTCCTTTACGCTATTTGAAGGGCATAGGTCAAATCAGATTAACGTTAACTGAATATTACAATTATATAATTTACCATTAACGCACAATATCAAAAGCATAATTTCATATCTTTTTAAAAGTTGTTTTTTTCCTCACAAATCCAAAAGCTTAATTTTATAACTCTTTTAAAAAAAAAAAAGGTTTTTACAATGTGTTTAAAACAAAAATGAGAACTTGGCTTGTTTTGTTGTTACTGTTGTGGGCATCATGACGTCTGATTTCACATCTGAAGACTGTATTCTAGTATTATGTCATAGATGTAATTTAAAACATTTTTAACATTCTTGATACTTCAAACATTCTAAAGATGTCATTGGAAGATTTTTTTAATGAAGTTATTTACCGGTTTAATCTATTATTTAATAGTTTAATTATTGGAACCAAGATGTACAATGTAATATGTGTATAGATAAATCACTGTATATACTATGCTATACAAAAATGTAACATGATTTGTGGATGATGATGATGTACAGTGTTCATTTTGAAGTAAGAAGAAACTTGGATTGTGATATTGTTAACCTAACCAAACACAAAGACATTATTTTCATGCACATAAGGCACATTGGCATTTGCTTGTGCTATAGAAATCATGTTCAATTGCATTTTGATCACACATTTGCATGAGTCAAGTTGGCAGCCCACAGGCTTTGGGCAGGGTATCACACACACAATTCCCAAAGTCTTTTTTGTATGACAGGCTTACATTTATCTATAGGCATGTAAGTATAAAAGAAACAAGCCATGTTGTCAGTGGCCATAGATCCCATACCTCAATCTTTATCTGAACCCTTATCCTATATCTTAACCCTTATCCTATATCTGAACCCTTATCCTATATATCTGAACCCTTATCCTATATCTTAACCCTTATCTTATATCTGAACCCTTATCCTATATCTTAACCCTTATCTTATATCTTAACCCTTCACACTTATTCCCTACCTTAATCCTTATCTTAACCCTGATGCCTTCCCTATCACCTACTAATGATTGACCTTAAGCCAACACAAGCCCCGCTATACAAAGGTAAAGCTTGGAGAACAAATGTTTGGTTATGACCTGGCACAATCAACGTGTTGAGGAACTGCCTGAAAAACGTGGTCCACAGTTATTATGTTGTGTGCTCTGGTGTGAGCAACAACAATACTATTTTTTAACTCCAGCATTTCCCCTCATAGGATAGGATAGGATAGGATTTCCCCTCAAACCTCCCTATGTTATATATTTGCATTGCCATCCTTTGTGTGTAGCGTTGATTCATTTACCGTTGTGTTTGTTGGTAAGCTGTCAAAATGCTTGCTTTTTTAAACAGATAAACACTACAGATGGAAGTTGCAACAATGGAGAGTATGAGGATAAGCCTTTCAGGGATTAGAATATATGTGGGTCTGTCTACAAAGCTGAGCACCGCGAGGGGTGCTGCTTTTCTAGATAATATTTATCACAACAAGCTGCTTATTTGCCTTTCCTTTTGCTATTATCTTATTTAAAAATGATCGGAGAGATAGTATTAATAATTTCAAGACAAAAATATCTATAGAACCTTTGTATTTGCTTTGTAAATGTCTGAAAGTGGCCTAAAATTTGACCTAATTTTGTGACATGAGAATGACCGGGTTTTCTTCTAAGTGTTTACATAAATAAAGATGTCATAGAACACGTAAAATTATTATAATCTAACTCATTAGTAATAGTTTAAACATGCACAGTACTTACAAAACCAATTTGTTTTGTATTTTGTGTATTATAGCCGGAGTAAATTTGGTTGTCCAGCGTAATGCATGGTTTCCGAAACAGGCAGAATGTTTTCAAAAATTGATCTTCGTCTTAAGCGCAAGAATACATGTTTTTTTTAGAGTTGTCTTTCTTGTTGGGATGTTATGAATGAATTCCAATGTTTACAAATAACAATTTAGTCGTTATGTAAATGCTTTGATGGTCTGAAAAGCATCGGTTGACATCGTTTCCGGATTTTCGTGTGACGCTGGACGACACACAAATTTATTTTGCTTATTTCAAAGCATACCTAGTAGGACTATTTTAATGACGTAAAGTAGGCCTCATTATCGGATTGATATATACACTCGTCCCTTCTCACGTGGTTTCATTTTACGCGGAGAATCTTTTTCATTGTGTGTGGTTTCCGAGTATCACGTAGTTGTTACATTGGACAACGCACGCAGTTTCACCAAGAAAACTGACTCTTTACAGTAAGATTCTTCATGTTTATATAATATTTTATGTTTATTTAGTTGTTAGGATAAGTTTAATTCGACTGTGGTGCCTATTTTAATGAAAATAGATCTCCGGCTAGTCTAACGTAATTAGAAGCCAAGAAACCATTATTTTTTTGCCGTTCTTGTTCCGATGGATGATGAGATCCGTTCAAAATTTGTTAATGAATAAATAAAAATGCTCTTTGAAACAGCAGTGACAAGTAAACTTATTTAAATTTATTATTTGACTTGATTTGGATACGCTAGGTTTGATAAATATTATTTAGCCGAATATAATTTATCGTCAAGCCTAATTTGGTTTCCGTGTTACATTGGACAAAAAATTTTTTTACAATAAGAACCAGATTTTTTTTAATAGAGACCTGTAAGATCTCACTTTTATTTTGTGATTATGTTATAATATTATACACAATTTGTATGTGCAGTAGCTGTTTCAGGTTGTTTCATTTTAAGTATAAAAGAACTTTTAACGATTAAAATTTGTAGAAAATTGATTGACTTGATAATGTATCAATAGATAAACTTCTTTACTAATGTAAACATTTCTTTTTAATCTTATATCTATTTGATAGCAAATCTCTTTATAAATAAAGATTCTTTGCCAACTTTATATATATATATTGTTGGTTTTTAAGTACTATTTGGTTTCCGTGTTACATTGGACATTTCGTTGAGTGTGTACACTAAAGGTCTGACTACATGCATATAAGGTCAAAACTTATCTTCTAACCTGCATGGCATGATCACACACATACATATCTTTCAAATAAACCACAAAATGTATGTATTTGACAACTTTTATTTTTGGGCACCCATGTCACAAAAAGTGAACCAACTTTGTAGACAGAGCCATGTATATATTTTAATTTGTGTGTGTGTGTGTGTTTGGGTAAGTTGGCATTATACATGTACAGGTCACTAATTCACTGTCTATGAAATTGAGACTTTTAGTCGTAATGCTGATAAAGACCATTTTTTTTTATTTCCGTTTTAAACTTCTTTTTAACAAATTTTATTATTGAATATTTCAGGCAGTTACAGTACTAATTATTATTAATTAAATGATTTATTGTTTTTTAAAAATATTTTTTCAACTTTTTCAATTAAGTTTTTTTGAGTGTATAATTTCTACCTTTTTTTATTTCCCATTCCAAGTTTTTTATTCTCTTGTTGAAAATGTGTGTTAATATTTATATTATTTAACAGTGATAGTATTGGATGCATCTAAAATGGTAAAATATAAAATTCCTTTCTGTTTTTGATAGCGATCTTCTTGCATTATGTGATGGATGGGTGTTCATTGTGTATGTGATTGTGTGAAACATGTGATGTGTATGTGATTGTGTGAAATATGTGATGTGTATGTGATTGTGTGAAACATGTGATGTGTATGTGATTGTGTGAAACATGTGAGTGTGTATGTTGGTACAGATCACCACCCTTTGAACCTGAAAGGTGATGAAGGGAAAAGTGCTTATCATCCATTACGATAATGTTGATATATTATTACGATTTCTCTAAATCCAAAGTTCTTCTTTTGACTTCAGATTATCTAATGAATCTCTTTTTGAGTCTCTACTACTATATATGCTGTTTGGCAATGGGTTGTATTTTGTCCTATTTATGTTGTTGATGGTAGTATGTGGCCTGTACTTACTGTGCAGTAGTTATTGATTGTCCCACCGCCAGAGCTCATTGGTAGAGTGTTCGCCTAGCCCACCCAGACCCAGGTTTGAATCCCACGGAAGGCAAAAAGTGCCAAGTTTAGCAGTATGATTTCTCTGGTGGTTCAGTGTTGATTCAGGTCCCTACCCCTCTTTCCCTGGGATGGTTATCCCCGTGGGTCATATGGCCAATGGTGGGTGTAGAGGTTACTTCAATGTTCATTCCGTTATTGATTTTTATTTGCTTGATTGTGAAGGTTTGTTCCAGTTGTGGTTACTGTTGGTGTCCATGCTATGCCAACAGGACTTCCATGTGGTCCCCAGTGGGGATACTGGGGGTTTCAGTATAAATAGTATCCCCACTTTCTGGAAATTTAGTGCTTTAAATTCCCACTGTTGCTGTCTTTCTCCTTTGTTCTGTCTCATTCCTACTCTGTTCTATCAATCTACTATACTATATTCTTCTTTGATAGACCAATTGTGTGAGGTCTGTTGGATCAGCTTGGGAATATTGAACGCTTTCTGCCAATTGGTCACTGGGGCTTCCTATGATGTTATTATTTGGCAATGTAGGCATTTTATATACATGTATGTGTTTTGTTGATATTTTATAATGATGTTTGTATTCTATTTTGTTTTTGTAAACGGGGGTTTGATAAATTAGAGTATAGCCTCAGCGCCCCCTGTGTGGGATGTCTTTATTGTAAAGTGACCAGGTGGTGGAGTGCGTTCAGTGTTACCACTAGGGTTGTTTTGGCATTTTATGCGGATCAAGGGTGAGTCCTCTTTCAGCCAAGTTGTGGTCTTGATTTTGTGTTCTGATTCGACTCTTTGACGTCCGCTGGACCCTGTAAGCAATGAATAACTAACTAACTTCCATGTGGACATGTAAAGGTCTGCCTTTCATTGCACTTTGGTACTTTTTGGGGCAGTTTCTCTGCATCTGGTACTTCAGCTGCACTACTTTGGTTTATGCTTTTTGCTGTTTTCGTCCTTCAAGTTGTATTTTGCATTTTTGTTTCATGTTCGCATTATAATGACATGGGGGAAAAACTAACGTAGAATTTTGATTTCAGTGCCATTTAAAGTCCATCTAGATAAAATATTTAGCAAGCATATCCCATCTCCACGAATTTGGGGATATGCAACAGATTTGTCAAGCTTGGGACATGGACCAGCGAGACCCTGATGAAGACATGAAATGAGGGATTGTGGGACTGTTATGTCTGCATGCGGTAACCTATTAAATGAAATGGTATCGAACAACCCACCTTTTTACCTTAGTTCTTCCCCCCACCCCTCCTTACACCCACAGCCCCATTGAGCCAATTAGCTATATAGATGTAATGTATAATAAATCTTCATTCACTTTTCACTTCCTTGTATATTATTGGACATAGTAGAGAACAAGCTGTTGCATGTATACAGTGTGTCGGTGCTGTTGTATAAGTGTGTCAGTGATGTTGTATGTATACAGTGTGTCAATGATGTTGTATATATATAGTGTGTCGGTGCTGTTGTATGTATACAGTGTGTCGGTGCTGTTGTATGTATACAGTGTGTCGGTGATGTGTTTTGTGGTAGACAACAAAGGAAAGTGAAATGTGGGTGACTTTTTGTGATACAAGGCATGTAGGTTATAGTACTACTGGGGCTGCACACACAGCTTTGGCCAGGATCAGGAGCACAAAGTGCAGCATCCTGTAGCAACTACAGGTTGATAATGTGCCACAAGCGCAGCCTCTCATCCATCACAAAATTACAGTGCATACAAACATGTGGTGTAGAGGCAAGGTGAGAGTGAGTTAGTAAAAGGTGCAAAGGTAATGACATTTTGATTTTGGGAAATTTACATTAACTGCGGTCAATACCATCTTGACACATGGATCGTGATCATTGTCATCTGTAACAGTTGAATTTGATTGTTGATAATATGTGTAAATATCCAGTTACACAATTCATCAAATGATTACATTGATAGCAATTAGCAGCTGTTGTACTGATATATCAAGTTTGACAATCTGAGTTGTGACATAGACAGCAATGGACAGTTGTTTTTACACACAGATTTTCCTACTGCCAACAGCGTGTGTGTGTGTGTGGCTAGGTAGAAACGACGTTACTCTGACATACACTTGAAACTCTACGTACTTTCTTTTGACGGCTCCGTTATTTTGACGTCAAAGCAGTGTTCCATTAGAGTTAGGGCTGTGTTAGGGTTAGGTTAAGAGTTAGGGTTTGGGTTAGGGTTAGGGATAGCTTCAAAAAAGGGAAAAATGTCAAAATAATGTCAAAATAATGTGAAGTGTGTCAAAATAATGTATGTAGAGTTTCACAAGTTATCACAATGTCGTTTCTACATGGTTGTGTGTGTGTGTGTGTGTGTTCAGTTTTCAATTTTGTGGTTATTTCTCAATAAATTAATGATATATTTTTTATCTGTATTAAAATACAAGATATTGATCCAAATGGGAATATTATGTCTGTAATATATTTTGCTTATTGCATGAAAGCTGATAAAGTTGTATTAAGTTCTTCCTGCTGCTATAGGAACATAATATTAATATTTAAATTTGGAATTTGTGCCTGTATTTATACAATGAATATAAACATTGTAATGTTTATTGAACATATATACAATTAGTACAAAGATTATTTTTATATGGTTTTATTAGGTAACGCTCCGCAGATCACCAAATTGCGGTTCATTTTCATAGTAAAACCTAAAATTAGCGTTCATAATTTCTACTTAAATTAATTCTAAGGTAAATAATTATTTGCTAATTTGATACTGCACCAAGATTTTTAACATTACAAGTAGCTGTAGCTAGACATAATCAAACAATATTTATCATTTGATCAACAGTGGACACTGTTAGCAGAAGCACAGTCATGTACAGCAGTATATAGAGAGCACACCTATAGTAGTTTACTCATTTGGTTGATTTCACTGATTTTGATATGTGATGCAATTGTCAAATGTAACACAACACTTTACTGTTGTGAACAAATATTATGTGAGGAACTAATCAAACTAAACAATGCCAGCATTGCTCTTTGTCTTATTAATGCTGACACCATGTTCAATCTGTCTTGCCATCTTCAAAAGCAGCAAAAAACAACTTGTTTTAAAATTCTTCAGAATGTTTTTAACGGATGATCATATTTATTATGTGTTAAATAAAGTCATTGATTCAAAATAATGCCAAACATAATCGTTTCTAAAGTAATATCATTATTCTGTGCGACTTTTAAAATCAATAAATTATTATTTAAACAAAGAAAAATTATTTGACCACCATGATCACGTTTTATCCATGATGGTGTGTGTGACGTAAGTGTCCCCATGCCATCATGAGCTGGGTCAGCAATACTGTTACCTTGTACGTACTTTAGTTTTAGTGTACAGCTTAGTTTAATGAGTGTTTTTAAAAAAAAAAAATAATATTTTAAGATAGGAATCTCGGTTTAATATTAACATTGTCGTCGTCTTCATCTGAATATGTTGATAACATTATGCTCCTCATCTGAACCCTTTGACTCCGTAATCTTTCTTCATCAGTATACACCTCATGCCTTCCATGAAAGGTTAATTAAATGTGGCAAAATACAAATTTTTTGTTAATGAATCCACAAACTTCCCTCCAATGTGGTCATCACCTGTTCTACAGATCTCAATTATTCCTCGTTGTTGCTATTATCGTAACATTGTTGCTATTTATTATTGCAGTGTTTTTTTGTGCATATTGTACATCAAACGGTTGCTATTATTCTAGTGTGCTCATGTTATGGTTGTATTGTTCTAGTGTGATCATGTTATGTTGTATTGTTCTAGTGTGATCATGTTATGGTTGTATTGTTCTAGTGTGATCATATTATGGTTGTATTGTTATAGTGTGATTATGTTATGGTTGTATTGTTCTAGTGTGCTCATGTTATGGTTGTATTGTTCTAGTGTGATCGTGTTATGGTTGTATTGCTATAGTGTAATCATGTTACGTTGAATTGTTCTAGTGTGCTCATGTTATGGTTGTATTGTTATAGTGTGATCATGTTACGCTGTATTCTAGTGTGCTCATGTTATGGTTGTATTGTTATAGTGTAATCATGTTACGTTGTATTGTTCTAGTGTGCTCATATTATGGTTATATTGTTATAGGTACTGTATGTACTATCACTATTGTGTGTTTGGAGGCATATATATATTATATTTCTGACTAGTTTATGCTGTCACAAATGACTTGCTCAAATGTTGAGATGTCACTGATTGCATCATCAAACTAAAACCTAACCTAACCTACCATACCATGCACCAACATGACCAACACGCTTGGATGCATCCACACAACTTACATTTGGTAAGCTCTAATGTATACCATCGACAACAGAAAAGCATCACACTCTACACTTACCAGCTAAAAGATCTGCTCAAAATGAAAAATCAAGAGCAAGTTCAAGTTGTCCAGGACAGCAGCTTGTTAGTCAAGGCTGACTTGGTAATAAAACAGGACCTACTTTACCATGGTTTATCACAATTATGCTATGTTACTGTACAGTATTCAATGGTCCACACTCAATGTGCACAGATAAAAGTCAACAATCGGTGCTGCAAGGATTAAAAAGTTAGATCAGTGCTGTGTGAAGTACAATAGCATCATTCTATTATTATTATTTGTTAGTTGCAAGGATTAAGTTAATCAATGGGACAGTTAGATAGTGTTGCAAGGATAATAGTAATAAATTGGACAGATAGTGCTTCAAGGATGATAAAGTCATTGTACAGAGTGATAGTGCTTCAAGGATGATAAAGTTATTGTACAGAGTGATAGTGCTTCAAGGACGATAAAGTCATTGTACAGAGTTATAGTGCTTCAAGGATGATAAAGTCATTGTACACAGTGCAGCCTTTCCATTTCTTGTGGACAGTGTTGTGACAAAGAGAGTGGTTTTAATAATAATAATAATAATAATAATAATAATACGGTAGACTTATATAGCGTGGTACCCCAACAAGCATGGGCTCGCCACACTTTACAATGCACTAAAAAGCAGTAGTGTTAAAACAAAATAAAATATGTAAAACAAAAACATGCCTAGTAAAAACTGCTAAACCAGAAGTATGTACATTAATTAACAGTACACACACAGAAGCACGAGCGCCTGGCCCAAGTACATGTCCACAAAAAAAAACATCCATTATTACATCATTTAACAAAAGCAATACAACTAAAAAACATTACACACCTATTAAACAAAAACATAAGATTGTAAACATTTCTTAAAACAGTAAAATACAACGAAATACATGAATCACAACATTAAAAGGACTATACTCAACTACAACTGATACATTTCACTAAACTAGTAGTATAAAAGAACTTATATGACATTGGTAAATACCCTTATATAAAATTAATAGATGACCTTCAACACAAACACCAGCATTCATCGCAAGGTAACAGTTTAAAACTGTGCAGTCGACTGGTTGTCAGCAGACGGAAGAATTGTGATGTTCGTGAGCTAGGGGAAGGGGAGGGGGGTCCACATTTGAAAATCCCACCGGGCCCCCACTTGAGGGGGGTTCTCAAAGGAGTTTGCGAAAACATTTTTTAATATTAAATATTACGCCACCGGTCAAAATGCAAGGGCCCCCAAAAGAGGCCAAGCCCCCTCCCCCCCACCCCCTCCCCTCCTGGGCGCCCAAATCCCTAGCTCCGCCACTGACTAAGATAGGATGGACAGGTATCAGAGAAGAAACTGTGACAGAGAACTGACAGTTTGTAGTCAATGCGTTCTTGGATAGGAAGCCAGTGAAGGGAAAATAGTAGTGGTGTCACGTGATCCCGTTTTTTTGCTTTCAGTACAAACCGTGCTGCAAAATTTTGAATTTTTTTGTAGTTTATTGATCAGAGATTTAGGACAGCGAGTGAGTAGGGAGTTAAATAGTCTAGACCAGAGAGAACAAAGGCACACACCAGAGTTTTGGTGGCATATACTGTAAGATACTGACGGATTGAGCTCATTTGGCGAATGGCAGTGTATGCAGAATGACAAACATGGGAAACATGGTTATCAAGGGACATGTCATCAGATATGATGTAACCGAGATTCCTGGCAGAGGATGAGAAAGTAATGTCGGAGTTGCCAACAGAAATAGAAGTAGGAAGGGTAGAGTGCGATGACGATCTAGGATTGTGGAATAACAGTGCTTCTGTTTTGTAATCATTCAGTTTAAGTTTGTTGTGAGCCATCCAAGGCCTTTACATCACAGCACAACACTGCCATCATAACTCCACCAGGTTGGTGTGGATCTCAATCTGAGATTACAGTGTGCTTGTCCAACCTTCCACAGGAGTTGTGCACATGCAGTTTTCAGTTGAAATGATTGGTTTGAGGACTGGAGGTGCATAATGGGATGGGTTGTTTTATTGTGAAATGATCCAAAGCCTGGCTTTGCCTTAATTCCTGCTTTATGCTGCCACAGTGTGTATCTAGTCTCTCACAGCAACCCTCGTTTCAACATTAGCCTACCACTGTACAATAGAGCGCGCTAGTATATATTACGCTGCACCCACACAACCACAAAAAAAAAAAAAAAAATTAAATCAAACTTTATTCACAATTTAGCTGCACTGGTTTATATGCTGCTAATTTAATAAGCAAAACTAAAGCTCAAATCACATTTATTGAGTGTAGTCATCATCCTGTTTACTGAATCTGCTCAAGTCCTCTTTCTCGGTGTCAACAGTTGAACAGAAGTAGCAGCGCTTCTTCTGCACAATATGGTGACTTGCACAGAAGGTAGTAATAGACAAGGGCGTTCTCAGTGCTTCAGTGTATGCGGCGTTGATTTAAAAATGTGAACAGTTAAAACTTTAGCCTGGAGCTCATCAAAATATTCATGAATAATACACACGAAATAGTGAGTTGCAGAGAAGCTAACAATAGACCAGGGCCATGCAGATGCTCTTGGAATGGGAAAAATCTGCAAACAAGCCGCATTGTTGATTAAGCGGCAGGGTTTAAAGTTGGGTAAAAAGTTACGGTTTATGACCTAAAATTTACTTTATATATTTTGAAGTCCAATGACAAATAATATATTTTAGGTGACATCACAATGTTTGAACAAATAATTTGCTTTGTGCGTGTCACTGCACCATGTGAACATACTTATTGTAATATTATAATGATGTGCCTATCAGATGCCACAGGACTAGTATTATACTGCCTGCTATACATAGTCAACCCATAGAGTGCATTATTTTAAGTTTATTGACTTCTTTATTGTGTTTCCTCTTCATACTTCTCCCCCACCCCCGTTGGGGTGCCAGGGGTTTAAGTATAAATAGTATCCCCACTTTCTGGAAATTTAGTGCTTTAAATTCCCACTGTCGCTGTCTTTCTCATTTGCTCTTTCTCATTCCTGCTCTGTTCTATCAATCTGCTATACTATTGTCTTCTTTGCTAGACCAGTCTCCTACCTTTTTTCTTGAAAACTCTTCCGGGACAAGACACATTGTTTGTGTATGAGGTCTGTTGGATCAGCTTGGGAATATTGGACACTTTCTGCCAAGTGGTCACTAGGGCTTCCTATGATGTTATTATTTAGCAATGTAGGCATTTTATATGCATGTGTTTTGTTGATAATTTATAATGATGTTTGTATTCTATTTTGTTTTTGTAAACGGGGGTTCGATAAGTTGGGGTGAAGCCTCAGCCGTCCCCTGCGTGGGATGTCTTTATTGTAAAGTGAATGGCTGGTGGAGAGCTTTCGGTTTTCCCACTAGGGTTGTTTCAGCAGATCTTTTATGCGGATCAGGGGTTGTCCGGTCCTGATTTGGCTCGGAAGAGTCCGCTGGACCTAAAGCAATAATAATGTAATGTAATGTATCTCTCCCCCACTTTCCGCTTTTGAAAGAAGACAGTGATTGCAAATACTGTAGGGTTAGTGTAGTCCAAATCCACTCTATATTGTGCAGTAGTGTGTGTGCTTTTGAAAGAAGACAGTGATTGCAAATACCATAGGGTTAATCAACTTAATGTAGTCCAAATCCACTCTATATTGTGCAGTAGTGTGTGTGCTTTGGCTTCTGTCAAACTGTATATATACCACTTGTTGAATCAAGGCTAGACATTGCGGTACTTCATTCTTTATTTGGATGGAATGTAGTCTGTAAATATGACAGTTGTTACAAAGGCATTTATATCTTGTCACTATGACAGTTGTTACAAAGGCGTTTATATCTTGTTACGTCTGTCTTGAGGCCAAAATAACCTGTTTCAATGCTTGGTAGTTATGCTGTTGTTAGCTCAAAGAATATGGATTCTGGACTTCAATCACAATGGGTGTGTACACACCTTAAATTATATAAATGCAAAAATATATTTTTCTTTGTTTGTATAAACTTTTTTTTTTTTAAATTTGCATTTTTATTCTTAGCGACATTGCAATCCATCTTTTCTTAGGAGTGAGTGTTTTTGGGTGTAGGGATGTGTGTGTGATTGAGTGTTATCGACCAGTGTACACTTGTGTTTATTTGTGTAAAGCGCTTCGTGATTTTGGAAAGCACTGTATAAATTGCCTGTTATTATTATTATTATTATTATTATTATTATTATTACATGTATTATTTTGCCTAGAAGTATAATTTTGTAGCCCATCTTGCATGTTCAGTTTCATTTTATCTCGAGGAGAGAAAAAAACTACAACAAAGTTTGCACTGTCTTTATGAAAAAAAAAAGATCTAACGTTGTATGGAGTGAGGGAAAGTAGTCGTAGACAAAATCCCACTACATTGAAGTAGGAAAAAGATTGGTTGCCAAAAATCCCACTACATTGAAGTAGGAAAAAGATTGGTTGCCAAAAATCCCACTACATTGAAGTAGGGACAGTAGTCGTAGCCAAATATCCCACTACATTGAAGTAGGGACAGTAGTCGTAGACAAATATCCCACTACATTGAAGTAGGGACAGTAGTCGTAGACAAATATCCCACTACATTGAAGCAGGGACAGTAGTTGTAGACAAATATCCCACTACATTGAAGTAGGGACAGTAGTCGTAGACAAATATCCCACTACATTGAAGTAGGGACAGTAGTCATAGACAAATATCCCACTACATTGAAGTAGAAAAAAGATTGGTTGCCAAATGCTAGTTAACAATGTTCAAAAGGAAGTGACGATTCAGTTCCCAATACAGATTTCTTATCAGAGCTTGTGATATTTCACCCTCAAGCTTATAGTAGCCCTCAAATTTCAAAAAATAAAATTTAATATTAGGTAGGTTGGGTTTGGGTATGCGACGACGCCTTCCAGGTGGCCCAGGATTTCCCAATAAAAAGGGACAAAGCGTTACAAAAAACAAAGAAAAAAATTAGGTGGAGAAAAGTTTGTCCACAGAAACTGGCCTCATTCCAATGAAGACAGAAAGTGGCCTAATTCCACTGAAGGGGAGTGTCCATGTGTGACTGTTCCTTTTCTATGTCATTAATCCTAATTCCCTTGCTTGTTACGTTATCTCCAGCCTAGCAACAAGTATCTAGAAATACTGTTAAAATAGCTGGCAATTGGAATGAGCTAAATATAGTCTGTATGTCCATTGGAAGCCATATGACAATATCCACTTGAACGAATGTTTTGTTTTGATTTATCATCACCTGGCATGTCAGTAAATTTAACATTACTACATTGAAGCGATGGACAGGTCAGGAAAGATCTACATCCAAGTTCAAGTTCTAGACGGGGATGCCTGGGTAGGTACATGGTGTAACACTCCTTTACCTTGCACTTGTTGTGCCTGTACAATTATACATACTTCAACATGCTACCAGTAGTAGCAAAGCATTTTGTTCCTATTTTTGTTGTTGGTATAAACACAACATTTACAGCTAATACCATTTTGGAACATTTTAATCCCTCCCCCAAACCTGCAAACTGTTGGTGTGTGTGTGTGTGTGTGTGTGTGTGTGTGTGTGTGTGTGTGTGTGTGTGTGTGTGTGTGTGTTTGGTTGTGATTTAATTGAATTAGGATAGCTTGTTACATTTCTTAAGTGCAAAATTTAGTTTCCAGGTGTCTTACATTGTTAAGTGCAAGTCATATTGAAACTGATTTTTTCCCCCTGTAAAAAATGCATTCAACTTATTTTGTAGTTTACAAACCTTTTGTGTGTGAATAGTAATGAAAATTATTGTTGCCGTTTTGACTTTCATCACAACATATACTGATCACAAGATTTGGGCTGCAGTGTTGGTGCGATAGGGCCCTGACCTATAATTTCATCAAGTCCGTAAGCACTATTGAACTTTGTTGAAGTAATCACTGCATATTGTTGTGTTGCTGACATATCACTAGTTTTTATTTGTCCTGCGTGTTCATGTCCGTGCTTATATAAGGAGATTGAGTTGTATGTGTTATACAAGTGAATGTGATTTGTAATTGCATCTTTTTATTTTGTGACCAGTTGTTTTTGTTTACCTTGTACATAACTAAGCAATTCCAGCAAATACTATTTGTGATAAATGTTTGGACAATGTGGTGTTTCTACAAAACCACTGTGAACAATGATATATATTTGGGGTTTTGATGAGAACTATTTATGTAGCTGAATGACTTGCAATTTATAGGCTTGAACTTGTATACACTTAGCCATCAATTTATAGGCTTGAACTTGTATACACTTAGCCATCAATTTATAGGCTTGAACTTGTATACACTTAACCATCAATTTATAGGCTTGAACTTGTATATACTTAGCCGTCTCTATTGCTCCATACTAATTTTCTTTTTTTTAAGATTTAGTCTGTTTAAATATATAATTGTTTTAAAACCATGAAGAGTGTTGTCTTTTTATATTTGATAAGATACATTTGATTACTTTTTGTATGTTAGTATTTGAGCAGCAATGTGAGTTTATGTTTTTGCCACATCTAAAAAAAAAACTACTGTGTAAGGGAAAACATGACCCTTTATCTGGGAGCTGTGGAGATCAAATTGGTTAGTACGGCGCTATAGTGTCCTATGGAGGACAGTCAAGTTCACTGGTCACCGTACTGTTACGGGACTAAAAAATGATATAGGCTGAAAATAGACTGGCATTGCTGCAATAAGTATGGTGGATCTGTATGCATACATGTAATGACTGGAGACCAATAAACGCGATGATAATATGCTATGATTTATTGATCAACAGTGCTATATAAACATTTCAATAATCCACTTCATTTTCAAAGAATGTAGTGAATGGAATGATGTAGGTTTGTTCTTTTTCACAATTCAAGCTTGGCCGTTTGGGAAGTGAATTACTGGGGAACGTTGTTTTTGTCTTCACACAACCCCAACATCTCTACAACATTCATCACAAGATCTCGCCCCAGTCACCACTATCAGGCTGATAGACAAAGACAGCCACCTCTCCACATAAAAAAACCAACAAATAAATAAAATGTTTTCATAAAAAGAACAAACTAACTTGCATGCATACAGGAAACAAAAAGAATCCAGCAAACTTTGTATGACTTTATAATCTGTTCAACAATGAATTATGCAGCTGTAGTAATTTTAGGGCCCTAAAATTGAATATATAATGGACGAGGTGATTGTGCATAAAATAAAATGTCACTGACTTAATTACGATGTACAATGTTCATACAGATCAGTACAAAGTCATATAAAATTGATTATGAATTAATACAAAGATCCATGTCACTTTGGCATCAATAGCCAGTTTCACATTCAAAAGCGGTCATTTCACTTGCTCCGTTTTGCAATCAAGCACACCACAACTGTCATTACCTGATTATAAATTAGAGCTTCATGGTCCTCATAGCAATACCAATCACTGACAAATGACATCCTACATTGGCTAATCATGTGTTTTGTTTTTTCCATTCTTAGTTGATATTAGACATAATTCTGCTGGAATCATTTACTGAAAAAAAGCCCAATTGCAGCTTAGAAAAACACCAAATGTCTTTGTGTGTGTCTCACAATACCTTGTTGAAGTACTACACTGAATTGTTATCTTATGTACACAGCACATCACACTGTGACATTTAAACTGTACTTTGTTGTCACCCATCAATCCTTTATTTCATGATCACGTCTACAAATTGCTGCAATATATATATATATATATATATTATATGGAAGGCATTCACATTGATAGGTTGATAACTATAGAGCTACCAGGAATGATAACATTGTTTACAGGGCTTGTTGTTACAAAACACTGTCACTGTGTAATAGAATGTGCCATCTTTATCATGCAGCGCTGCACATTCTTCATACAATTACAATCATCATCAACCCGTTTTAAAGACGAAGACTTGCAAGATGCTACTGATACTGAGTTTAAATGTGAAACTACAAATGTAAAGAAAACAGTCCGAGTCCATTCCAAAGCTGATGCTGTTAAGACACTACTACACACGTCAACAAAACCTGTGTAAAACCTGCCAGACTATACCAAGGTGAAAAAGAAAATCAGGAATCCACTAGCATTGCGATGTCAAATGACAACAATATATTATAGAAACTGTGTGTTATATTTCATTATTACAGGCATGTCACAAAGCAAACTGCCTTGGCTATTGTACAACAAGAAACCTATCCCAAATGGTTACTATCGCAGTTGTTGACACAGTACCAACATTCATGACATCACATCACACCACAGGCTAAAGGTTTGTGACAACCTGTCAACACAGTCATCATCAATTCATAATCCCCTTCGATTAGCTGGTGAAGACAGCCCGGAAACTGGGGGCGGGGCTAGAACCAGTCGAGGTCAGTCTCACAGTGATGGTGTTGGCAGTGGCCTCTAGTTCGGCAGGTGCAGTCTGTAACACAACATTTGCACAGTGAGGTGTGAGACCTTTATTGTCATTTCAGTAATGTCCTCGCCTAAATATAACAATTTTTCACACGTTTGCAAATCGGCATGAGATGAGACCTAGATAGTCCAAAAATGACATTCAAAATAAATCGGTGTCTATGCAAAAACGTAATGTGATTAATTTTTTTGAATCTATTTTATCTGTCACAACAGATGGGGCATTTGAGTCATTAGGGCTTTGTTTGCCCTTCTAGTTTTTTCTTTTATTTTTAATTGATTTATTCATTTTCTTCTTTGCTTATTTATCTACTTATTTGTTTGATTGTGACGATAACCAAAGAACTATAGAAGGGCTATGCCCATATGACTCGCATGTAGAGCTGGGCGGTTTTACCGCTACGTAACTGTATTCAAGTTCGGAAACGCGACGGTACGGTATACCGGTGCGGGTGTCCAAGGTCCGGTTTACTGGGAAAACTCGACAACACGTAACGCGACAGTGGGCGACATCTTGTCCGCCCAGAGAGCGAGCCTAAAGCCCAAACACGTGGATAGGCAGTTGTTCTTGAAGAAGAACTTATAAGAACAGCAGCTTATCCGCGTGTTTGAGCATGGTACCAGTCGCCTTCTGAACTCTTAAAGTGCTTAAAGACCTTTCCCATTGAATGTTTTTGTTTTATTTTGATTTTGTGGTTTAAAGTTTGCTGATGTTCTAAACAGTGATTTATCATTATTTGTTTTGAACTTCAGTTTCTATGGAAATAAGGTTCTTTGAAACTGTTTTGAAGTGTATGACAATCTTTCTTTTGCGTTGGTCACTATACTGTCAGTGCCATATCCCATTTGATTGTAACACTTAAAATCGCGGTATACCGTTACGAAATACCGATACGGCCTAAAAATACAGCGGTAATACCGGTACGACTTTGACCCATGGTACCCAGCTCTACTCGCATGACTCTAAATGCACCATCAGACCTGCCGATTGGTCCTGATTTGGCTCGGAAGAGTCCGCTGGACCTAAAGCAATAACCATGTAATGTAATGACCTACCGATTAAATAATACAATTTGTTTCATGCGATTTAATCTCAGAACTGATAGCACAAAGCAACCGGTCACATGCTAAAATTAATTGCACACAACAGAGGATTTTAGTGTTTTTTCACTGCGGCTCACTCATTGAGAAAGGGGCTTCCTGTAGTGCTCTCCCTTGTTGCTTCCTAGGCTACATGTTGTCAAAGCTATGGCCAACAGTTTCCACTTTGTGCAGTTCAGAGAGTGAGAGAGAAGATTGTTTGCCACATTTAGCAGTTTTAGTAGCCGATGAGGTGGAGACTTCTGTACAGCCATGGATCAGGATGAGGGAAACACTCAGGCCTTATTCTGTTCTTTGATCTGATGACAACTGTTGTTTTGTGCTGTCGGCCATTTTCTTCAGTCGCAATGTCAAATATGGAACCATTTGACAATACAATGACAAATTTGTATGTTTTTGACGTCCTAAAATGACCTGACTTTCAAGATCAATGTAAAAAAAAAAAAAGAATCCTACATGAAAGATCAATCTATTGTATCTTTACAATTACGTACAATAACTTTAGACTTCGTACCTCATAGTTTATGGTCAAGGCCACTTAAAAGTGCACAGACGGACGGACATAGCAAATTTGTGGATATCATATTTGGTACATTTAGGACTCGTCTCTCACAGATTTGCAAAATGTGGAAACCAACACAAATGTGTTGTTCTCCTTTTCCCCACAAGGAATACAGGCAACGCTGTGTAACATACAGTGTGGCCTCACACAATAGTACTCAACACGCACATCACCATGGTCAAGCAACAACATTGTATGTACAAAGACAAAGCTCTTGTTGTTTTACAGTGATGTATCAATAAATGAATCAATATATATATTTGTTATTTTTATCATTACAGCGATGTATCAATAAATCAATCAATAAGTATATTTGTTATTTTTATCATTACAGTGATGTATCAATAAATCAATCAATAAGTATATTTGTTATTTTCATTCTTCTGCTAAAACAGTGCAATCACCACACTTGAGCTAGTTTTGACCTACGTTACCGTTGTACAGGTTCCATCTTGAAGGATGAATATCCCTATCCTATCCTGTCCCTTAACCCTGAGGTCGTAGGGGCACCACAGATGATCGTTTAACCAGCATACTCCATCATTCTCTGTCCTCAGCAGCCCTGATGGCTTCGCTCAGTGTCAAACCAGTCCATTCTCGAATGTTGTCCTCCCACCTCTTTTTCTGGCTCCCTCTTCTTTTACCTCCTTGCACTGTGCCTTGCAGAATAGTCTTTGCAAGGCCTGATGATCTGGTGACGTGGCCATACCATCGGAGTTTTCGTTTCTTCACCACTGTGAGCAGGTCATCGTGTTGTCCAATGGCTTGTGTGATGGTCTGTCGGACTTCGTCGTTGGTGATGTGTTGGGTATAGGAAATGCCCAGAAGTCTTCTGTAGCACCTCATCTCCATGCTTTGTATTCTTCGTTGGAGATCTGCTGTGAGGGTCCATGTTTCGCAAGCATATAGGAAGATGGAGATGACAAGGGAGCACAGCAGTCTTACTTTGGAATGTAGACTGATGGTCCTGTCTTTCCAAATGGGCTTCAACCTTGTCAGGGCAGCAGTTGTTTGTGCGATCCTGGAAAGGACTTCCTGTCAGGACCCATTGTCTGATACAATGGCTCCTAAATATTTGAAGCTATGCACTGTGTTGAGGGATTGGCCTTGGACTTTGATGTCCGTGTTGATGCCATTGGTGTTCTTGGTCATAATTTTGGTCTTCTCTGCACTTATTTCCATTCCATAAGCTCTGGAGGTGGTGTCAAGCCTCTGTACCAGCTGTTCAAGTTCTTGTTCCTCTCCAGCCAATCCATCAATGTCATCCGCAAAACGAAGATTGGAGATTGCTCTACCCCCTATGCTGACTGTGCCTTCATGATCTGCAAGAGCATCTGACATGATGCGCTCTAGGAAGATGCTGAAGAGTGTTGGAGAGAGTAGGCATCCTTGACGCACACCGAATGTTGTTCTGAACCAGTTCCCGATGGCGCTGTTGTGGAGGACTGCACTGGTAGCCTTGTCATACAGGCTTTTGATGACTTCAATAATTTTAGGGCTGATATTGTACACTTTCATTGTTGCCCATAGAGCTGCATGCCAGACTCGGTCAAGCGCCTTCTTGAAGTCTATGAACACATGATATAGATGTTGTTGTTGCTGTAGGTATTTCTCGCAGATTATTCTGAGGTTAAAAATCTGTTCAGTGGTACTTCGCCCAGCCCTGAATCCTGCTTGTTCTTCAGCTATGATTTGTTCAGCTTGGGGTTTCAACCTGTTGAGTATTATTTTCAGGAGGACCTTGCTGGAATGGCTGATGAGGCTGATGGTGCGGTAATTTTCACACTCCTGAAGGTTACCTTTTTTGGGAAGAGTGATGACAAGCGACTGGGTCCATGATATAGGCCAATCCCCACTCTGCCAGATCTTGTTACAGATAATGGTGAGGGCATCAATCATCGCTTCTCCTCCTGCTTGTAGCAGTTCCGCGGGTATGTTGTCCACTCCCGCTGACTTCCCTTTCTTTAGCGATGGCACTGCTGCCTCAACTTCTTCCCGGAGAATTGGGAGGATTTCTTCTTCTTCTATGTTCTGGGGACATACTAAAACTGATGGGTCTCCATATGGTGTATAGTTGTAAAGGTCAGAGCAGTACTCTGTCCATCTGTCCAAGATTTCTTGTTCTTCTGTAAGGCATATGCCAGACTTGCTTTGGATCGTGGAGACTTTAAGCTGTTTGACACTTTTCAGCCGCTTCACAGTCTGGTAGGCCTTCTTGCTGTTGTTCTTGTTCAGACTGTTCTCTATTTCCTGGCATTGATCTTCTATCCAGTTCTCCTTTGCTGTGCGCATGCCTTTTCGGCTGTCATTGTTGATTTTTCGGTAGACATCAGCTCCCTGTGAGGTGTTCTTTTTCTTTTTTATCTCTCTTCATTTATCACACAGATCCAAAAGTTCAGGTGTGATCCACGGCTTCTTCTTTGATCAGTGCATGCCAAGGATCTCAGTGGCGGCATCTGTCACAGCTGAGTTGAAGGTGGTGGTCATGGTGTTGACGTCTACTTCACCAGCCCCCAAAATGAGCAGTGGTGCAAATTTCCCTTCAATTGTGGCTTGAAATAGTTCTGCCACCTCCGAGTCTTGCAGTTTGTCCAGGTCGAACTTCAGTCTAGTGCACTTTGCTGCATTTACTCTCTTCAAATGGAGCCGGAAAGACATCATCACGAGATCACTTCCGATGTCTGCTCCTGGAAAAGTGCGTGTCCTGCCAATGTTGATGCTTGATCTGAAGCGTTTCTTGACCATGATGTAGTCTATTTGGTTGTGATACTCCCCGCCAGGACTGTGCCATGTCCATCGTCTGGAGTTTTTTGTGGAGACCAAGCGTGTTTGCCAGTACCAGATTGTTGTATCTTGCAAACTCCAAGAGTTTCAGACCCCTGTCATTTGTCTCGTTGTTGCAGTGGGGTCCACATGTGTCTCCCCAGTTGTAGTGCGTATCTTGGCCAACCTTGGCATTCCAGTCGCCTTGCACTATGACTATGTCCTTCTTCGGCACTTAGTCAAGGACCGCCTGTAGATTTTCATAAAAATCCTCCACTTCGCTTTCGTCATAGTCTGATGTTGGGGCATAGGCCTGGATGATGGTGATGTTGAAAGGGGCTGCTCTCAGGTGGATGGTAATGAGTCTACTGGAGACTGGGCGGCAACCCATGACTGTGGCTAGAATGTTCTTGTGGACCAAGAATCCAACGCCGTGTTCGTGCCTGCCATCTCTACCGCTAAAATAGAGCTTGTGGCCTTTGTCGGTCATTGTTTCACCTAGGCCTTTCCAGCGCAATTCGCTGATGCCTAGAACGTTCCATCGATAGTGGTCCAACTCGTGGGCCAGTTCTTCTAATTTTCCTTCCACAGTTAGGGTCCTGACATTCCAGGTTCCTATGACAATGTTGTTTCTCGTGCGGATCTGGCTAAATTGTCCATCAGTAGCATACTTAACACCTTCGTCCTGGTGGCCGACGGAAGGCGCGGTCCTTGAGCCGAGCGACGGCAGATCCGGTATGGAATTAGTGGATAGTGTCATCATGTAGTGTGTCTTGGGCAAAAAAGACCTGGCGGTGCCCAATCCTCTCCAGGCTGCTGGCCACAGCCGAAATCCACGAATACAGTGTGGCTCGCCTTGGCCCTGAGCGGGTGGTCGTTGAACCTGTAGTAACGTGAGGTTCCTCCGCCCTGGACGGTGACTTCTGTGTAAAAGACTTTCGCCCAGTGATGCCGTGCTAACAGAAGGATGAATTAGTGAATTTAATACAAACCAGTGAAATCAATACAAGGTACAGCGTACCTGGCAGAACTGTCCAAAGGTAGGAGCAAGGACGTTGTCACCGTTGAACACTTCGATGTAGTTGTTTTCACAGTCACTCACCCCTGGCGTCACCAGCGACGTAAAGCTCAGATGTACAATGCGACGGGCTGGAACCTGTGTACACGATATAAGATGAGATAAACAAGATATAGACCAAAAAAGATATCAGATAAACAAGATATACAAACAATACAATAAGCCAGATAGGCTGAACGGGATAATACAGGGGTGCATGTTGGGGTCTAAAAAGTCTGCTGCAACATTTGTTTAAATTAGTGGCGCACAGTACCCGCTCACCAACAGCCAGTTAATTAGAGGTACTGGTACTCTCACACAAACCCAGTGTGCTGTTACATTTGTATAAATTACTGGTGGAAAGTCCCAGCACCAACAGCCAGTTAGTTTAAGGTAGGCCTACAAGTACTCTCATTCACACAAACCCAGTGTGCTGCAACATTTGTATAAATTACTGGTGGAGAGTCCTAGCACCAACTGACAGTTAATTAGAGGTACTGGTACTCACACATACACACCAAGTCTGCATCTTTCTCTCTTTGGTGAACAAAATAGCATCTTGATTATAATCGTAAATTGATTTACATTTGCCAGTTAATTGTTAGTACTGATTGCTCTCCTCTCTCTCTCTCTCTCTCTCTCTCTCCCAATCTGTGTCTTTCTCTTTTGAGGAGCATGAAACGGTGTGGTGCACATTTAATGATAGCATCTGCTTCAATAATAGGTTATAATTGTTGTGTTGTGCTGTCAGCAGTAAATATGGGTCTGATCAATCCACCCTTCACTTCTTTCAGTGATTATATTGTGCAGAGATGCCAACCTGCAGACAAATCTGTCCGTAAGAAATTTATAAATTGTCAGTAGATTTAAAATTTTGTCCGTAGACAAAAGGGAGCAAAAGTCCGGGATTGAGATTTATAATTAAAAAAATATAGTCCATACCTGATGGAGTCAGGTAAAAGATCGTTCTTCATTTTGACGTCAAAGAATAGAAAATTGACGATAAATGACGTAACTATTAGCGGTTTCCGTTACACTTTTTGTGACATCGTAAATAGTGTGTTCTGTATTTGCCGACTGGCACAGGCATGCCTACCCTCAAGTTTCCATTCGATATGCAATAAGTTAAACTAAAGCAAGCTTCAATAATTGAAGCTATCATATAGATTTATTACCGTATAAGGTCGTTATATAATATGCTGCATTATTTTATACTGTGATAGTGCCTAAGCGTAACCTGTCTGAAACTGTAACAGTTCTTTTGCCATAATCATCAGCTGCAAATATATATTCTTGTAAAAATTATTCTCGCCGTAACAAAAATGACTGACTTCAGCGTAAATCCGTAAAAAAATATTTGCCACCGGAAAATAATACGGCGAAACCGTGAAGGTTGGCATCTCTGCTTGTGCCATATTCAGTGATTAGACTGTGGTACTTACGTTATATTCAGATTAGACTGTGGTACTTGCGCCATATTCAGTGACTAGACTGTGGTGCTTACGTCATATTCAGATAAGATTGTGGTACTTGTGCCACAGATACTAACATATCAGCTACTTATAACTCCTTACATGATGATAAGTCAGTCTATATCAGCTACTTATAACTCACTACATGATGATAAGTCAGTCTATGGGCTAGGCTTGATGAAAAAGGTGCGTAGTAGCAACAGCAGTCTGGGGAAAATGTATCAATGCCACAAATTAATTGACAGGAAACAGAAACGGGCAGGAACCCAACTGTTTGAAAAAGAATTTGTAGCCACATTTATTTGCAAAATCTACTGATATTATGTAGATCTACCTTTCACTACAAATGAAAGAGAAAGTGAGATGGATCAAAGGATACGTGTAAATACCTCCTTTTGACTACTGAAGTAACCGTGTGAACTAAACATTGTGTGGCTGTGTATATTTTTTTCAATACTTTGCCTTTTATGTTGGTTTTGCGATTGCCTTAGACGCAAAAGTCAATTTTCCTAAACACAGTGGAGACTGAAATCTGTAAGTATGCAAAGTGGAAGTAAATTGATGACAACATACACACACAAACATACACACGAGTTTACAAAATTATATATATATATATCCTATCTCAAAACTCGGAAGTTGTAGGGGCACCACAGATGATCATTTAACCAGCGTACTCCATCTTTCCTTGTCCTCAGCAACCCTGATTGTTTCGCTCAGGGTCAAACCAGTCCATTCTCGAATGTTGTCCTCCCACCTCTTCTTCGGTCTCCCTCTTCTTCTACCTCCTTACACTGTGCCTTGCAGGATGGTCTTTGCAAGACCTAATGATCTGGTGACATGGCCATATCATCGGAGTTTCCGTTTTTTCACCACTGTGAGCAGGTCATCGTGTTGTCCAATGGCTTGTGTGATTGTCTGTCGGACATTGTCGTTGGTGATGTGCTGGGTATAGGAAATGCCCAGAAATCTTCTGTAGCACCTCATCTCCATGCTTTGTATTCTTCGTTGGAGATCTGCTGTGAGGTCCATGTTTCGCAAGCATATAGGAAGATGGAGATGACAAGGGAGTGCAGCAGTCTTACCTTAGAATGTAGACTGATGGTGCTGTCTTTCCAAATTGGCTTCAACCTCGCTAGGGCAGCAGTTGTTTGTGCAATCCTGGAGAGGACTTCCTGTCGGGACCCATTAACTGATACAATGGCTCCTAAATATTTGAAGCTATGCACTGTGTTGAGAGATTGGCCTTGGACTTTGAAGTCCTTGTTGATGCCATTGGTGTTGTTGGTCATAATTTTGGTCTTCTCTGCACTTATTTCCATTCCATAGGCTCTGGAGGTGGTGTCAAGCCTCTGTACCAGCTGTTCAAGTTCTTGTTCCTCTCCAGCCAATCCATCAATGTCATCCACAAAACGAAGGTTGGAGATTGCTCTTCCCCATATGCTGACTGTGCCTTCATGATCTGCAAGGGCATCTGACATGATGCGCTCTAGGAAGATGTTGAAGAGTGTTGGAAAGAGTAGGCATCCCTGACACACACAGATTGTTGTTCTGAACCAGTTTCCGATGGCGCTGTTGTGGAGGACTGCACTGGTAGCCTTGTCATACAGGCTTTTGATGACTTCAATAATTTTAGGGCTGATGTTGCAGTGGTGTTCCTAGGATTAGAGGGCAATAGGACAAAATGTCCTAAATCATAAAACTAATCGGACATCATGTCCTGACTACATAAAAGCAATAGGACATTCAGATTGTGAAGCGAACCGATTAATGGTGCTTCTTTAGAAGACAGTGACTGAGAATAAATATGAATAAAGTAAAACAAAAACTCTGTTGTGTAAACAGTTTAAAAATGTATTATTTTTTTAAATGCAATGTTTGGCCAGATTTTTTTTTTACGTATACACACCCACAGACTGACTAGATATTTGACACACAACAGCTACACTAGGGCCCTGCAAGCTTAATATCAGCAGACTTGTCACAGACAGTAATTGTCTCTTCCTTTTTCTTCAAAAACGAGCTCAAAACAGACTGCCCTTTAGCAACACAAAGCTTTTTCTTCGGCGGCATTTTGAGCATAGTAAGGTCGTTGCAGAGGAAGTATGGTGTCGGTTATTTCCCTTTCAAAAGTGTCGAGAGTTGCGGCCCTTTTGTTGTTCGACGGAGTGTACTAAAGAGTGATAATAGTCTAGCATTGACCACTAATCAAACTCGTTTTAACGGCTTTGACACTCCAGTTTGTATAGATGTTTCTTGCAGTGACCGCTCTAGTCATAATACTATCGGACAATGTCCGCTAATTTCGCAATAGAATCGGACATTTGACGGGACACAAGTGTTTGCATTCGGTCATTTTCCAAACCAATGGGACTATGACCGATGTCCGAGGCCTCGGGACATCACTGATGTTGTACACTCTCATTGTTGCCCATAAAGCTGCATGCCAGACTCGGTCAAACGCCTTCTTGAAGTCTATTAACACATGATATAGATGTTGTTGGTGCTGTAGGTATTTCTCACAGATTATTCTGAGGTTGAAAATCTGTTCAGTGGTACTTCGCCCTGCCATGAATCCTGCTTGTTTTCTTCAGCTATGATTTGTTCAGCTTGGGGTTTCAACCTGTTGAGTATTATTTTCAGGAGGACCTTGCTGGGATGGCTGATGAGGCTGATGGTGCGGTAATTTTCACACTCCTGAAGGTTACCCTTTTTGGGAAGAGTGATGACAAGCGACTGGGTCCATGGTATAGGCCACTCCCCACTCTGCCAGATCTTGTTACAGATAATGGTGAGGGCATCAATCATCGCTTCTCCTCCTGCTTGTAGCAGTTCCGCGGGTATGTTGTCCACTCCCGCTGACTTCCCCCTTTTTTTTTAGCAATTGCACTGCTGCCTCAACTTCTTCCCGGAGAATTGGGAGGATTTCTTCTTCTTCTCTGTTCTCAGGACATGCTAGAACTGATGGGTCTCCATTTGGTGTGTGGTTATAAAGGTCAGAGCAGTACTCTGTCCATCTGTCCAAGACTTCATGTTCTTCTGTAAGGCATATAAGCCAGACTTGTTTTGGATCGTGGAGACCTTGGGCTGTTTAACACTTGTCAGCCGCTTTACAGTCTGGTAGGCCTTCTTGCTGTTTTTCTTGTTCAGACTGTTCTCTCTCTATATATATATATATAAAAATATATATGAGCGTACACATAGACTATCAATTGTCTGTTCCTAGACTGTGCATCAGTCCCCTATTTTCTTTCACCACTAGGGCTACTGGAATACATGAGAAAGCTGAAATGTCTGCCTCCCGGCATAGCCCCATGCACTGACGGATATACAGACAATGAGATAAGCCAATTACATATAGCATATCAAATAATAAATCACATTCAAGATAGTTGATTACCCTCATGACTTCAAAGATTGTGAAATGTGATATGACCTATATTTGATTGAATACAAAGTCACAGCCAAGTTATACTCTTCCCGTTCTAACAACTACACTGAAAGATCGCAGGCTATATTGCACTTGATCACAGCTATTTTCAATCACATGCTGAACAGATCACTATCAGCAACACAAACCGTGCTTTCTACTATAACCAATATTAATTTTAAAATGACGAAACAAAGTTAAACTTGAAGTCTTTATTGTAACGCTTAAGACAGCAAGAAAGTTGGTGTTGTATGCAAATGGTGATGAATGACTGTAAAAGTAAGGGCTGGATGTTGTAGGCCCACCTGAACAGTCCATACACAGGTAGCCACCTCAGAGAAGTTACCAGGGTAGTTAGGACTGGTGAAAGTGCCGTTGATCAAGCCTGAGATCCGACCACCACATCCCACACCTGTTGACAAACACAGCACAGCACTGTTTAGAAATCCTTGTAACAATTATAATATAAACATGCAATGAATCATCATTTACAGCACAGTGCAGAAAACGTAACAATTATAAACATGCAGTGAATCATCATTTATAACAACAAATAATTATTAATATTAATAATACTACTATTACAGTGCATAATCAAACAGTTAATCACTGGATCACAGGCACTGACAAACATTGTATATTAAGCAATAATAAACCTGACATGCACACCCACAATGGGGAATGTCAACATCAATGACTAACACAAAATGACATCAGCGGGTACAAACTGAAGTGCTAGGGGAGGCAATACGTTTACTTGATCCTTCTACTCTACTACCATCATCTACCCTACTACCATCTTCTACCCTACTACTACCATCATCTACCCTACTACTACCATCATCTACCCTACTACTACCATCACCTACCCTACTACTACCATCATCTACCCTACTACCATCTTCTCAAACAACTACTCCACCATGTGCAGGTGCTAGTCATGATGACAACTACACCATCATGTGCAGGTGCTAGCCATGACAACTACACCATCATGTGTAGGTGCTATCCATGACAACTACACCATCATATGCAGGTGTTAGCCATGATGACAACTACACCATCATGTGTAGGTGCTAGCCATGATGACAACTACACCATCATATGCAGGTGTTAGCCATGATGACAACTACACCATCATGTGCAGGTGCTAGCCATGACAACTACACCATCATATGCAGGTGTTAGCCATGATGACAACTACACCATCATGTGTAGGTGCTAGCCATGATGACAACTACACCATCATGTGCAGGTGCTAGTCATGACAACTACACCATCATATGCAGGTGCTAGCCATAGTGACAACTACACCATCATGTGCAGGTGCTAACCATGGTGACAACTACACCATCATGTGCAGGTGCTAGCCATGGTGACAACTACACCATCATATGCAGGTGCTAGCCATGGTGACAACTACACCATCATGTGCAGGTGCTAGCCATGGTGACAACTACACCATCATATGCAGGTGCTAGCCATGGTGACAACTACACCATCATATGCAGGTGCTAGCCATGGTGACAACTACACCATCATGTGCAGGTGCTAGCCATGGTGACAACTACACCATCGTGTGCAGGTGCTAGCCATGGTGACAACTACACCATTATGCATTTTATCCTATCTCGTAACTTGAAGGTCGTTGCGGCACCACAGATGATCGTTTAACCAGCATACTCCATCTTTCTATCTCCTCAGCAACCCTCATGGTTTCGCTCATTGTCAAGCCAGTCCATTCTCGAATGTTGTCCTCCCACCTCTTTTTCTGTCTCCCTCTTTTTCTGTGCCTTGCAGGATGGTGTTTGCAAGGCCTGATGATCTGGTGACGTGGCCGTACCATCGGAGCTTTCCATTTCTTCACTACTGTGAGCAGGTCATTGTGTTGTCCAATGGCTTGTGTGATGGTCTGTTGGATTTCGTCGTTGGTGATGTGCTGGGTATAGGAAATGCCCAGAAGTCTTCTGTAGCATTTCATCTCCATGCTTTGTATTCTTCGTTGTAGATCTGCTGTGAGAGTCCATGTTTCGCAAGTGTATAGGAAGATGAAGATGACAAGGGAGCGCAGCAGCCTTACCTTGGAATGTAGACTGGTGATCCTGTCTTTCCAAATGGGCTTCAACCTTGTCATGGCAGCAGTTTGTGCGATCCTCGAGAGAGGACTTCCTGTCGGGACCCATTGTCTTTATACAATGGCTCCGACAGTAAATATTTGAAGCTATGTGCTGTGTTAAGGGATTAACCTTGTACTTTTGATGTCTGTGTTATGCCATTAGTGCAGTTGGTCATCATTTTGGTCTTCTCTGCATTATTTCCATTCCATAGGATCTGAAGGTGGTGTCAAGACTCTGTACCAGCTGTTCAAGTTCTTGTTCCTCTCCAGCCAATCCATCAATGTCATCCGCAAAACGGAGGCTGGCGATTGCTCTACCCCCTATTCTGACTGTGCCTTCGTGATCTGCAAGGTCACTTGACATGATGCGCTCTAGGAAGATGTTCAAGAGTGTTGAAGAGAGTAGGCATCCTTGACGCACACTGATTGTTGTTCTGAACTAGTTCATGATGGTGCTGTTGTGGAGGACTGCACTGGTAGCCTTGTCATACAGGCTTTTGATGACTTCAATAATTTTAGGGCTGATGTTGTACACTCTCATAATTGCCCACAGAGCTGCATGCCAAACTCGGTCAAAGGCTTTCTTGAAGTCTACAAACACATGATATAGATGTTGTTGGTGTAGGTATTTTTCGCAGATTATTCTGAGGTTGACAATCTGTTCAGTGGTAGTTCGCCCTGCTCTGAATCCTGCTTGTTCTTAAGCTAAGATTTGTTCAGCTTGAGGTTTCAACCTGTTGAGTATTATTTTCAGAAGGACTTTGCTGGAATGGCTGATGAGGCTGATGGTGCAGTAATTTTTACACTCCTGAAGGTTACCTTTTTTGGGAAGAGTGATGACAAGCGACTGGGTCCAAGGTGTAGGCCTCTCCCCACTCTGCCATATCTTGTTACAGGTAATTGTGAGGGCGTCAATCATCGCTTCTCCTCCTGCTTGAAGCAATTCCGCGGGTATGTTGTCCACTCCTGTTGACTTCCCCTTCTTCAGTGATTGCACTGCTGCCTCAACTTCTTCTCGGAGAATTGGGAGGATTTCTTCTCTGTTTTGGGGACATTCTAGAACTGATGGGTTTCCGTTTCAGTTTGTTGTTGTAAAGGTCAGAGCAGTTATACTTTGTCCATCCATCCAAGATTTCTTGTTCTTCTGTAAGGCATATGCCAGACTTGTTTTGGATCATGGAGACCTTGAGCTGTTTAACACTTGTCAGCCGCTTCACAGTCTGGTAGGCCTTCTTGCTGTCGTTCTTGTTCAGACTGTTCTCTATTTCCTGGCATTGATCTTCTATTCAGTTCTCCTTTGCTGTGCGTATGCCTTTTCAGATGTCATTGTTGATTTTTTGGTAGGCATCAGCTCCCTGTGAGGTGTTCTCTTTTTTTTTTCCATCTCTCTTCGTTTATCACACAGGTTCAAAAGTTCAGGTGTGATCCACGGTTTCTTCTTTGGGCGGTGCTTGTCAAGGATCTCAGTGGCGGCATCTGTCACAGCGGAGTTGAAGATGGTGGTCATGGTCTTGACATCTACTTCACCAGCTCCCAAAATGAGCAGTAGTGCAAATTTCCCTCCAATTGTGGCTTGGAATATTTCTGCCACCTCCGGGTCTTGCAGTTTGTCCTTGTCAAACTTCGGTCTAGTGCACTTTGCTGTGTTTACTCTCTTCATATGGAGCTGGAAGGACATCATCACGAGACCATGGTCACTTCCGATGTCTGCTCCTGGAAAAGTGCGTGTCCTGCCAATGTTGATGCTTGATCTGAAGCGTGTATTGACCATGATGTAGTCGATTTGGTTGTGATGCTCCCCAACAAGCGCTATCCACCTAAAGTCACAACAACTTGTGCATCAACCAGAGCTGCTTTTATGGGTCAGTTTATCAATGATGTCAAATCAATCTGATGTCACAACATGACTACACACACACACACACACACACACACAAATAAATACAAACGCTAAAAGAAGCTGGGTCCATTACCACTATTAGAAGCCACCCATGTAATATCGTAGCCAGGATGCTGTACGGAAGTGTCTGTCTTGAAGCGAAGGAAGGCAGAGTTAGAGGTGCTGAACACGGGGGCAGGCAGAGTGTGACCACACAACTTGGCTAGCCGTGTGCCTGATGCACTGCTGCCATTGTTGATCTGCGGCAACCACATACAATACATTACAAATCATTGTAAAGCAAACATGATTTAGTTATTAATTGTAACCTCTATATGGACATCTGTGACATTTAACCAACCCAAATCAATTGTTACATGTGGTGGTGGGGGCGAGTACACAGACTCATTGCTCCACGCATGCCAGTCCAACATTAATCTAAAATAGTGTGCACAAATGTCCAAATAAACACAAAAGATTATCAAAATAATAATAACAGTAGTAAAAACTAATAAAGCGGGATGCTATAGATACACTTTACCCCCAAAGCATCAATCAGGCTCAAAGTGTATAGCCATACACTCTCCTGTTTTACACTCTCACACACTCAACAAGCACACATCTATCATTCCAAAATCTGCTTTAAAGGCAGGGACATCACTATTACACGACCAAATGGATATAGAATTTTATATTTTGTAAAATGTCAGATTGACTGTTAAACAACAAGGTTGAAGCCCATTTGGAAAGACATGAACGTCAGTCTACATTCCAAGGTAAGGTAGCTGCACTCCTTTGTCATCTCCATCCTGCTATACGCTTGCGAAACACGGACCCTCACAGATCTACAACGAATAATACAAAGCATGGAGATGAGGTGCTACAGAAGACTTCTGGGCATTTCCAATAACCAGCACATCACCAAAGAAGAAGTCTGACAGACCATCACACAAGCCATTGGACAACACGATGACATGCTCACAGTGGTGAAGAAACAGAAACTCTGATGGTATTGCCACGTCACAAAAGCATCATGTCTTGCAAAGACCATCCTGCAAAGTATGGTGCAAGGAGGCAGAAGAAGAGGGAGACAGAAAAATAGGTGGGAGGACAACATTCGAGAATGTACTGGCTTAACACTTGTGGACAGAGAAATATGGAGTATGCTGGTTAAATGATCATCTGTGGTGCCCCAATGACCTTCGAGTTACGGAATAGGACAGGATAGGATAGGATAGGATAGACTGACTGTATCCAATACAATTATTGAAGGGAGGGCCGGGGGACATTGGAGCAGTTGGAGAAAAACCTCAGTGACCTGAATGATGTGGTGTTGCCAAGTCACATAAGTTTACTCCTTGTGGAAATGGAAATTGCGACCTTTGGCAAAGAAAGCTGTGCCACCATGCCCCCCCCCCCCCTCTCCCTCCTGACTGACTGGATGTTACTTGTATAACCTCCATCCTCCCTTTTCCCCTTACACACATGGCAAGTCACAGGTGCAAAAATGATAATAACAAACTGTGACTGTCAAGTGTTGAATGTTAACGTTACATCCTTCGCCTCCAAACTTGTTTCTTCATCGCAATACCATCACCCAATAACTACCCCCTGCCGGGCTTTTCTGTATAAATCGTATCCCCACTTTGTGGACATTTGGTGTTTTAAATTACCATTGTTTCTGTCATTCTCATTTGTTCTTTCTCGTTCCTACTCTGTTTTTCCCTAGACCAGTCACCTACCCTTTTTCTTGAAAACTCAACCAAAACTCCTCATTTGTGTGCAGGGTCTGTTGCAGGGTTCATACAGACTTCTGAACGCAAAATTCCAGCACATTTCAAGGGCTTTCAAGGTCCTTTTTGTGAAAATTCCTGAGGCGTGAAATACATAAGTCACGATATTTACAAATTTAATCTTCGCACTGATTAAAATTTTAACTAAGAAATACGAATTTTCTCGAATGCAAAGTGACTTCCGGTGCTACACAATAACTATCACAACTTCCTGCGGTGATTATGTCCCTTTATGAGCAGACTCCGTTTTCATCACAGTACATAGCTTCTACTTTACGGCCTTTCATAATAAAAATTCTGTCTAAAGTTCCATTTTTATTGTCTTAACTTTATTTTCATTTCTACTTTTAGCCTAGGCTTGATCTTCAAGGGGTTTTCAAGGGATTGATTAAATTTCAAGGTCTTGAAAAGGCATCTCAGAATTCAAGGGTTTTCAAGGTTTTCAAGGGCGCGTATGAACCCTGTGTTGGGTCAGCTTGGGGCTATTGTATGCTTTGTGCCAAATGATCACGAGGGCCTTCTATGGTATTATTATTGAGCAATGTAGGCAGTGTATATGTATGTGTTTTGTTAACATTGTATAATGATGTTTATATTCTATTTTGTTTTTGTAAACGGAGGTTCCATAGATTAGAGTACAGCCTCAGTGTCCCCTGCATATAGAATGCCTTTATTGTAAAGTGACTGGCTGGTGGAGTGCCTTCAGTGTTATCATATGGTTGTTTTAGCAGATCTTTTATACAGATCTGGGGCGAGTCCTCTTTCAACCAAATTGTGGTCCTCATTCAGCTCTTTGCAGTCCACTTGATCCTATAAACAATGACTAACTAACCACCCAATAACTACACCAGTCAATAACTACACCAGTCAATAACTACATCAGTCAATAACTACACCATTCAATAACTACACCAGTCAATAACTACACCAGTCAATAACTACACCAGTCAATAACTACATCAGTCAATAACTACACCAGTCAATAACTACACCAGTCAATAACTACACCAGTCAATAACTACATCAGTCAATAACTACACCAGTCAATAACTACACCAGTCAATAACTACACCAGTCAATAACTACACCAGTCAATAACTACATCAGTCAATAACTACATCAGTCAATAACTACATCAGTCAATAACTACACCAGTCAATAACTACACCAGTCAATAACTACACCAGTCAATAACTACATCAGTCAATAACTACACCAGTCAATAACTACACCAGTCAATAACTACACCAGTCAATAACTACACCAGTCAATAACTACATCAGTCACAAAGAAAACTAAACTGAACCACTTTAGCTGTAAGCTGGGCTGAAGTTCAACACTGTACAAGTTAACGCACAAGCTGTCAACCTGTAAGAAGTCATAGTTACAGCAGAGGTGGGGGACTCCATGTAGAACCGATAGAAGTACAACACTGTACAAGTTAACACACAAGCTGTCAACCTGTAAGAAGTCATAGTTACAGCAGAGGTGGGGGACTCCATGTAGAACCGATAGAAGTATAACACTACAAGTTAACCCACAAACTGTCAGCCACTACACCTGTAAGAAGTCAAAGCTACAGGAGAGGTGGGACTCCAGGTAGAACTGATAGAAGTACAACACTGTACAATGTTAGCACACAACCTGTCAGCCACTATACCTGTAAAAAGTCAAAGTTACAGGACGAGTGGGGCTCCACGTTGAAGTTATAGAAGTAGAAGGCGAGAGTGGTGCCATTAGGCGCAGTCAGAGCGCTATCACACTGTATGTTAGTTGGGTAGTTGCCTGGGTAACCTGGACTGGTGATACGACCGCTGCTGCCGTAATACTCCTTGTTGCAGTCTGCAAGCAGATAATCATTTAATATGTGTTGTAATATTCCAATCCCTCTTATGAACAACCCTGCCACACTGTTCATCTACACTGACATATATCTCTATAGTCCCAACAGCTGAATAATTGTTTATCTCCAAATGTAAACTCTTTTGTCTACTATGATGATGATGATCATAAGATAAGATAAGATAAGATATTACTTTATTAATCCAAAAGCATGGAAATTACATTGTCTGTCAATTAAACATGTCCATTCATTCTTCTTTTACACACACATAAATATTTATACATTATTAATGATCTTCAAACACTTGGACATATTTTCATAATGCAGATATTTCAATTAAGCAGTTTTAAAAATAAATAAATAAATAAAGAAAAAATAAAAAAATAAACTAACTAAGCTGCATGAGAGTTGTAGAGTATGTTTAGTAAGACCTACCGACTTGTTTGTTATGTGCTTGAATGGCAAGTGGTATGAATGAGTTCCTGTACCTATTTGATGTTCCCGCTGGTGCCCTAAAACGTCCACTCCTGTCTATCCGTCCAGAGTCAAATTCCAAGAAAAGTGGATGGTTACTGTCAGCCAAAATTGCAGTCAGCTTTTTTGTCACTTGTCTGCTATGTATCGTCGCCATGTCATCCTGTTCCCTCCCAATCACCCCACTAGCCCTTTTTATCTGTTTGTCCAATCTTCGTTTTTCTGTTTGTGATACGTTTCCTCCCCAACATGAAATTCCAAAAGAAATGATGCTTCCTATTACAGCTGTATAAAACATTTGTAAAATTTCCTGTTTTACATTAAAGGATCTCAGTTTTCTTAAACAAAACATTCTACTTTGCAGTCGCTTGTAAATGTAGTTTGTGTTATCTTTCCAAGTGAATCTATCATCGATAACCACACCTAAATACTTATATGCATGCACTCTCTCTACTTCTTCTCCTTTGATAAAGATAGGATTAAAATCAAACTTGTTTCCCTTCCTAAAATCAATTATCATTTCTTTTGTTTTGCTTACATTTAGATCTAGAAAATTTGAATCACACCAGTTGACAAAGCTATCTATTTCATCTCTGTACATGTTGTCCATGTTGTTGGTAATAAGACCAGAGAGTGCCGTGTCGTCTGCAAATTTTATCAAGGGACAGGATTCATGCTTTTGTCTATGGTCTGCGGTGTACAAAGAAAACAAAAAAGGTGCTAGAACAGTTCCTTGAGGGGCTCCTGTATTAGTCAACACAATATTAGAATTGTATACAATAGAATTGGAATTGTTTTGAACTCTGACAAACTGAGGTCTATTTGTAAGATAGTCAAAAATCCATAGAATAGTTCTAATATCCACATTCATGCCTGCTAGTTTTTGAACAAGTGAATGGCATTGCATAGTATTAAAAGCACTACTAAAATCAAAGAACATAAGCCTGACACAAGAATTTGCATTTTCTAAATGTGAGTACATTTTGTTGAGAACAAAAAGAACAGCGTCTTCAACATTTCTCTTACTTCTATAGGCAAACTGCAGTGGGTCAATAAAATCTGATACTAAAACATATAACTTATTAAGAACAAATTTTTCAAAAACTTTCATCGTGACAGAGGTTAAAGCAACAGGGCGAAGATCATTAAAAACTTTGACTGGATTGACATGATCATGATGATGATGATATAGTCTTGTACTGTGCAGATATCCAAGGATAAAGTTCATGCTCTCATGTCAATTGAGAAGAAACGAGATGGTGGACATCAGTTTGTCAAAAAGTTCAAATATACATTACTATATATATATATATATATATATATATATATATATATATATATATATATATATATATATATATATATATATATATATATATATATATATATACAGGTAGGACTAAGGTGACAGATGAACTGAAATTAGAGGCTTTAAATAAACTAGAAGGGCAAAACCCATATGACTGACATGCTCCTTACAGAACATGCAATATTTAACATTAAACGAGTCCCCAGAAAGAAAAAAATGAAATGGTGGCATTAAAATGCAAACACAGACTGTGTTCGTTCTATGCTCTTGACCTTGAGATGACCTTGACCTCCGGCTCCAAATACACTCATGTACTATTAAATAAACTACAGCAAAAGTTGTTCTATGCCAAAACTAGAAGGGCAAAGCCCACATGACTCACATGCTCCTTTTGGAACTCGCAATATTTAACATGAAAATGATTGCCCAGAAAAAACCAAAAGAAATGGTGGCAATAAAATACAAAGCAATGCTCACTTTCATCTTTCTATGCTCTTGACATTGAGATGACATTGACATCCGGCTTCAAATACTAATGTACTATAAAATAAAGTACAGCAAAGGTTGTATTATGCCAAAAAACACAATGACCTTGGGATGACCTTGACCTTCAGTGATCTTGACCTTGGGGATGAACCTGACCCTCAGATGATCTCTCATGCATGTCTGATCAAATAACCAAAAGTTGTATACTATGGGTTAGTAAACAGCCATTCCACTGTAAGATTATCTATTTTTTTGTATGTTTTTGCAAGGCATAAAATGACCTTGACCTTCAAGATCAACGCAAAAACAGAATAAACATGACAGATCAATCTATCATCTATAAACACAACAAGTTTGGACTTATATCTCTGATAGTGTAGGGCCAAGGTCCTTCAAAGTACCTACACAAACTGAGATTGGACAGATCCAGTGACCTTGACCTTGGAGATTGACCAAATTTACAAAGTATGTATATCTCATGGATATCTATCATGCATCAAAGACACATATGTTCCATATTAATATTAATATCCTTTTAAAAAAAGTGACATTTTGTGAAAAATTGTCATTTTTTGACTAACTTTTGATGACTGTGACTGAATTTTCGAGGTTTCATGGGCATACATCATCTTAGCAATTTTGGTTGTGATACTTGAAATATGCTCTGAATACTTGGCCACTTTAAAGTTTTTGCACAGACAGCGGACAGACAGACGAACGGACGGACATTTGTGGACTATTTAGGACTTATCTCTCACAATTGACAAAATCTTTTTCTTTCTTGGGAGAAGGGAGGTGGGGTGGGGTGTTTTGTGAGTGTAAGGGGGGGTGGGTGTGTTGTGTGTGTGGGTTGGGGTGTGTGTTGTGTGTGTCTGAGGTGTGCGTGTGTTGTGTGTGTGTGTGTAGTGGAGTGTGTGTTGTGTGTAGGGGTGTGTGTTGTGTGTAGGGGAGTGTGTGTTGTGTGTAGGGAAGTGTGTGTTGTGTGTAGGGGAGTGTGTGTTGTGTGTAGGGGAGTGTGTGTTGTGTGTGTACGGGAGTGTGTGTTGTGTGTGTAGGGGTGTGTGTTGTGTGTAGGGTGTGTGTGTGTGTAGGGGTGTGTGTGTGTGTAGTGGTGTGTGTTGTGTGTGTGTGGGGGTAGTGGTGTGTGTGTTGTGTGTAGGGTTGTGTGTGTTGTGTGTGTGTGTGTAGGGGAGTTTGTGTGTGTTGTGTAGGGGTCTGTGTTGATTGATTGATTTATTGTTGCTTTAGGTCCAGCGAACTCTACCGAGCCAAATCAGGACCGGACAACCCCCGATCCGCATAAAAGATCTGCCGAAACAACCCTAGTGGGAAAATTGAATGCCCTCCACCGGCCAGTCACTTTACAATAAAGACATCCCACGCGGGGGACGGCTGAGGGTTGACCTCAACTACGCGAACACCCCGGTTACAAAAACAAAATAGAATACAACCATCATTATAAATAATCAACAAAACACATATAAAATGCCTATAGTGCAAAATAATACAATCATAGGAAGCCCTAGTGACCACCCGGCAGAAAGCGTCCAACACTCCCAAGCTGATCCAACAGACCCCATACACAAACAAGGAGTCTTGTCCAGGAAGAGTTTTCAAGAAAAAAGGTAGGTCATTGATCTAGCGAAGAAGAAGAAAGTATAGCAGAGTGATAGGACAGATCAGGAATGGGAAAGAGCAAATGATGAAGACAGCGACAGTGGGAATTTAAAGCACTAAATTTCCAGAAAGTGGGGATACTATTTATACTGAAACCCCCGGCACTCCAACGGGGGGAACTGTTGCCGCAGTGAATTAGTCATGTCTACAAAGGCAAGACAGGTTTTCAACTGGGGCTTTCACTGTTCCCTTTATAGGTTAGAACAATCTACAGTGACAAGATTGCTCATGACCCCAAGGGGAAGGGGTCTGTGTGTGCGTTTGTATGTGTGTTTGTGTTGTGTTTGTGCGTGTGTGTTGTGTTGTGTGTTAGAGTGTGTGTATTTTTTGATTATTTCTGGACCTTGTGACCTTGACCTTGAATTAAAGTCATTCAGTCACTGATCATTTATGAGGTCTCAAGCATATACACCAACTTTCCAAGTTTGCTTGTGGTAGCTGAAATAGGTTGTGAGATATTAATCCACTTGCAAGCTTTGAACAGACAGATGGCGGACAGTCAGACCAACAAATTTATTTTAAAAAAATGTTATTTCTGGACTGTTTAGGACTCATCTCGCACTATTTGCAAAAAGTCTGGAAACATTATTTTGGGAGGTGAGTACATAGACTCATACTGCTATGCATGCGAGTCAAAATGTGTTGAGGATCTTGTCCAAAACCAAGTGTACTGACCAGCTACAGCGTAGGAGAGAAGGAAACCACGACTGGTGGAACCACTGACAATGAAATAGTTGACATGCACCACCCGACCTACAGAGTCAAAAGTGCGTGGCAGTGTGTTACCACAGTAGTGAAGACTCTGACCTCCGTCCACCTGCACAATACAATGCCATACCGTATGCACAATACCATACCATATTATACAGTACCATACCATATTATACAGTAACATACCATACAACATTATACAGTACCATACCACATTATACAGTACCATACCATACCACATTATACAGTACCATACCATACCATATTATACAGTACCATTTCATACCATTCAGTACCATACCATACTGTAATGTACTATATCATACCCTACCATACCGAACCAAACCATTACCATACCATACAATACAACACAATATACAACACAGAACAACACAATACAACACAGTATAATACAATACAACACAATATAATGCAATACAGTACAATACAACACAATACAGAACAGTACAATATAACACAGTACAGTACAATCAATTTTGTGAAGACTGTAAAAAACTATATTGTATTGTACTGTTTTGTATTGTTGTATTGTACTGTATTGCATTATATTGTGTTGTATTGTATTATATTGTGTTGTATTGTATTATACTGTGTTGTATTGTATTGTTCTGTGTTGTATATTGTGTAGTGTGTTGTATTGTACTGTGTTGTATTGTATTGCACGGTACGGTATGGCAGTACAATCAATTTTGTGAAGACTGTAAAAAATCTGATTTTGAATCAACACAGATTAATTCATTAATAAGTTAAGTATATCCAAAGATGTTTCAACTATATATACATTGTAAAGCCATCAGTATAACATACAAATCACAAATAAAGATAGAAAATCCTTTTCCAATATCATGAGATTAGTCTTACTTTCAGAGCTTGTAACACAAGCCCTCACCCACTGTCAATTGAATTTTTATTTTAACATTGTGCCTTTGTGTGCATTATTGTCTAGATGCAGATTGATGACAGTGCATGCACGTTAGCGGGATGCAGAAGTAAAAGTGCTGGTACAACTCCTGGTATTAAATGGCGCTATCTTTCATTCTCTTTAGTTGTTCACCGCAAAGGTCAATTCAGCCACTATGCTTCAATCTGTGTTACTTCAATGGGTATCCACACAGCCTTTTCACTCAATACCAAGTCAAGAGTTGACACTACCAACTGCATTCAGAAATTCCCTATTAAAATAAACACCCTCCATATGCACAGGCAGCACTTCTTCTATACTGTACTCTATGTGTACATAACCAAACCAAAAAAAAATCAAAAATGATGCCAACAGCCACCAATCAGAACACACTCATCACCAAAAACATGCACTGACTTGCATCATAGAATGTTCTACAAATTTACAACATTTGGCACGATAGATCTGGAATCTTCCATCAGTGGTAACTACAATATGGACTGTTAAAACCAACAAAGTTAAACAATGCTTTTCTACAAACACCATAAAACCAAATCCAATGTAATTAGGCGCTAGTATTGCACACTCAAAATAATAAATATGATCCAGTATTATTCTATAAATCAGGCTGGTGACATGACAAGCTTGCAAAAAGATGCGCTACGAATATCAACTTGTTGAATATTTGTAAACTTAAATTATCTAGTCATGAAGTGATGAACTGATCCTGCTGGACCCGCATGTGTCAAACTCAAGATCTGCGAGCCACATCATGCCCGGCGTACAATTATATCCGGCCCGAGAAAAAAATTTTGGCAAAAATATTTTTCAGTGGACCTGCTATATAAAGTGCAAATCAAATTCCCTAATTAGCAGTCTTGCCGAACGATAGGATAGCTCAGTGTGTACCCAATTCGATCAGAATAAGTGAAAACAAAAGTTGTTTAGTGAGTGGATGTTCATCATTACAATAACCTAGCAAAGTTCAGTTATTATTACTGAATGTTGCTTATTGAATGTTTATCCTGTTCGGCCCTCAACCTTATGTGTGATTTGAATTTTGGCCTGCTAAGCGATCGAGTTTAATACCCCTGCAATAAAAATTGAATATTTAATCTATCTAATGAAGTGATCTTATTAGTACATGTAGAAATATACTTTCACACATTGGTGAAGGAAAATATTTTGTTCTTCAATGTAGCACATATGCCTTTAACATGTACTCTCCTTTTTAGATCAAATGCAGGCAATGTACTGCCAAATTCCCATTCTCAAGGAAAAATGTCTTCAATAGTGCATGGGGGCCATATATACGGCCTCCTGCATGGGTCAAGGGGCAGTGCGCCTTGAAGCTAAAAGTTTTCCACAAATTTAAACCAAAATAAATAATGCCCTCTCAGCACTCGCTACTGTGTCCCAAGTTAAGCACCGTCCAGTGCGGTTAGCACTGCTGGATGGGTGACCGCAAAACGTGAAGCGACAAATAACAACGCCCTCAGTTGACTCAACTGTGACTGAGTACCTACTGTCTTAAGGGTGGGGAAGGTAAAGCAGTGAGGGAGAGAGATGGGCATCACCCTCATTACGCTGGCCCAAGATAAGTGTGATCTCCAACATCACGCTCCCCTACGGCCACAAGGCTATGGGACTACCTTTTACCTTACACTGTAATGGACATCAAAGTCCAAGGTCAATCCCTCAACACAGTATACATAGCTTCAAATATTCAAATATTTAGGAGCCATTGTATCAGACAATGGGTCTCGACAGGAAGTCCTCTCCAGGGTCACACAAACAACTGCTGCCTTCCTGACAAGGTTGAAACCAATTTGGAAAGAGGACCATCAGTCTAGCTGCTGCGCTCCCTTGTCATCTCCATCTTCCTATTATGCTTGCAAAACATGGACCCTCACAACAGACCTACAACGAAGAATGCAAATCATGGAGATGAGGTGCTACAGGAGACTTCTGGGCATTTCCCACACCCAGCACATCACCAACAACAAAGTCCGACAGACCATAACACAAGCCATTGGACAACACGATTACATGCTCACAGTGGTGAAGAAACGGAAACTCTGATGGTATGGTCACGTCACCAGATCATCAGGTCTTGCAAAGACCATCCTGCAAAGCACAGTGTAAGGAGGCAGAAGAAGAGGTAGACAGAAAAAGAGGTGGAAGGACAACATTCGAGAATGGACTGGCCTGACACTGAGCAAAGCCATCAGGGTTGCTGAGGACACAGAAAGATGGAGTACACTGGTTAAATGATAATCTGTGGTGCCCCAACGACCTTTAAGTTACGGGATAGGGTAGGATAGACCATGTAAATCAATTGTATGGCTGCCTTGACATCTTGTTTATAATAAAAACAATACTTTTTCAAATTCCATGAATCACCTTCTTAGATATCTTTTCTTCATGATCCCAGACAGAATTCCACAAACATTGATGAAAAAAAGTGTGTTGATAATTAAAAAAAAGATGTACCTGACACCAAATTTACATAATTTAAGCTTGGACTTGGGTTTGCTTCTTTTGGCTCTCACTGTCTCAGAGCTTGGCCTTTCCCGGTGCTTTCAATTTGTCAAAGTAAGTATATATCCCAAACAAAGGTGATCTCTTCATGTTTCCTTTCAAGCCACTCCCACTTCCACTTATTCTTTACACTGCTGTCTATTTCTGCGGTTGAAGATGCCTGCGGAACAATGTCTGTTCGTTAGTAAATTAACGTCCCCTGACACTTGAAGCGTATGGGGGACAGGACCAATTTTCTGTTCTCTACATCTTCAGACGTGGTCAAAACATGTGCTGAAGCGGAAGTGGCATGACAGCTATTTCCGGTTGCAGAAGACAGTACACTGGTGCATCGGTACATTTTGCTCACCTTGAAATTTTCTCTGCCTTTTTTTTTTCACAAAAAACTATTTATTGTTGTGGATTTTTATATTTATTTTTTTATTCTTTATTTTTTGCCAAAATGTTCTTTTTGCGAAAATCTGTGAATTTTTGAAAAAGTACATTGCTTGCAAATGATCTACGCTGTGCGTAAATTCAACTCCAGCAGGCAAAAGAACCCTGTGGTTGTGTCAAAGTACAAGTCACACATTACAAGGGCTGAAGGATGATGGTATGTGACAGTAGGAATGTATACAGGCACTGACCATGGGGTAGTCCCTAAACTCCACATATTCATTGGCACAGTTGCTGTCGTTGATCAAGGACAGGTCTCTCATTCGCAGACTGATGGCCTGGCTGGAGGAATTGGCCTGGATGACCCACTGACAGCGCACGGTGCTGGTGAAGGGGTTGGGGTAGTTGGGGGACGTCAGATTCTGCCATGATGTCGTTGCTGTCACAGTGCCTCCACAACCAGCTGTAAACAAACACTGAGGTTACAAAAAAAAAGGCTTCAATAAATAAGACAATAGATTCCCAGTAATAACCAATGTTAACACTGTTACACTGTTACAGGGATGGCTGTACATTTTTTATAAACATCGTCTACTCTTTAGGATTGATCTTGACAAGATTTACAAAATATCTGGATAATGTTTATTATTTGATAAACACACAGACACAGACAGCCAGTCAAAAGTGTAGACTGTTATACAGCATTTAAAATGAATGTACAGGCAGGTGACCATGGTTGATGGGCTGTACTGCTACACTCTTTATATATTTTGCAGCCCTCATTGACATGGAGTTGTGTGCTGTGCTATGCCAGTGGCCATTATGGTGGATTTGAATGCAGTCAACCTACATTATTGAATCACTATAATGCTAACAAACTGTATCAACTACTAAACAACAGCGGTCAGTTGATCGCTAGGGTCCAATAGAGCGTTGACCTGCTCAGTCATCTGGGCGTCAAACTATGCGCCCGAAAATCTGCAAGTGGACACCTCATGTTAGATAATGTATACGCCTCATGTTAGATAATGTATACGCCTCATGTTAGATCATGTATACGCCTCATGTTAGATCATATATACGCCTCATGTTAGATCATGTATACGCCTCATGTTAGATCATATATACGCCTCATGTTAGATCATATATACGCCTCATGTTAGATCATGTATACGCCTCATGTTAGATCATATATACGCCTCATGTTAGATCATGTATACGCCTCATGTTAGATCATGTATACGCCTCTTGTTAGATCATATATACGCCTCATGTTAGATCATGTATACGCCTCATGTTAGATCATGTATACACCCGTGCATTTCACAATGGGTGAAGACATCATCATCAATACCAAAGGTTCTAATGGTGAAAGTGTAGGGTTTCATCACCACCAAGCGAGGAAATATATATGTAACTGGGCTACTGGACTTATCAGGTCAGCGAAGGTTTTCTCTGGGTATGAAGAGAGAACACCAACGTCTATACCCACCATTGGCCATAGGGCAGACGGGGATAATCAGCCCAGGAAGGAGGAGGTAGCTGGTGACCTAAATCACACTGAACCACCACAGCAATCACATTGCTAAGATGGACAATGAAAAGGGCCATTTTTATGGTGCCCAGCACGGGATTGGAAGCTGGGGTGATGGCTGTGGCAGGCCAACGCTCTAACACTGAGCTACGGCAGTGGGACACTGGCTTTTCCTACCTTCTGTAATAATGCTATTGGTATTGCATGCAGTCAGCCCAAATTGTCAACAACGCTAACACAAATTTTTTTCCCCTTCTACTATTAGTGAACTTGCCGCTTTCAAAGCACAACCCTATGTTTGAAGTGATATTTTGAATGTATGTTTGATGCATAGCTAACAGTGTGTATGTATTACTGTGATACATTTCTGCCCTTTGTCTCCTTTAGGAGAACAGGGCGTATGTAGCAGCATGTATCTGTATCTTGATCATCATCATCATTATAACTGTAAAGCGAGTCAAGTAAAAGAAATTGCTGGACTTGCCGTTTGCTTGGGAGTAGGCCAGCCTAAAGCCGCTGCCAGCCACGCTGCCGTCTGAGAAAAATTGAATGTAGACGGCATGTGATGACGTGACCAAGCCTGGAGGGATGGTGTTACCACAGTACTTGCCAATCAGTGGATCGTTCTTGGTCAGACCATTGTAAATCTACAACACGCATCACGCATGTAGCAACACCAGACACACAACACGCATGTAGCAACACGTACCAGACACACAACACACATGTAGCAACACCAGACACACATCACGCATGTAGCAACACCAGACACACAACACACATGTAGCAACACAAGACACACATCACGCATGTAACAACACCAGACATACATCATGTATGTAGCAACACTAGACACACATCACGCATGTAGCAACACCAGACACACAACACGCATGTAGCAACACCAGGCACAACAAGCATACAGCAACACCAGGCACACAACACGGTAACGAGACAAAAGCTCACAAGACCAAAGCTCAGAAGACAGAAGCTCACAAGGTTTGTAACAAAACAGACAAAAGCTCACAAGACAAAAGCTCACAAGACAGAAGCTCACGAGACAGAAGCTCACAAGGTTTGTAACAAAAAAGACAAGCTCACAAGACAGAAGCTCACAAGGTTTGTAACAAAAAAGACAAAAGCTCACAAGACAGAAGCTCACAAGAAAAAAGCTCACAAGACAGAAGCACACGAGACAGAAGCTCACAAGGTTTGTAACAAAAAAGACAAAAAGCTCACAAGACAGAAGCTCACAAGGTTTGTAACAAAAAAGACAAAAAGCTCACAAGACAGAAGCTTACAAGGTTTGTAACAAAAAAAGACAAGCTCACAAGACAGAAGCTCACAAGGTTTGTAACAAAAAAAGACAAAAGCTCACAAGACAGAAGCTCACAAGAAAAAAGCTCACAAGACAGAAGCACACGAGACAGAAGCTCACAAGGTTTGTAGCAAAAAAGACAAGCTCACAAGACAGAAGCTCACAAGGTTTGTAACAAAAAAGACAAAAGCTCACAAGACAGAAGCTCACAAGAAAAAAGCTCACAAGACAGAAGCACACAAGACAGAAGCTCACAAGGTTTGTAACAAAAAAGACAAAAAGCTCACAAGACAGAAGCTCACAAGGTTTGTAACAAAAAAAACCAAAAAGCTCACAAGACAGAAGCTCACAAGGTTTGTAACAAAAAAGACAAGCTCACAAGACAGAAGCTCACAAGGTTTGTAACAAAAAAAGACAAAAGCTCACAAGACAGAAGCTCACAAGGTTTGTAACAAAAAAAGACAAAAGCTCACAAGACAGAAGCTCACAAGAAAAAAGCTCACAAGACAGAAGCACACGAGACAGAAGCTCACAAGGTTTGTAACAAAAAAGACAAGCTCACAAGACAGAAGCTCACAAGGTTTGTAACAAAAAAAGACAAAAGCTCACAAGACAGAAGCTCACAAGGTTTGTAACAAAAAAAGACAAAAGCTCACAAGACAGAAGCTCACAAGGTTTGTAACAAAAAAAGACAAAAGCTCACAAGACAGGAGCTCACAAGACAGAAGCTCACAAGGTTTGTAACAAAAAAGACAAAAGCTCACAAGGTTTGTAACAAAAAAGACAGAAGCTCACAAGGTTTGTAACAAAAAAGACAAAAGCTCACAAGACAGAAGCTCACAAGGTTTGTAACAAAAAAGACCAAAGCTCACAAAAGCTCACCTTTATTACACCTTTAGTACATTTATTTATTTATACTCCCCAGTGCCTGGCTCTTCCTCCACCTGCTCTGGGTTAGGTGGTGTGACGTGGGGTTTAGTTGTTACTGGGCTCTGCACAATGGATTGCTGTAACCCTCACGTTTTATTCGATGGGAACTGCTAGTTAGTCACCCGGTGAATTACTTTAATACATTTATTTGTTTACCTCGGTCTGTGTTAAGGCTGGGGTACAGAGATAGATAGAAAAATGGTAAAAGATCACTGTCACACTAGCTTTCACACGGCTATGAATCATATGTAGTCCAGCCACTTGATAACAGTTAAAATCACACATTTATTTCTTCTACTCTATACAACATCTTCGATGTACTAATCTACCTTAAAAAGTCATAAGTCAATACAAATGATTCGATCGCTGATAGTCTAGGCAGCTGTTATGTCTTCATAGGGCACTGGCTACTAGCGTTCTTGAAGATTGGACTACTGTGGTCCGTTTTACTACAGTTTCTGAAGAGTGGACTACTGTGGTCTTTTTGCTATCAGTTTTAGTGCACTTTTTCCTTGCACTTAACTTTCATGTAGTGGGTTTGAAGCCCTTCATTGAGGTAGCTTTTGGTACACGCTGGGTCGTCGTGTAGTTTGGTCCCTTGACACGCAGTGGTGTCTTGGAGGGTGTTTTCCAGGGTTGCTCTCTCAGTCCTGTGCTGTAGAGGCTAAACAGCCAACTCGTTTTTTCTGTAGAGTTGGGCGCACGGTATATCTCGCCTGCTCGTCTGTAACATAAGAGACGAAATTCTGCACAACCCGGAATAATAGGTCTGTGCAGAGCGTCTCACTGGGCAAAGCCAAAGTAGCCCTCAGTGATAGCTCCACATCTCTATACATAAGCGACGAACATTCTGCTACGTCCGTGGTCCCGGACTCTCCACTCTACTTTCCTATACATACATAAATATAAATCGTGGCTAATTATACACATACAGAATTAATAATATTATAAACATTCACTGGTACAGCCACTGGTCTGCAAACATACATATAGGTTAAACAACAGTGGTTCCGTCAGGTATACAACATGGCGTCCAAACCGGTCGTGCTTAACACGTGTTCGGCTTCTCCACGTGGTAAGGCAAATTCGGATTAACAATTCAAATCTATGCATAGCAAATTCCACAAACATACTTTCAACAATAATATAAATATATCACGATGAAACAGAAGTATGTTCATTTACCTGTTTGACAAAGTCAGGCCCGTGGCTACTTGAGTGAATTCTAAGATTCTCAAGTCCTGCTTCCTGGTCTATTCAGGAGAGATCTTACTGCTAACTGTGTAGCTGGTTACTGCTCCTCGTTTCGACTGCCGTTCTATCTCTCTATTTGAATCAGCCAGACCTGGTTGAATCCATTCTAAACTGTGTTCCCATTGGCTGGTAATTGACTCGCCTAACGTAGCTACGATGATATCATTGCCTGCGCTACTATCGTCAAGCTACCACTGTGTGTAACCGGCAGTATACCATTGCTACGCTTGATTACTTCCATCGTCTGCTGCAGACTAACATTCACATTCTAAGATTAACTGACTACACAAGCAAACAAATAAAGTAAATAAGCAGGGTAAACTGGTCCGTTCGTCACAGGTGGTAGAAGCACCCTTGGGTTGACACATGAGGTCCAAGCACCAAGGCCACTGCCTGGAGAGCAGCTAATTCAAAGTCGGTGACAACAACCTTAGGGTCTGGGTAGATCTGCATGGTCTCCATCTTATCGAGAACTGCTTGAAGCAGCTCCTGATAGATCTGCATACTTTTCCCAGGAAGAAAGGCATATACACAGGACACTGCATGCAGTCTCTCCAACATGAGCACATTTCACATAGAGTTGCTCAAAGATGCTTGGACTCATGCAATAGTTACCATCCATGAACCAAGTGTCAGACTGCCCTAAGTGACAGAGCTGCACCTCAGTAGCATAAATTACAAGACGCTGCCGCTGTCCAGGGCAAGAATCATGAATCAAGAATGGCCTTGGGTCTATTCCATCGGTGGTAGTCCACTCTTCAGGGAGGACCAGCTCTGGGAGAGTTACTGGATCTTTGGGTAGACATCCACGGCGCATACGCGCAAGATCCCGCTTACAGGTCTGGATGTTCCAGATGTTGGCACGGACTTCCTTACTGGCTTCAAGGAGAACCTGTGTAAGGATCTGGTTGGGCCGACTTCTTGACCGCTTTGCCACTGCCTTCATGGTTGTGCTTTTTAAGCTTTGTGACCTCAACACCGGTGTTGTCTGCTGGATAGTTATTTTGTGGTTGACAAACGATCTAGTGTTCTTGTAATTGTCGTCTGTTGTGAGTGCACCATTACACCCAGCTGTTCTCTGCTGATTACACTGCCACCAAATCCAGTTGTTGTAGCTCCTTTTCTTCAAATACATGTCACCATCCAAACAAAGCTTGTTCGATTTATTTATCTCCATGGGGAAAAATGTATAGGGACCGACTTATGGGTGTTATGTACATATAGCCAGTCCTCTGTTGCGTTGCAATAAATGTGAGAACTTCTCCAATCCGTAAATTAGGAACTGTTAAGATGTGAGCTTTTGTCTGTTTTGTCTAGAAATCGTGCGAGGTTTTGTCTTGTGAGCTTTTGTCTTGTGAGGTTTTGTGAGGTTTTGTCTTGTGAGGTTTTGTCTTGTAAGGTTTTGTCTTATGAGCCTTAGTCTTAAGAGCTTATGTCAGGTAATCACACAACACACATGTAGCAACACCAAACACACAACACGCATGTAGCAACACCAGATATAACACACATTTAGCAATACCAGACACACAACACAAATGTAGCAACAGCAGACACACAACATGCATGAAATCACTATTCACACTTTTCTGCTATCCTATGCACAAACGGGAATCCCCTCTATGAAACATACTTCCGTTTTTTTTCTCCGCGTGTTTTAGTGAGTTATTTCCAAATATTCAAGAATAATCACATGTGTCACTGGCCACCTGTATCGTACCCTCACATATTTTTTTTTTTTCTGCAGTTTATTATCCCTTTCTATCGCCAGTGGCGCGCCTAAACCCTACCTACCTAACATTATTTGTGAATTTTTTAAAAATATTCGGAAAAACATAACGCCCAGATGCTGGCTCGAACCCACACCTGTCAGGCACTATTGCTTTCTGGCTTGTGGACAAGGCAAGTTAGTCCCGCCTTAGCCCACTTGGCCACAACGCTCGCCAAACATATAGTCAGTTACTTCGTGTTTTGTGAAGGTTGCGACGGCGAAGCTATGGAAAACTACAAGAGTCTTCAGGCCCTGTTTCACTTTCTGTCGATGATCGACGCACCTCCGAAGTCGCCACAAATACAGGCCTCTACGATTGTTTTTTGCATCCTTTCACTGAGCATGTACTTCCTCCACCGTTTTTATACTTATCCCACTCGTTTTCTGGCTCTAACAATCGTCGTTTTCGGCAATTTGCCATATTTAAAAGTCACGCATCAAGCTTTGATAAAAGCAAAACAAGCGAGACCGGAACTTGGTTTCATGCTAACCTCGTTTCAATTTATAATGGCGATACCCACGAGTTTTTATGAGAGGTGCCGGAAAGTTGTGAATAGGTGCACAGAAGGGCACAGTGCAAGGAGGTAGAAAAAGGGGGAGACCAAAAAAAGAGGTGGGAGGACAACATTCGAGAATGGGCTGGTTTGACACTGAGCGAAACCATCAGGGTTGCTGAGGACAGAGAAAGATAGAGTACGCTGGTTAAACGATCATCTGTGGTGCCCCTACGACCTCCGAGTTACGGGATAGGATAGGATAGACAGGAATAGGCACAGAAAGACGCAGTGAAAGGCAAGGCATGGATCTAACTATAATCTAAGGTTACAAATCCTAGTTAAAGGGGATCTGATCTCTTAGACACTCTTTTGTGGGATCCAGTGTGTACCCAGGCTGTAGTGTAAACGCATACCTCTTTCTTTACAAAGGCACTGGGGCCACCTAGGCTATAGTATAAACGCCTACCTCTTTCTATACAACAGCACCGGGGCCACCTTATATCCAGGCTATAGTGTAAACGCCTACCTCTTTCTATACAACAGCACTGGGGTCACCTTATCTCCAGGCTATAATGTAAACGCCTACCTCTTTCTTTACAACAGGACTGGGGCCACCCAGGCTATAGTGTAAACGCCTACCTCTTTCTTTACAGCGGCACTGGGGCCACCCAGGCTATAATGTAAACGCCTACCTCTTTCTTTACAACGGCACTGGGGCCACCTTATACCCAGGCTATAGTGTAAATGCCTACCTCTTTCTTTACAGCGGCACTGGGGCCACCTAGGCTATAATGTAAACGCCTACCTCTTTCTTTACAACAGCACTGGGGCCACCCAGGCTATAATGTAAATGCCTACCTCTTTTTTTTACAGCAGCACTGGGGCCAAACGCCTACCTCTTTCTTGACAACGGCACTCGGGCCTCCCTATATCCCAACCAAAGTTCATGTTTCCGGAGATTGAAAATCAAACGCAACAAGAAAGATAAACCCCATATGACTCACATGCACCTTATGGAATTTGCAATAGTTAAAACGAAAATGAATGCCTAAAAAACCGAAATTAAACAGTGGCATTAAAATGCAAAGTAATACCGATATTGATCTTTCGATGTTCTTGACCTTGACCTCCATATCGAGAGACAATGCATATTAGACTGATCTTGATTTCCTTTCTCTACGTCAAAAACGGGAAAGCTTTACCATTAACTTCCGAGTTAGTATTTCACCACAGGCGCTTACATTTGGGTCTCGGTAACGGCATTATAGAAATAATTTTCGGCCATCATAACCGTAAAAATCCTTTCACTTACAGGTACCACATAGGTGACTACAGACATAACATAGGTGAGCTCCACTTTAACCACTTGTGTGACTCAACAGTTACAACACTATTGGAGTTTTACTAACCAGTGTAAAGCCAGAGAGCGAGAGGTAGGGAAAATACTCACAGCGACATAGTCATAGTTACAGTTTCCGTCATCTCCTGGTTCCATGTCGAGGGCTGTAAAGTTCAGGACGATGACCTTGTTGTTGTCAGCGGTGATGGTCCATCGACAGTCCAAGTATGGTTCGTACTGACCATCACCATTAACGTCCAGCGACTGAATCACGCCGCTTGTCTGGTTGAGAGTGCCGCCACAACCATGCTGGGGTCCTGTATTACATAATTAGGTTGCATCACACTGTACTTTGTACTGTCAGTGTACTTTGTGTATTCTTGCATGAGCACATGTGTGTGTGTGTGTGTGTGTGTGTGTGAGTGTGCATGTGTGAGTTGTTTCGAAGTGAATTGGTAAATATTTACATTTGAGTATACATCACATGTTTATCGAATTAGTACACAAGCCACAGCCACGAACAGATAATGGTGAGTGCGTCAATCAAGCAGTTCCGCGGGTATGTTGTCCACTCCCGCTGACTTCCCTTTCTTCAGCGATTGCACTGCTGCCTCAACTTCTTCTCGGAGAATTGGGAGGGTTTCTTCTTCTCTGTTCTCAGGACATGCTAGAACTGATGGGTCTCCGTTTGGTGTGTGGTTGTAAAGGTCAGAGCAGTAATCTGTCCAAGACTTCTTGTTCTCCTGTAAGGCATATGCCAGACTTGCTTTGGATCGTGGAGACCTTGGGCTGTTTAACACTTGTCAGCTGCTTCACAGTCTGGTAGGCCTTCTTGCTGCTGTTTTTGTTCAGACTGTTCACTATTTCCTGGCATTGATCTTCTATCCAGTTCTCCTTTGCTGTGCGCATGCCTTTTGGATGTCATTGTTGATTTTTCGGTAGGCATCAGCTCCCTGTGAGGTGTTCTTTTTCTTTTTCACCTCTCTTCATTTATCACACAGACCCAAAAGTTCAGGTGTAATCCACGGTTTCTTCTTTGGGTGGATCTCAGTGGCGATATATGTCACAGCTGAGTTGAAGACGGTGGTTATGGTGTTGACATCTACTTCACCAGCTCCCAAAATGAGCAGTGATGCAAATTTCCCTCCAATTGTGGCTTGGAATATTTCTGCCATCTCCGGGTCTTGCAGTTAGTCCAGATCGAACTTCAGACTAGTGCACTTTGCTGTGTTTACTCTCTTCAAGTGGAGCTGGAAGGACATCATCAGGAGATCGTGTTCCCTTTTTATGTCTGCTCTTGGAAAGTGAGTGTCCTGCCAATGTTGATGCTTGATCTGAAGCGTGTCTTGACCATGATGTAGTCGATCAAGTTATGACTGTATCAGACTGTTGTACCTGGCAAACTCCAAGAGTCTCAAATCTCTGTCATTTGTCTCATTGTTGTAGTGGGGTCCTCATGTGTCTCCCCAGTTGTGGTGTGCATCTTGGCCAACCTTGGCATTCCAGTCGCGTTGCACTATGACTATGTCCTTCTTCGGCACTTGGTCAAAGACAGCCTGTAGATGTACATAGAAATCCTCGACCGCTGTCGTCATAGTCTGATGTTGGGGCATAGGCCTGGATGATGGTGATGTTGAAAGGGGCTGCTCTCAGAAGGATGGTAATAAGTCTACTGGAGACTGGGCGGCGACCCTTGGCAGTGGCTAGAATGTCTCTGTGGACCAAGAATCCAACCTGGTTCGTACCTGTCTTTTCTCCCGCTGAAATAAAGCTTGTGGCCTTTTTCGGTCGTTGTTTCACCTAGGTCTTTCCAGCGCAGTTCGCTGATACCTAAAATGTTCCATCGGTAGTGGTCCAGCTCCTGGGCCAGTTCTTCTAATTTTCTCTCCGCAGTTAGGGTCCTGACATTTCTGATTCCTATGATGATGTTGTCTCTCGTGTGGATCTTGCTAAGTTGTCCATCAGTAGCACTCTGATCACCTCCGTCCTGGTGGTCAACGGAAGGCGCAGTCCTTGGTGACCCGGGCGACGACAGATCTGGTATGGAATGAGTGGTTCTTTTCATCATATGGTGTTTCTTAGGCATGAAAGACATGGCAGGGCCCAATCCTCTCCAGGCTGTTGTTCTGAGTGTTTCAAGTTTATCTCTCTGTCTCAACTTGTGTAATTGTATAAGAAAGGCCTTTTGATGAATGCGTGTATACGTGAAATTGGAACGTTAAAAACTGTTTACAAACTTATATCAAGTTTGTAGGAATCTTCTGAGAATAAAGCTAATTATTTTATAATACGCACAGGAAGTTTATGACGTGTGTGTGTGTGTGTGTGTGTGTGTGTGTGTGTGTGTGTGTGTGTGCAGGGATGGGCAAACTACTTTTGAAAAATAGTCCGCTACACTACAGTTACATTAGTCTAAAAAAGTAGTTCGCTACTTTACAATTACATTTTGAAGGAATGTAGTTCGCTACTTTTACGCTACTTTAAAAAATGTAGCTAACTACTTTTCAAACTACTTTTTTTTAAAACTGTAATCACAACTGGGACTGCTAAGTATTTTTTAAATATAAGTAAACTAAATTTAAAAAAGACAAGAAAAAAAAACAAATAAAGAAATACTTTTAATGATGTATGCTCTTCATCAGATTACACAAAAAAAGATACAAAATATATTACAAAATTTGTTATTGATAACATTGCAAGTCAATATCATAATATAGGAGCACACTTAATACATTATGTATGGTATAAATATACCATTAGCAAAATTATATGTACTCTGTTATGTCTGATACAAAACATAAATACAGCCATAAGGTTGTACAGGCAGTTGATAATATTTGTGCGTTCTGTGCTTGATTTGCCCGAACAAAGACTGAGATGACTGACGCGCGCTTTTGAAAGTCACGTGGCTGGCTTATGCTTTCAGCCTATCACAATCATGCTTCCGTTCGCTGAGCGAGCAATCAATCTCGCGCGAGACAGCACTCGCTTCGGCTTGACTGAAAGTGCAAGTCACACGGCAAGAAAAGTAGCGTAGCGAAAAACACATTTTCGCTACTTCGCTACTGACAAAATAATTAGTAGTTCGCTGCTTTACAACTACTTTTTTACAATATGTAGTTTGGATCGTTACAAACTACTCCAAATAGTAGCGAAACTACAAAATGAAGTCGCTACTCTCGCTACTTGCCCATCCTTGTGTGTGTGTGTGTGTGTGTGTGTGTGTGGGTGTGTGTGTGTGTGTGTTCAAGATGCATCCCTCGTCTCAATCCCCAGGTACTGACTTAGTTATTTGGCATGTCTTTCTCTGTGCTTGCCTCAGGCCCAACACTTCACCTCCGACCTTTAGCACAATCAACATCTTGCAGTGTTGAAACACCTCAAAACCTACCCATTTACCCAATACTTTTAATAGTCTTTTTCTCCCCAAGATATGACTAGTCTGTAAATAATGGGGAAGCATAATCATTTATGTATGTATGTGTATCAGTGTGTGAGTGAACGAGAGCTTGTTGTTTTCGAGTGTGCGTGTGTGTTTATGACTGTGTGTCTGTTGATGACTGTGTGTGCGTGTGTTTATGACTGTGTGTGCGTGTGTGTTTATGACTGTGTTTGTGTGTTTGAGTTTGTATACACGGCGTTATTTGTTAATGTACAAACTAGGCATTTTTGTGTGAGTGTGTGCCTACATGTGGAGCGTGCAGGTATGTGCTATAGATACCGTAAGTTCTGTAGTATAAAGCGCTGAAGCCGGCACCGTTCCGGCTGTCGCTGTCAGTGATGAAGTTGACGAAAAGCTGGTTGGAGGAGGAGAAGATGCTGTCAGGGACGTTGTTGCTGCAGTAACGGCCAATCAGGGGAGAGGACAAGCTGTTCCCGTCGTACAGAGCTACATAGTCATAATAGTCACACAGACCAGTGTACCCATGGGTGTCCAGACTTAGGAACCTGTACATACATCACTGTTCACTGCACCCGCGTCATTATACACCACTATCAAATCACAGCCAGAGACAAGTCACAGAGAAAGAGAGAGATGTCAGAGAGAAAATGACGGATGTCAGAAAGAGAGAGAGAGAGAGAGAGAGAGAGAGAGAGAGAGAGAGAGAGAGAGAGAGAGAGAGAGAGAGAGAGAGAGAGAGAGAGAGAGCAAGGGTCAAGTCAAGCCAAAACATCTTTATTCACAAAAGAATGCAGTGAAAATTTGACACGTCACTTATAATGTGCAATAATCACTCCCCCCCCTCCTCTCTCTCTCACACAAGAGCAGTACAACTACAGGGTGGCCACAAAGTCCCAGAAAATGGCCATAAATAAAATTGTGTTTTGCATAGAGAGAAGATGATGGCAGAATATCGTGTAGTACTCTGTTGCGGGTGGAGAGACCCTATCTGGACAAGTATGCCATCTGGTGGGACGCAGGGAAATGCAATAATCGGCAGTAGGTTATTCGAAATGGCAGACTCCAGTTCTTTTTCAATCGAGGAGCGTTTGGTGGCGTCTGTTTGGGTCCACGAACGTCGGACTAAAAAATAAACTAATAGACTAATAAAAAAAACTAATAAAACAATAATAAAACAATAATAAAATAAATAATAATAATAATAATAATAATAATAATAATAATAATAATAATAATAATAATAATAATAATAAACAACTAATAAAACAGATTTTCTGGGACTTTGTGGCCACCCTGTACATTCCACATGGAACATATTATACATAAAACAGAGAGAGAGAGAGAGAGAGAGAGAGAGAGAGAGAGAGAGAGAGAGAGAGAGAGAGAGAGAGAGAGAGAGAGAGAGGAAAAAAGGAAAAGTGATGGGACTGACTTGAAGGCGATGATGTTAGTGGAATTGACGGTGATGGACCATGTACAGTTGAGGTTGGGATGATAACCACCTGGCATGTCGTAGTGTATGGATGTGATGTAGCCAACAGGGTCTGTTAAGACGCTGCCACACTCTGAAATAATGTAACATTACCTCCAGTCACTATAACAACCAGCAGCTAGTTCCCACTATGGCCCTTGTAGCAACAAAGATAGGAACCATGCATTCCCACTATGGCCCTTGTAGCAAGAAAGATAGGAACCATGCATTCCCACTATGGCCCTTGTAGCAACAAAGATAGGAACCATGCATTCCCACTATGGCCCTTGTAGCAAGAAAGATAGGAACCATGCATTCCCACTATGGCCCTTGTAGCAAGAAAGATAGGAACCATGCATTCCCACTATGGCCCTTGTAGCAAGAAAGATAGGAACCATGCATTCCCACTATGGCCCTTGTAGCAAGAAAGATAGGAACCATGCATTCCCACTACGGCCCTTGTAGCAAGAAAGATAGGAACCATGCATTCCCACTACGGCCCTTGTAGCAAGAAAGATAGGAACCATGCATTCCCACTATGGCCCTTGTAGCAAGAAAGATAGGAACCATGCATTCCCACTATGGCCCTTGTAGCAACAAAGATAGGAACCATGCATTCCCACTATGGCCCTTGTAGCAAGAAAGATAGGAACCATGCATTCCCACTATGGCCCTTGTAGCAAGAAAGATAGGAACCATGCATTCCCACTATGGCCCTTGTAGCAAGAAAGATAGGAACCATGCATTCCCACTATGGCCCTTGTAGCAACAAAGATAGGAACCATGCATTCCCACTATGGCCCTTGTAGCAACAAAGATAGGAACCATGCATTCCCACTATGGCCCTTGTAGCAACAAAGATAGGAACCATGCATTCCCACTATGGCCCTTGTAGCAACAAAGATAGGAACCATGCATTCCCACTATGGCCCTTGTAGCAAGAAAGATAGGAACCATGCATTCCCACTATGGCCCTTGTAGCAAGAAAGATAGGAACCATGCATTCCCACTATGGCCCTTGTAGCAAGAAAGATAGGAACCATGCATTCTATGTTAAGAAGATTTTCTTCACAAACGACTATTACACGGATATATTGAAACCAAGGAAGGTATAGATTATTGAAATATATTACTTTATGAAATGACTGTAATAAATTAATAAAAAGTCATTTTAAAAATCGCACAAAAGAAATATTGCAGATAAATGTAAAATGAACCCCAAAATATTTTGGAAGTAGGTACAGGAACAAATTAAACATAATCCTGGAATAAATTCACTTAAAAAATTCAGATGACACCTTTGCTGTAGCAAATCATGAATAAGGCAGAGACTCTCAATAAATTTTTGTCAAGTGTATTTGTAGAAGAGAACTTAAGGACTATTCCCTTGCTTGGTAGAGGCTCAAAATTGAATGGGTACACTATAGACGACATAGTGCTAACCCCTGATATTGTCAAAAAACTAGAAAGGCAACCGCCCATATGACTCACAAGCTCCTTACAGAATTTAATACTTATCATGAAAATGGGTACTAAGGAAAAACAAAATGAAATGGTGGCATTAAAATGCAAAGTAATACTGACTTTGATCTTTCTATGCTCTTGACCTTGAGATGACATTGACCTCTGGCTCCAAATACACTCAAGTACTATCAAATTACATTACATTACATGATTATTGCTTTAGGTCCAGCAGACTCTTCCGAGCCAAATCAGGACCGGACAACCCCTGATCTGCATAAAAGATCTGCTAAAACAACCCTAGTGGGAAAACAGAAAGCTCTCCACCAGTCACTTTACAATAAAAACATCCCATGCAGGGGACGCTGAGGCTATACTCTAATTTATCGAACCCCCATTTACAAAAACAAAATAGAATACAAACATCATTATAAATTATCAACAAAACACATACATATAAAATGCATACATTGCTAAATAATAACATCATAGGAAGCCCTAGTGACCACCTGGCAGAAAGCGTCCAATATTCCCAAGCTGATCCAACAGACCTCACACACAAATGAGGAGTCTTGTCCCGGAAGAGTTTTTAAGAAAAAAGGTAGGTGACTGGTCTAGCAAAGAAGAAGATAGTATAGCAGATTGATAGAACAGAGCAGGAATGAGAAAGAGCAAATGAGAAAGACTATAGTACACTGTACAGCAAAAGATATATAATGCTCCAAAATTGGTGACTTTGGGATAACCTTGAACTTCAGTGACCTTGCCCTTGGGATGATCTTGACCCTCACCTGATCTCTCATGCATGTCTGATCAAATATTCCAATGTTGTGGCATACTTTGGGTTAAATAAACATCCATTCCACTGTACGATTGTTACCGGCTCGTTACATCAGCCAAGTACTGACCAGTCTCCATGACGACCTTGGCCATCCATGGCGAGACAGCACATTCTTCTGGTGAGGTATGACCAGAGATATAGACAACTGGATCGAGAAGTGTCCCCGCTGTCGACGCCGCAAGATGATCACCTCTCGGGCTCTACTAGTCAACGTGGTAACCACTGGAATTGGTCTGCATCGACTATCTGTCATTAGAGAAATCCAAGGACGGCTACCAGCATGCGTTGGTATAATGGACCACTTTACGAGGTTTGCCCAAGCAGTTCCAACACAATTAATCTTGAGGCACGTACCACGGCCCAGCCCAGGCTCTGTTTAACCACTTTGTGCCAGCTTGCCAGCAGGAGTTTATTTTTGTCTTGTTTGCTGTCAAGGATTCAGATTTAAAAAAAAAGAAAAAATATACAATACAGAATACAGAATACAGAATACAGACTCTTTATTGTCCCCACAAATACATGTACCTGCAAGGAAATTCTTATTGCAGTGTCCATCTGCATATAAACTCTCAAACAATAAAAACCACACTAAACTGAAAATAAATAATGATGATATCTACAGTGATTAAGATCATAACGTTATCACACACCCACACACCAACACACAAGCACACGCGCACTATCACACACACACACACTTTCACATATTTATAAATATCTATACATACATATACACATATATACATATACATACACATATACACCCATACACTTATATATACATACACACACACATATGCATTACATGTCACTCAAACTAACAATAATTATAAAATATAATATAATAATGCATGCCTTAGACTACATTATAAAATAAGATATTATTTCACCCACACACACACACACACACATACACACACACACACACACACCCACATGTACATAGCCTGATTTCTTGCCCACTGTCTTTGTTGATGAAAGACTTGGTTTAGAAGAACAGTCTGCTGACCTACTGAGCAAGTCACAGCCTATGAGCCAATCCCCAGCCTCCTTGTCGTGGGGCACTGTTGGCCAGGCGGATAGCCATGGGGAGGAAGGAGTCACTGAATCGAGACGTTCGGGCCCACAGGGAGATTAAGCGCCCTGTGTTGCGCCTCGACACACACCCAGCAACAGTTTCATGCAGCGGGTGAGACACATCAGCTTGAATCTTGCTGATCTTCCTCAGCGCCACCCTGCTGTAGGTCTCCGCCAGGGGTCTAACCTCCTTCCCTATCACTTTAGCTGCTGCTGAAGTGACTCTGTCCATCCTCTCTCTATCTGCCAGCTTGGTGGAGTTGTAGTAGCATAGTTGATTGAACAACAGTATGCTCTCCACCACTGACTGATAGAATAGTTGCAGGATTGTGCTATTGACCCTGAACTGTCTGAGCTTGCGGAGGAAAAAGAGTCTTTGGTTTGCCTTCTTGCAGCAGGCGTCCACGTTTGCAGACCAGTTTAGCTTGTTGTCAATCACCGTGCCAAGGTACTTGTATCTGTCAACTATCCGGACTGCTTCGCCCTTGATGGTGAGTGGCTTGATGGTACTGGACTTGAGGCGGAAATCAATCACCATCTCCTCCGTCTTGGCAACGTTGAGCTCCAGGTAGTTCCTGTCGCACCACTCCACCAACCCGTCCACGGGTAATTGTAGATTCCTATATAATGGCTTGTGTATTATTGCTGTTTAATTTACCTTCCTCTCTGATTCTCTATACTTCTCTCTCTCTCTCTCTCTCTCTCTCTCTCTCTCTCTCTCTCTCTCTCTCTCTCTCTCTCTCTCTCTCTCTTCTCCGTTTATCCCCTCCTTCTTCCACCTCATCGTTTTCCTTTTTTTTCTGCACCCTTGCCATCCTTTTTGAAGGTATGTGTCTGTGCAGCGCATGCATTTTGCGCACAGTGCACGGACTAATGACCTTTTCACGATAGCGAGGTTGGGTGAAATTTTGCGTGCAGCTTGTTTTCACTTTACTTGTTTTGTTTGGTGAGATCTGATCTCATGTATAGTTTTATATTTTGGGCTGTTTTTGTTTAGTTGGCCCAAGACAATTGTAAAAGCTGCAGGGAGTTTTCTTTGTCTAGTGTGAATGTAAGAGTTTGGATTTTATGCCTACAGAAGTGAAGAAAGTTATCATGTTTTTCAAGTTTTCTCGCCACTGTCATGTTAGCTATCTCGTCTACCTATTTCCTCTCGCATTTTGAGAAACCAAAAGGTCAGTTATTAATCGATTGCATTTATGTTGTATGCTTCTAGAATGTGAATATTTCGTTTTGATTCTATTCTGTGTTTAGATTTTCTTTTATTTCCTCCTCCTTTGTGTCTTTGTCTGCCCTTTTTCTCCCTCTTTCCATCTTTTTCTCCCTCCCTCTTTCTTTCTCACTTCCCCCTCCCCTTCTTTCTCTTTCTTTCCCGTCATCTCTTTTTCTCCCTCTTCAACTTCTCTATTCTTTCTTCTCTCCATTTTCTCCTACTGCCTCTATTTCTCTTTTCTCTTTGTCACTTCTATTTCTTCCTTTTATTTATATCTGTCTTCTTTTCTTTTTCTTCCAGTCTTCTCTGTCTCATCTCTTTTAGCAGGTCGTTTTCTTTGGATGGTTTGTTTTGTCCTGGGACCTTTCCTTGAGTGTTCTTCATGTGCGGTAAAATTATTGTTCTAACTCTATCACATGAATGTGTTATTTAATATGCTTTGTTTGTAAGTTTTAAGTCTTTTAGGGAAATAGGTTCTCTAAAATTCTGTTTAAGAAAGATGCATAGGTAAACGTTTATTTTTGGAGAACACGCTTGTATGTTCTATTTTGGAGTTTTGATGCCGTCTGCTCATGTAGACATTTTTGGGAGTTGTGCTTAGTTTGAAGAAATTAGTTTTATGCAGTGTATGGCATGTTTATTTTGGCATGTATAATCTGATGTTATCTTTATATATTCTGTGTTTTGTTACGTTGTTTAACATAGGTGTTTATGTTTCGACAGATTTCACCTAGACAGTCAGTTGTTTGGCTTGTGGTTCGGACTTGGTCTGATGGTGAACTCTCTTGTCCCCCCTTTTGAAAGCAAATAAAATAGTGTTACTGTTTCCAGTGAATCTGACTTAAATACGAGATGAATGCCAGTTGGTAGATTTAGTGGCTAGCACACACTTCATCGTGCATTATGGCATGCCTAAGAGACTGCACTCGGACCAAGGCGCCAATTTGGAAAGCCGCACCATCAAAGAGCTCTGCGACATCTCAAGCTGCGTCAAGCCTATGGGTTATAAAATTGCTGGGGGAGCAAACCGGAGTACCCGGAGAAAACCCCCGAGACGTTGCCCGAGTCGAAAGTAAATAATATTCGGAAAAACATAACGCCCAGGTGCTGGCTCAATCCCACACCTGTCAGGCGCCATTGGTTTCTGGCTTGTGGACAACGATGGGGAACGGGGTGACGGAGCAGTTTAATTGGACCTTGCTCGTCGTGTTGGAAATCATGAAGCCACAGCAGAAAGCAGACTGGAAGAGCCACATCAGACCACTAAATCATGCCTTTAACTGCACGCAACATGAGTCAACCGGCTTCTCACCGTTTACCTTGGTGTTCGGCCATGATCCCTGTCTTCCAGTGGATATGGCGTTTGGCATCTACACAGGCAAAGCTAATAGCATTCCACTTACACAGTATGTAGCAGACCTGCGTATAGACCCGAAGAGGTCATTTGAATTGGCGACTGCTGCTGCAGACAAAACATGGGCAAAGCATAAAAAACAATATGACCCGTTGACAGAGTCCTGGTAAAGATCGTCGTTTTCGACGGCAAACATGTTACCGGCAGCATTTTTTATGAGTTAGGTAGTGTGTTTGTCAGTATGTTTAAGGTTATTTCCCTTTATTCTTCTTATTCATCCTGTCTTGGTTGCATTAGTGGTGAGAGAGAGAGAATGATGATGATGATGATGATGATGATGATGATGATGATGATGATGATGATGATGAGGAAGAAGGGGGAAGAAGTGTATCACTATGGGAAATAACTAAGTTAAATCAAAAATTACCTTAGTGGTACTTTTATCTATATTTAGATCTATAGGCTAATGATATTATGAGTATTGCTTTTATTAGTAATTTCGCAAGTTGTATAAACTGGTTTTTATTACTTAGAGAGATTTGAATATTTTGTGATTAGTTTTAGAAATAAGGTATACATTTTTTAATAAGGTATTTTTCATCAATTTACTATGAAAAGTCTTTAGAAGCAAGACTTCTGAAAGGTTTGATCATGTTGACCAGAGTTTTGTAACCCAGGTTGTGAAAGGTTTTATGATGTTGACCAGAGTTTTGTAACCTAGGTTCCATCTTTCCTTCCTTCAACGGTCCTGATTTGGCTCGGAAGAGTCCGCTGGACCTAAAGCAATAATAAATCAATCAATCAATCAATCAATCCTTCCTTCATTCATTTGATCTAACGTCTTTGAAAAACAAAAGTACCACAGGGGGAAAAAAACAACTCCTTATTTGGACAACTGGGTGAGAAATTCTTTTATTTGTGTCTTGTCCTGTAACATGATCATCTAATTTTTGTATGTTTTTGGAAGGCCTAAAATGACCTTGACCTTCAAGATCAACGCAAAAACAGAACATATATGAAAGATCAATCTATAATCTCTAAATACAACAAGTTTGGACTTTATATCTCTCATTGTTTATGGTCAGGGTCACTTCAAAGTACCTATATAATAATAGCTTATACAAACTGACTTTGGACAGCTCCAGTGACCTTTACCTTGAAGTGAGGTTAACCAAATTTGCACAGTATGTGTCTCATTCATATCTATCATACATCAACACATTATAAGTTCAATATTAAAAACATAGAAAAAAATAGATTTTTCTAAAAATTGTAATATTTTTGGGCTAACATTTGATGACCATGTGACCTGAAGTGAAGTCATTCATTCACTGATCATTTTCAAGGTCCCATGGGTATATTCACCACCTTAGCAAGTTTAGTTGTGATAGCTGAAATAGGATCTGAGTACTTAGCCACTGACAAGTTTTTGCACAGACAGACGGCTGATGGACTGATGGACAGAAAGACATTTTGTAGGGATATCATTTCTGGACTATTTAGGATTCATCTTGCATAGATTTGCAAATAGGTCCAAATACTAACAGTAAAAAAGGTGTGCCAAAAAACCATGCAGTGTCCAAATACTAACAGTAAAAAAGTGTGCCAAAAAAACAGTGCACTGAATGTGCTGTAATATCATCTGACCTTCCAACCAGTAATACATCTTGAATCCACGGTTGGTTTCCGACCCATCTGTCCAGAATTTGACATCTACATCACCCCACACTAACATAGGTTGAGGTATGGTACTGCCACAGAACTTGCCAACCTGCGACCCATCTGACTTCTTGGTCACCTGCAGAAAGTCGAATGGGCAGCTAGGTCCTCCTGAAACACATCAACATCAAGTAATCAGTCAGCTAACTTAGATTTGGAATAATATTTTTCACCCATATGGAAGATGAAATTTGGGTTAAATTATCAGTACTGTAACGAAAAGGGGTATTTCAGAATTGGCGTTCATGTATGCGTGAATCTGCATGTTCTCCTGTCTCACAATGTCTGTAACTGGTAACAATAAACTACGTTGTCACACCCTTTGTTAAACCATAAACAAATCAAAAGTGGACAAGTGGGTAAGGCGGGACTAACTTGCCTTGTCCACAAGCCAGAAACCAATGGCGCCTGACAGGTGTGGGATTGAGCCAGCACCTGGGCGTTATGTTTTTCCGAATATTATTTACTTTCGACTCGGGCAACGTCTCGGGGGTTTTCTCCGGGTACTCCGGTTTGCTCCCCCAGCAAAAATTTCAAAAATTCACAAATAATGTTAGGTAGGTAGGGTTTGGGCGCACCATTGGCTGCAACTACGCTTTCCCCGGGGGAGGCGGCCCAGAGTTTCCCGATAGAAAAAGATAATAAACTGCAGCAAAAAAAAAAAAAAGGAAAAAAAATGATAGCACCAAAAATAAAGAATCAACAAGAATCAAATGGAATACAATTGCTTCTACTCACGTCATTTCGCAGAATAAATCAGTTGAAAGAATAAATATACACAACTCACAAATACACACAACTCCCAGTCACCAACGCCAGAGAGAGAAACGAAAGTTATTTATAGTAACACTGTAGTTATATTCGACCTCTAGTCTCTTCTTCGAGGCCCACCAAAGGTTGTATTTACTTCGTCAGCTCAAAACGTTCAGCGTCATAGTAGAGAGCGTTCTCACTTTCTCAGTCGTGGTATGGCACTCTAGTGCGAGCAGTCAGGACAGGGACAGACTTGACTGTGTTGTACGACAGGCACTAAAAGTCGTAAGGACCGTTCTCCCTTCAATTGAATCAATGTATCTGCTCCGAGCCAACCGCAGAGCTTAGAATATATATAAAGACAAACTCCACCCAGCCAGCCAGCTCTTCCAGCTGCTCTCCTTGGGGCGTAGGTTAAAAATGCCTCGGTGCACCACATCAAGATCTCTCAATAGTTTTTTTTCCCACAAGCAGTTAAACTGCTTAATCTTGAGATGGGCTGATTGGCCCCAGTGTGTTGATGGGGGGTGCTTCTGTGTGAGTGTGTGTGTATGCTCATGCATTGATATTTAAACACCCCACAATGTAGACAATACGGGGGTGTGTGTGTGGCTTATGTGTTCTACCCTTGCACCTCCATCCCCCAACTCTCCCCCCCCTGTACACTGTTCCATGTTGAGTAATCTGCAGCTAAGCATGGAATGCAAGATCTGTATACTAGTGTCTCCCATGGAAACCGTTTATGAAATACTCCACCCTGTTCACAATGGTGATCAGGCAGCTAACATTAGAGCCATCACTCATGTTGTACTTCATCTGAGGGGTTGTTGGACTATTTTTAGTTGTTTATATTGAATTAGGTTTTATTGTTGTCTCTTGTTGTTTTATCAGTGGTATCTCTTATTCATATTTTATAAAGACACTTTGTTACTCCTATTGATACAGATGGAGCAGTGTTTGTGATAAAACTGATGTATCTGTATTTGTGATATTTGTGTACTGTGGTTTTTGGCAATATCTGCTACTGTGACTCTGTAGTAAAGCTGTGATTATGACATATTATTTTTTTTGGTGTGCATGCTCCGCGTGTGTTGCTGTGGCGGGTGACAGATGCTGCGGCTTGTGTCAAATGTGAACGTGAACTCGTGTTTTCTGCAGACAGCTCCTCCCTCTGCTCTAGGCTAAACATAGATTTTCCACATGCCGAACATACTATTCCCTTACCTCCTATGCTAAGCCGTCTCTTCTTTCTTCTCTGTATCCAATTTCAGTGTATCCAGTGTCAGTGTACCCAGTGACAGTGTATTCAGTGTCAGTGTACCCAGTGTCAGTGTATCCAATTTCAGTGTATCCAGTGTCAGTGCACTCAACAGTGTAGTCCTTCTCCTTCAGAACCACAGTTTATCAAATTTATCGTATATTATCCAGTTCTCTGCCCATTGCCTAACCACATGTCGACGCCATAATTTGTTGTGAGAGCCAGTAGCTTTGCCTCAGGGCTAGTTTCGTACAAGTAGGCCTACTGGCTGCGCATAGGCATGCTAATGTTAAAGTAACATGAGATCGAATGGAGGGAGTCTGAAAACTGAATGGCTAGCATTCAGCAGTGTGTGTGTGTGTGTGTGTGTGTGTGTGTGTGTGTGTGTGTGTGTGTGTGTGTGTATGTGTGTTTGTGTGTTGACTAGCAAATATATATTTGCCCTTTTGTACAGTTCATTTGTTTTATGACTTTATCTTCTTATCCTTTTATTGTGATTTGCTGTCATTACATTACATTATTATTGCTTTAGTTCCAGCGGACTCTTCCGAGCCAAATCAGGACCGGACAACCCCTGATCCGCATAAAAGATCTGTTGAAACAACCCTAGTGGTAAAACCGAAAGCTCTCCACCAGCCAGTCACTTTACAATAAAGACATCCCACGCAGGGGATGGCCGAGGCTTCACCCCAACTTATCGAACCCCCGTTTACAAAAACAAAATAGAATACAAACATCATTATAAATTATCAACAAAACACATACATATAAAATGCCTACATTGCTAAATAATAACATCATAGGAAGCCATAGTGACCACCTGCCAGAAAGCGTCCAATATTCCCAAGCTGATCCAACAGACCTCATATACAAACAAGGAGTCTTGTCCCGGAAGAGGTAGGAGACTGGTCTAGCGAAGAAGACGATAGTATAGCAGATTGATAGAACAGAGCAGGAATGAGAAAGAGCAAATGAGAAAGACAGCGACAGTGGGAATTTAAAGCACTAAATTTCCAGAAAGTGGGTATACTATTTATACTGAAACCCCCGGCACCTCAACGGGGGTGATTTGCTGTCAGCTTGTTCACATGTTCACTATGTTTTATATGTGCTTTTGTGCTGCAGCACTGACCAAATGCATTCCTTGTGTATTATTCACTTGGCAATAAATTATGTTGAATGCGGAATCTTCTCTGCCTACGTCATATTCTATCCCTGCTCCTAAATCTCACTCTTTCTCCTCAGCCTCCCTTCTCTCCTCCTCGTTCTCCTCTTCTTTCTCCTCTTCTTTCTCCTCTTCGTCCATCTCTCCTCAGTCTTCTTTTCTTTCTCCTCTTCGTCCACCTCTCCTCAGTCTTCTTCTCTCCTCCTCGTTCTCCCTTCCTCAGTCCTCTTCTTCTGCATCCTCTTCCTTCTGAGTCTTCTTCTTCTTTCTTCCTCTTCTTCTTCTGCTTCCTCTTTTTTCTCTTCTTCCTCTTTATTCTTCTTCCTCTTTATTCTTCTTCCTCTTTATTCTTCTTCTTTGTCTGCCTTTTTGTCTTTCCCGCAGCAAGAGACTTCTGCAGAAAAATGAGTTAACCACAACTAAGTTTCTTGATACATAAACTTTCTTTGGACCACTACATATACTTTTCTCTTCTCTGTTGTGGGGCCAGTGCGGCAATACAATAAATTTCATCCATATCGAATACAGTTCAAATCATAAACACAAATTCTATAACTAATTATTACAATTAATTATTATATCATTAATACCAATTAATTTAATTCATACAAATAAACGTAATACTATATACACTGCAATTGTAGTTTCAACTTCAAATCAAATAATTATCCGAATTCAATTCGTTATTCCAAATTACAATGAACCTCCATGTTCGTCTCCTCCCCACTCCAGCCTTCACATTACTATCAAAAATTATGTAATATGAATTGTATTACATAACAATACAATATCATCATTTAATAATACTATTACATGTATAATATAACATTTTAAATAATAAACAATTATACCTGCAAACACAGCTGCAAGAAGTCCAGGACAAACAATCTCTAGCAAAGTCAAGAAAAGAATGAATCTCCTTGGTAAGGTTTAACGACCTCGAACACATGAGCGTATGGGAGACTGAAAGAATTAATGTTCATTAGTGAACTTTTAAGTGACCAGCTCAACCAATCTACCTCTCATAAAAAAAATTACAAATATCTTCTCACAAGGAAACAGACTAACAACAATATAATGTCATCGGACCCAAATTACTATAAAACCAGTCAGAGACATACTGACAATCTAAGTTGAGAACACTTTAAATTTAGTAATAGAGTAAATAAAAAATGGAACAATTATCCAATTTAACAAAAGCTGCACCTGACCTAAATACTTTAAAGAATCTTTTAGACAGAAATAGTAAATGTATGGCAAATAGTAGGCAAACCTTTTGTTCAATACGACAACCGTACCATTGTTTTAAATGACATGTAAAGACCCCGAGGCCTATAAAAGGCTATTAGAAGTCTCTTCTACTGTACCGTACCTGTTGGAATTAGCAGCCACTGGGGTATGAACATCTCTCTACCCAAGGAGCTATTTTGGACCTCCTTTAAGCTTGATAAGTGCTCCTTACCATTGAATGATCTGTTGTGAATGTATTGTGTTCACTGTAGTGTTTTTTACACAAGTGCTGGCCACAGTAGTGTCGTAATAAATAAAGTAAACTCACTGCGCGCAAGGTTCATCTTTATGCAGTGAATCAAGTGTGGAGACGCCACAACAACAATGTTTATCCACAATTTCTTCTTCAAATATTCATTGTTTCTAATCAGAAATACCCCACCAGCAAAGGCTTGCCAGCAAATGCTCAACGCCACATAAACTTAACTGGCTGTGTCCAACGGTCGCGTATACAGCAGGCTACAGTTGTGGTTCTGTGTTATAACGCTTGAACCTCGGGCCTAATTCAAGGTCCTTTTAGAGAAAACCGGCCTATTATGCCAACAATAAATAAATACTAAAACAAATAACAGACCACCACCCCTCAATTTGACTGTTAGTAAGTGTAAGTGAGTGTTGTGTCCAAGTGGGCTAAGGCGTGACTAACTTGCCTTGTCCACAGGCCACAAACCAATGGCGCCTGACAGGTGTGGAATCGATCCAGCATCTGGGTATGTTTACTTTTGACTCGGGCAACGTCTCGAGGGTTTTCTCCAGGTACTCCGGTTTTCTCCCCCAGCAACATTTCAAAAACACAACTAATATTAGGTAGGTTGGGTTTGGGCGTGCCACGGGCTGCGACTACACTTTCACCAGGGGAGGCGACCCACAATTTCCCAATATAAAGGGACAATAAAGCGTTACACACAACAACAAAAAAAATCCAGTTGTCAGTAATTTTAGGCCTCTGTCAGTTATGCATATTTCACACACAAAATAACTAATGCATCATTACTGTTCAAAATGTTAATTACAAACATCTTCTTAGATACAGCCGTTACCTCAGCCGTTTTCCAATCCTGTGGAACCTGTCCAGACTTAAATAACATAATTTTTTTTTTTTAAGTGGTTGGGCCAGTTCATCGCCCAGTGGCGGAATGCCAACAGGGCCTTGAGCTCTCACCGGATGAAGCTCCCTGTTTACTTTTTAATTGTACTTATTTTGTAGTCATGTGTATGTTCACTATAGATTTACCTGTAGACTTACTGCACTGTTCTAGTCTTGGAACATTGGATTTGCTCTTGTTCACAAGTACGCTGGAAAACAGTATTTGTTTAGGGTCTCTGCCTTCTCTTTGTCTGAAACTGCAAAAGTACCTTTTTAAGTGCAGTTCAATCTGAATTACTTTTAGTTTGTTCCTGTATATATATCTAAAGGGTCTTGGGATTTTTCTTATAATTTTTAGCTATGACTTTTGTGTGTGATTTTGTTGCTTGCTTTATTAATGTGTTGCATTTGTTTCTAATTGTGATATATTTCTTGTGCTCTCTTCTCTCCTTTGTGTGCAAATAATGTTTATATAGTTCATGCTCTTTTTTTTTTTCTTTTCTAAAAACATTTTTCGCCATCCATGAGGGTTTAATTCTTTTACGGTCACAACATTTGACCTTTAGAATGTATAAATCCATTCCTTTTAAAACTGCTTCTTTAACCAACACCCAAAGTTTTTCCACTCCAACAGATGTATTAAAAAAGTTAACTCTAGTAATTAATGCTCTCAGGCTATTATAATCACCTTTACTTAAGTCAAATCTATACTTCATTTTCTAATCTATCTTACTTTTAGGAAAACAAATCTGAAATAATAACACCTCATGGTCACATTTGCCTACGGGGTCCAAATACTGAATGTCTGACAGTAGTTGGCCATGATTTACTAAAACAAGATCATCAAGGGTCGACCTCTGCCCTGGTTTACGGCTGGTTGAGTTACTGACCTTTTGTATTAAAATTGTGTCACGAATACCTTATATAAACTTATAATCTTTATCTCCCGTTCAGATACAATCCCATCTTAGGTTTGGAAAATTAAAATCAACAATACAAAATTGGTCAAACTTTCCTATATTTTCATTCCTAAACAGCTGTAATAATAATTGGTTAAGCAAGCAAGGTCACTTATCTCTGTATCATTATGCATCCCTTTATCTTTGACCCATCTGTTTTGTTTACTGTTCTGGAGTCAAGTCAGGGTCATTAATCTCCATTTCACTCCGCTTGGAGGGCAGCTTTGCTTTACTCATAATGAAGACACTAGTGCTTTACTCATAATGAAGACACTAGTGCTTTACTCATAATGAGAAGACACTAGTGCTTTACTCATAATGAAGACACTAGTGCTTTACT